>CM041645.1:7916663-8052080 GCA_023333625.1 Bothriochloa decipiens | reverse complement strand
TCACATGCTTTCATGGCTGCTATGAACTTATCAAGCTGACTGAGGCCAATTTCCTTTTTCTTGTGTATCTTTTTGGGCCCATGATGAAACCTACAAGCTAGCCTAAGGTGCATTTGTGCCTTCGTGCCGTATATGTGATGTTGGCCATCGAGCCGGCTTGTTTCTTGCAGGTTTTGGAAACCTTCCCGTGCAGGCGGCCCAGTCAGCGAGGCATGAGGAGATGATAAGGCAGCAGGAGGCGCTGCGTCAGCAGCAGGAGGCGGCCTATCAGCAGCAGATGGTGGCAATGTCGCAGCACTACCAGCGTTCGATAGCGCAGCTGACCGGCTACATCCGTTCCCAGATCCCAGGAACGGAAGAACCTCCTGCCTTGATCTTCGCTCCACCACCAGTTCCAGTTCCACTTCCAGTGCCTTTTCCTGTCCACATTTCATCGGTGAGTATATTGCATGTTGCTTTAGCTTGTGCGGCCATCCTGCAGGTACTAATTACATCACTTGGCCTTTGTGCAGGCACAGTCGGCGGGTTCGAACCCAACTCCAGGTGCCAGCCCTCCACTGGGTCCTTCTCCACCGCAGGGCAGTCCGGCTTACCCGACCTACCCCGCCACCTACCCCACGCAGCAGTACCTGTGGCCTCCTCCAGCGTCGCAGCACGGGTACTCCTCGTGGCCACAGGGGCCGACGGAGCAGGGGCACTCCGGGCCGGCAAGCGTCCCAGCGCCACAGTACAGGTGGAACTACGGTACGTCTGCGCAGTCGGGTTGGGCTCCGTGGGAGCAAGGTGGGGGATCTGGGACACCTGATGACGACGCTGCTAGCTAGATAGCTTTACTTCTCGCATTTGGACCTTTATCTATGGGATTGTTGCACATTGGCCATGTATGGACTCTTATGGCCATGGTATGTGTATTATGGACTTGTATCGATGGATTTGAGCACGATCATGTGTCGATTAATGTTGAAACTGAATTTCATGCTGAATTGTGGTTTATATGTGATGAAATGTTTATTATGTGATATATATGTGCTGAAATGACGAATGAACGAAAGGAAACAGCAAAAAAAAAGTGAAAAAAAAATTTCCCCAGCTTTGCCGACGGCTGGCCGTCGACAAAGCTGGTTCATTTCTCCAGCACGGCCCAGCTTTGTCGACGGCTAGGCCTGGCCGTCGGCAAATTTACCAAGTCTTTGCCGACGGCCAGCCGTCGGCAAAGAAATTTTCAATTTTTTTTAAAAAAAATAAAAAAATGCCCTTTGCCAAGGGCCGGCCGCGTCAGCCGTCGGCAAAGACCGTCGTTAGTGGGACGGCGCAGCCGCTGACGTGGCTCCTTCGCCGACGGATGGTGTGGCCGTCGGCAAAGCGGCCAGGTGGCCGTCGGCAAAGAAGTCTTTGCCGACCAATTCTTTGCCGACGGTCCTTTGCCGACGGCCGACGTGGCAGGCCGTCGGCAAAGCCTTCGCCGATGGTAAAGTCGTCTTTGCCGACGGCTTGAGGCCGTCGGCAAAGAAGGCGAGTCCGGTAGTGAGTGTTCCAATTATGATCTTTAATTTTTCTGGAAACTTTTTATGTATCCACAGGACATATCTGGCTACCGATTCTTGTTGGGCGACATAACAGTGCTCCCTCAGATTACATTCTTGCAATTGGAGTTATTTAACAACGGGCATGCTTTTGGAGCTAGCTTATTCTATCTGCTCAGGATGTGTATTGGTCTTAGAAAATTGTTACCTGTGAAAGCTGGCAGCTCGGAGGTAAAGCTTCATTTATTTACTCATGTAACTAGGAAGTGACAAAAGGTAGCATAGCATTTCTGCGATTTGGCTCGACCTTTGACTTGAGTTCCATCATTCTAGCTTGTTGGTTTGACACTGATACTTTTTGCCAAGTGATATATATACATCTATGTTCCTCCTGGTAACAGTTTATTGTTCTACAGTAACGGCAAAACTGCACACTTTTCTTGGTATTTTAGTGTTATACTTTTAATGCTTTCTGTATGTTTGACCTACACACATGGCAGTTAGAGTTGACTGATAACAAAGTTCAATCTTGGTGTCACAGTAAGGATGTATAGGATACAATACCATAAGTTTGGAGGCTTGCATCTGAACATGATATAATTTGTCCTAGAATGTTTATGCTAAACCTTTGTTTAGATGAGAAGTGTTCCAGGAATTTTAGGCTAAATGTTGGGCATTTGCATCCTGATCCATATGATGCAAAGATCTTGTTTGCATAAATAAGCCTATGATCAAATATATTCCTTCTGTTTGCTTGTTATTTGTTGCACAACACCTTAGAACTTGTGCCATGTAATAATATAACAAATATGTTTTCTGTTGTGCTATTCCCCTACACAGAACAACCATACTGCTGTAACCATTCAGCTTTGAACAAACTAGAAATTCTACCATTCTGTCATGAAAACTCTATTGCTTACAAATTTTCATGCTTAGTACTTTCAGTTTAATCTTTATCTACCTATTTTAATGTCATTTGACAGTACAAGATAAGTAATAGTGTTCTTCGTCCATTCGCAGGAACTTGCATGTCCGTCATACTGTATTTGTGATCGATCAAAAAACTGGAAGACTGATGAACTCGTGCTGGGTCACCTTGAAGATGTATGAATCACTGGACTGCAAGGATCTGAGCACGAGGTTGCTTTTGTGCAGCGACTTCTCGGTTGGACCACCGTACTAAAGAATCTGAGCATGACATTGGACAACAAGATTACTGAGGACAAGACCATGGAGTTCCGCGAAGCGTTAGCAGGCTTCTCTAGGCCAGAAACATGCGTGCAATTTGACACGAGTGACAGCAAGTAAGATTTCGCTGCACTTGATCGCCCTAGATGACCAAAGGGCGCCTTCGTTGTGACTCAGGAGCACTGGTTGGTTGGCTTACCATTTGTTGCAAGATATCAGGCTTTCATTTGTGTATGCTCTAGTACCTATGCTTCGTCGTATTCCTTACTAGGTTTAATTTCTGTATGTTCTAGTACTTTGCTATTCTGCTTCGTAGCCTTAGCAGGTTTCATTTGTGTTGTTCTGGTACTATATGCTACGCTCAGTGATCTGACATTTAAATGCTTGTTTATCGATGTAAAAGCGGTGCCTACTATCTGCAGGCTGCTTGCTGCATATGCTGCCATAGCTACCCTGTGAACGTATGGAGGAGCTTTAGCTTTTATATATGCTGCCCTTACAAGCTTGACAATGTTTAATTAGTATGTGCTGGCTTTCTGAAGAGGCAAGATATGTATGCTGTATGATGCCATTATTCATGCACAGAGATGACGCTGACAGGATGGAATATGAGCGGCTCATTTTTACCTGATGACCGGTGATTAACGAGCTGAGCCACACCGGTGCTTGGTGGCGCCTAAGCTGCTGCTGGCCTGCTGAGCCATGACGTGCTTCACTCCTTGACAAGTGTTGCAGAGCGTAGGGCAGGTTGGGCTCGCATTGTCCCAGTTGGACTGGTCCATGCACTCGCTGACGTCCAGATTTTGGTGATGGATTGGCCTTCGGCCATGCAAGTTCACGCGTCCAGACCAGCAGCTACCATGAATGGTTGCTCATGTCCGTTCCGTTCCGCCAGAATGAAAAGACTATCTACTGACTAATCTACTTGTTTTCAATTTCAACCAGCCAAACAATTACAACAACGGTGCTCTAAATTCTGTGACAAATTGTATTTTCTTCATTATTTATTATAAGAATATCGTATATATACTTGTTGGTCATAAAGATCTGGGGAGAGTCCTGCGCTGCGGGACGGTAAACTCCTGCAAAATTGAACGTTCTGCTACTCCAAACACAAACTGACGAATGGGCTCGCCCACCCACTCCAGTCCAAGTCCAGCCTGCACCGCCTGGCGAAAAGCTTCTTTAAAATTTTCAGCCCACCACTCGACAGCCCACACAGGCTACCCGTGAGCCCAAATCATGCAGCCATCGCCACAGCCACCGCTGCTGGGCGGCGCCGTGCCCGCCGCGGCCTCCTCCTTCCTCCCACTACTGGGTCGTCGGCGAAGGATTCGTCTACGCGCTGGGGACACCCTGCACCGAGCTCTTCGCCGCGCGCGTACACGCCGTGGCATTAACTTTACAAGTTTTCCGAAATGTATAAGCTCTATTCTGTTGATTTTATATTAGGCAGGAATTACAAGAGTTGTGGTGGGTCTTAGACATCCCTTGAAGCACTTAAGAGTGAAGGCAATTTTAAGAATTACGAAGCCAATACATTCAAGTTGATGTTGTGGGGGAGGATCTGCAGAGTGAAGTGTTCGAGGCGATTCTTTTTCTTATGCTTTCTTTCTCATACAAGTCAACAATATTAATTTATACTTCAATGTTTTTTACAAAATCAATATTATCTTGTATATGAGTACTTTGATTTCTCAGAAAATTATTATATGATATATGACCTTTTTAAATTTTAACACTATTTTATTTGATCTGAAACTAGTGTTTGATTCCTAAGAACTTTTTTTTTTCGCGACCGGGACTTCACCCGTTTTTCATTAAGAGGGGTTCCTAAGAACTTCGGTGTCCATTGTTGATGTAATTTTGCAGCTGTGCAATCAAGCATTTCCTTAATCAGCTTGAGTTCTTCAACTCATATAGAGACTCTGTAGGTTTATAGTGGCCTGAAAACAAAATTTTGAATGTGATTTTGTCGGAGTATAATTTAGAAGCTCAAGTAAAATGAAGGCACTATCACTTGATTCATTTGCTCTAGGTGTTGAGAAGTTTGGATTTGATATCTGATAAAAAGAGGGATGAAAAAAAATGATGACTTGTTTATATGTCTACAATAAACAATAATCAAGAGTATAATATTGGCAACTATAGTAGTGTTTTCTTTTCTATAGAGCACAAGTTTTGTTGTGTGTGCTATATGTGGTACTCTACTCTGATAAGCGGATTGGAAAAACAAATGCAGGCATTATTTTCTTTCGTTTTACCAGTTCGTTAACTTGTATGTTTTTTTAACTGTAGGAAGCTCTGAATTCATGTCTCACTGTAAATGCTCCATTGCTTTATAAAGCTGCCTATCATCTCCCTTTCTCCATCCTGAAGTTTGCTATGAATGCAGATGGTGAGACATATGTTATTCTACTTGTAAATATTAGTTGGAATAAGTATTAATATTCAATTTTGATTTATAATGTTCAACTACCTCTTTGCACTTCGAATAATGGGCAGGAAAGATAGTGGCATGTAGTGGACATGCTCCTTGGATAAGTGGCAAAGCATCAAGAGGTTGCGTATTTGAATTGCTTGGAAGAAGTGATGCAATTATTGTTGATGCAATTATTATTGGCGGAAATACAATGCACTGGTAGTGAGCACATAATGAACTTTGTATTAACTTTGTTAACTTTAGTGCACAACATTCCTTCATAAAAATATTGTCTTTTGGTTCTATTGTCGATCCTAGATTAACCGTGACATGTTAAGGGTCATGTTCCAGTGCGCACAGTGATGCCAGTCTCTTAACCTTCCTGGAGAAGCAAATTTAGGGAATCTTAATGACGCTTATACAATTGTTGCAACTCAAAAGGTGCTCGGAGAGATTTCCAAAAGAAACTTGCTATGAAGGGTGTTGAAGTAGTAGAGTTGACAACTTGACATGGTGAATCCAAGTGATGTTATTTATGTCGTATAGTGCTTTGATCGTGGTTACCTTACTGTATTATGGGAATGTGGTGGGACCCTGGCAGCTTCTGCTATATCCACGAGCGTTATTCTTAAGTTCACTTTAGGATCTTCAACTATCGTAAAAGTCTGGATTTTAATCTTTAACTTCAAAATAGGATAACAATGACCCTCTAATTCTCGAAAAAGCTCAGTTTTCAACCCTTGTCGGTTTTCAAGGTGGTTTATTATACTTCTGCCACGTGGCCGCCTCTGATAGACCGTGCATGGCACTGTTTGTGGTGATGACGTCAACACTAATTTTTAATTCATGAAATTAATATCTTTTTATTCAGAGCTTCAAATATATCAAATAACATATCAAATTTGATTGTCTCGACGAGGTCTTCGCAATGGTGTACTCCATTTTATTGTTTGAGGTAGTTTTATTTCATAAAAGTTAAATATTTCTACTAAAAATATGAGAATAATAAAACTCGTGTAATTTGTTAAATAAAAAATATTTTTATTATTATGTAACATGGAATGTTGTCTTTTTAGATTTATTTGGCGGTCAAATTATGCAGCCGAGGAGCCACCATGTTTGGGACTATGCTTCATCTGCATACAGATCAAATATCCCAAATACAATACACAGTATGAAGATACTTCAAGGGAAAAATACATGCAGGGCAGGTACTATCACTACTACGACCACCGACTTCTGGTTCACTTCACGGGGATGCTTACAAAAGCTGACATGATGATGCCATCAACAACTCACCAGAACGGAAAGACAATAAAGTTTATGATTACATCATCTCAGGCTATTTTGGATCTTTTCACTATTCATTTATCTTTGCCTGCCAAAACAATGAGGACAACCAAAGCATCCATGCTCTCAGCCATGTAATTATTCAACTCATGAAAATTTCTTGGGGCATTTGGCCGCCAACCTCAAATGCATCATCATGATGTCTATTTCAACCCATGGACGCGTTGAGTAGAAAAGGAGGAGTACTATAACAAATACAACTCTTGCCCACTCTCAAGGCATAATAAATAGACCAATAAAAGGAGAACAATCAAACTAACTAGGGACGACTCTACACAAAACCCTGAGGAGGAGAGGAGTAGGCCCGCCGTGTGCCGCTGTCATCATCCTGGTCCCACCGTCATCACGTCAACAAGACCGCCACGTCAACGAAATGAATTAAAAAAATAAGATTAAATAAAATAGAAATTGAGAATCTGTAGGATCTTTTACTTGTTTATAAGTCAAGTCCAATCAAAACTATGAATATTTAGAAATTAATTAGTCAAAGACAATAAAAAAAAGAGTTATCCCTTGTCTCCCTCTCTCTCCCTACCTCCTGCGCCCAGTGGCGTCAGTCTTGCGCCCGGTAGGCAATATGATCGCCGAGGAAGCCGCCTTCCTGCGCGGCGACAACGCCGACGCCGACCTCCTCAGGGCCGAGCTCCGCCGCATGCAGTGCTTCCTCCGCGACGCCGACGCCGGCGCCAGGCGCCGCGGCGGCAGCGAGCACATCACCAACTGGGTGGTGGACGTGCGCGCGGCCGCCTACGAAGCCGAGGACGCCCTCGAGGAGGCCGACCTCCTCGCGCGCCGCCGCGCCCTGCACCGCGGCTACTCCGGCCTTCTCGCCTGGTGCGCTGACCTCGTCGCGCTCCACCGTTTCGGACAGAAGATTAGGCGCGTTCGAGCCATGATCCGAGAGATCTCTGATGGCGCCGTCGCCTATGGGATCGCGAATCTCGGTGAGGCCAGCATCTCAGTTTCTCCACAGGACATAGGTGTGACGCCGCCCTATGACCTTCGTTGGGCTGGTGGACATGATAGTTGGGTTGTTGGATTCCACAAAGAGCGGAATGAGTTCATCAAAGAATTGATTGATACAGAGACCCTGCAAATTTCTGTTGTCTCCATAGTTGGGATGGGTGGATCTGGCAAATCAACGCTTGCAAAAAAGATCTACATCTTTTTTTCATTCTCAACAGCGTTTTCAGGCCTTTTGTTGGTTAGTAGTCCCTCAGAAGTACAGGTTCCTTGATCTTATCAAGGATATAACTAAGAGGATTATTGATATCAAAAGGGAGGAGAACAGGGAGGAAAGAAACAAGGATGGAGAGGGGGGAAAAGATGGAGTGGGGACAAGCAAAAATGGAAAGGGGACATGCAAAGATGGAGAGGGGACAAGCAAAGATGGTAAAGAGAACAATCAGTTAACGATCGAAGCATTGGAGAAGATGGATGAGGAAAAAATAAGTGGACTTCTGCAGAAGGAACTTGCACATAGAAGGTTTCTTGTTGTGCTGGATGATGTCTGGAGATGTAATTCCTATAGTGAGATCAATAGGATCATCAGCTTCTTTCCTGATGTTAACAATGGGAGTAAAATTATGTTGACCACTCGAGACCTAAGTGTCGCAAAGCATGTCAGCAAGAGGAATAGCATCCATCAGATGAAGCTTTTGGACGAGGCGCAGAGCTGGGAGCTGCTTGAGAAGAAGGCCTTCCAGCAGAACCAAAATTTAAGGCCCGGTGATCGGTCACAGCTGACACCTATTGGAAAAAAATTGGCTGCTAAATGCAACGGGTTGCCGCTTGCTCTTGTGGTGTTGGGAGGATATCTTTCAAGGAACTTGGACTATGACGTTTGGTTGCGATTGGTGGACAATTTGGATTGGGAAGCTCGCAAGGATGATGAGCCAGTTTGGGACATATTAGCTAGAAGTTACAATGATCTGCCAAATCATCACCAGAAATCATGCTTCCTTTATTTGGCATCCTTCCCAGAGGACCACATCATACGTGTCAATAAGCTTAGCAAGCTGTGGATTGCTGAAGGATTTGTTCCTGAGAGGCACAACCGCACAATGGAAGATACCGCAAGAGAGTACACCAATGAGCTGGCCGAGAGGTGCATGCTCCAAGTAGTTGATAGGAGCAAAGTGGATGGCTCAATAAAAAGTGTAGTCCTCCACGACATTCTTCGCGATTGGGGCATCAAAGAGGCAAAATATGTGGTGTAATACAACAGTACTTGTGGTGTATTCAGATTCGATGCCATCTTAGCGAATTGCTCTCCATAACTTTTCTGGCTGCAGTCAAATTGTTGTGTCCATTCCAAAGTTGCGAACCTTATGGATAAGTGGCTCATTGTCAAATGCTTTGGACTTATGCAGCCTGACATTTCTCAGAGTGCTTGATCTTTATGGAATAAAAGACCTCGAGAGGCTGCCTTCTGGTATTGGCAAGATGATGTATCTTAGGTACTTTGGACTGCAAAACAATGGCCACAAACCAATTCATTTTCCTTCATCTGTCTCAGATCTCTTGAACTTGCAAACTCTTGATGTGAGAAATTCGATGCTCGGACCACTGCCACGGTATTTCTGGGATGTTCCAACGTTCAGGCATATTCATCTTACTGATGTGTGCTCCTGGGCTGCACCTGAGGTCGGGAGCCTTCTTTCATTGCAGACGCTGCACTTCTCTCTAGTGTATGTTGTTTACATGATGTTCATAAGTCCCAGACTGCTAAGCATAGAAGAGTTGCTAGGGGAGCAAACAAGTCGATGAAGAAGGCAAATTACAGAGAGTGGAATGTCTTGATTGAAGCACTGCCAGAAATGAAGCAGCTACTGTTTCTTCATCTGGAGAGTTGGTACCGCACCAACGATAAGAAAGAGAGGGCCATGTTTCCACATACATTAATCACGGTACTCTCTGGTCATAACTGCCTTCGTGTGTTAGAGTTATCCGGAGAACTTCATTGGAGTGCCGATAAGCCATTTTTCCATGCTACCCTGTAGCCTGAAAAAGCTCAAGCTGATAGGCTCTAGATTGCGCGAGGACCCAATGCCGGTGCTGGGCAAGCTTTCGAACCTGGTGGTGCTGACCTTGGAGCATGGAGCGTACCAAGGGAAGACAATGACATGCACTGCAGATGGATTCCGTAGGTTGCAATATCTGACATTCAACGAGGTCAATGATGTCAAGCACTGGAACATTGAGACTGGCACATTTCCTTCGCTGATCCAGCTAAATCTCATCTTCAGCTTTCGAGAGATGACTCTTCCGCCATTCGGACTACTGGATGTGAAATCACTTCAAGAGTTGCATTTGCGTCCTCGGGATTATAATTATAAATATGTCTCTCTCCAAAACATCGAGAAATTAAGGGGAATCGGATGCAATGTCAAATTCACATGCCCAAGCTAGATATATTAGTTTTCCATTGCGGTTTTGCGGCCAGCAGGATTATTATTGGACATGTGTATTTGTCTGCTATACACATCGAGGTCATTGGTTACTGTAACCGTTCCTTTTCTCCTTTTAGCATCTGTTCAGTTATTAGTTACACGATTTGCATATGGTTTGGTTTGTACTCCTACAGGTTATTAGTTACACGAATTTGCATACAGTATGGTTTAGTTTGTACTCCTACGGTATTTCTCAGTTACTACTCCATTGTCGTTCTGAAACGTGTGTTGTATTATAGACAGTGTGATGAAACATGTGTTGAATTCACGCTATAACAATCACGATTAGCCTAAAGTTGGCCGATGATGATGCTCGCGTGCCGTGAACATATTAGCTCTTTGCCACCTAAGTAGGTTTTTTACTTAAAAACAACTGCAATCAGACAGCGTAACAGATCACACCGATATTTGGGGTTGACAAATTGCACTCATACTTTTACAAATAAAACTGGACAAATCCACGTCAAAATCTATACTTTTATATCAAACATGAGCGTGCACCCTTTCTTTTTCCCGTGAACGTGTACTATGCATGCATGTCACCACATACTTATATATAATTTAATAATTGCCTGCTAGGCATGGTCTTTGTCTCCGGAACAACTACACCTGCGTCACCTTAATTTGATCTGATCTGATAAGCTTACATAGAATTACGTCGCTCACAGGAACGTCAAGCCCGGATCTACCATGATGACTCCAGATCCCAATGCCTTGGCTTGTGCCCATTTTTTTATGCATATTGCTCTCTGCGCCGTCGTTCAAAGAGTTGGTTTCTTGCAAGCATGGAAGAGTGAGGAGATATATGATCTTGTTAATCCAAGTGTAAGTTATGTGTGGATAAAAAAAAGTGAAGTTATGTAACTGCCCGGACAGAAATATATGTCAATCAAGAAGACCACTTCTCTGTTCTGTGCATGATCTCATCACTTCAATCAGGTAGCCATGACAAAAGCGAAGACCTAGCTCCTTTATTTGTGTGCACGCTTGCAATCATGTACTTATCTACTAAATGAATATTTATTATGTATTATACTATTATGTATGTGTACTCCTAATTTAGGGGTGAGTGTGCGTACGTGTTGTGAGGGGCCCTCACTACACGCATTTATAGATTCTTACAAATTTTTGGGACAAATTCTTACGTATTTGTGCACGCGTCGCTTTCAATCTAGGCCATTTTCGGAGCGCTCTTATCATCTAAAATCAAAGTGCGTCACAAAGCATGTCCCCGAAGTGCACCCTCCAATTCCATTACGTATATACTAGTACTATTCAAAACAAGATTAAACAAATAAATAAAAGTGCACTGCATGATGGTAATTATCCTAGCAAATCCTTATGGTTTTCCTCCCAAAACCACTAAGCGATTGGTCGGCCACTTTCTGTGAGAACCTAGTTCGTACATGAAGTCCTGAGAACCTAGCTCGTACATGAAGTCCCGGTAGCACGTACTATGTCTACCAAAGTGAACTAGCAGGCCAAGAAACCGGCCAAAGAGAGCACTCACAATGAAAGTAACATATATTACAAATTTACAAGCAAAATCCAAGTTACAAATGTTCAAGGCATGCAGACGGTGTGGAAAGAAAATGAAATGGCACACTGTATATACTCACTGCTTTGAACTAGCAAGAAAATTTTGTATATGTACTGTATGTAGCAGCATCAGGACAGGCAGGCTCACAGCTTCAGAGTCAAATCAAGCTTAGGCAGCTCGTCTTGTCCGACTCCAACCCCCGGGCTGTCAACGACGTATCCACCAGTGAACGACATCCGCTCGCCGGCGGCGACCGCCACCACGGGTGGAGCCTGGCCGCTCCGTGTGTTATTAATCCACTGTAGCGCCATCGCAGCCTGCATGGAGGCGCCGTGGACGACGGCGAACGGCGCCCCACCGCCGTGCATGTGGTCGTGGCTGAGCCCCAGTGGCGCCGCGACGTCGCCGCGGTGCCTGGCGAGCGTGCGCTCGCGCTTGTGCGCGTTCTGGTGCCCGCCGAGCGCCTGCGAGCTGTAGAACTGTCGCCGGCAGTAGTGGCACGCGAACAGCTGCGGCGGCTCCGAGTCGACCGCCACCGCCGGCGCCGGTGGCCGCGCCACGTCCGGCGGCACGATGACCACTGGCAGCTGCGCGGTGTTCTGGCGGACGCCGCCTACACCGACCATCCCGGCCAGGAGGTTGAGCTCAACTGGTGCGACGGCGCTGACGCCGCGGTGGTGACCACGGTGACCATCGCCGCCGCCGTTTAGCCCGGTGTCTCCTCTCTTCTTGGCAACCTCTGCCTCCATAAGGTACAGCAGCAACGCAAATGCTTTGGATGTCGCCAGAGAAGTTCCATTAAAGTCCCGACCGTCTTGTATTTGTGAGAAGTGAGAATGCAATGAGATGAGCATGATTGTGTAATGTGACAGGGACGTACTGCACATTATCTAAGCATAAAAAAAATGGTCACTTGTTTCCGGTTTCCTACCGTAATTTGCTTCCAGAGGGCAGGAATGTATCTCCCGGGTGATGCAACAAAGATTGCCGTTCGTGTGGGTGACTTCTTTTAACTTTCCAATGCCTACGTCAAGAGTTGAGCAAGAGCAAAGTGATTGGGCACCAAGAATTAGGACATACATGGTGTCACCTGATTGGCGTGCAGACTTGGGATCCATGTCAACAATTGGATAAGAAATGAGGTGAAACTATCATTCCAAGACAAAACCCGTGCGGCACGGCACGGATGTCCCTGTTAACTAGTCAAACAGGTATGTCCATTGCCATAACTGAAGTGCCACAAGTCAAGCAATTCTAAAATGCTGAGGCGGAAACAGCATAGAAAGACTAAGGCAACTACTGAATTAAATGTTCATTGAGAATTAAATGTAGTGCACAGGTGTTCTGAATTCTGTACGCCGTCGTAGTACAGGGCAGGGCAGGCCAAATGAAGCAACAATCTCCTAAAATAACTATATGGCAGGCCTCAGTCCATCCTTCCCTTGATCACTCTCTCTGTCACTTCAGTGGGTGTGCTGCATCCAGGAAAACAAGTCTGTTATTAACAAAACAGCACCTTATAAAACCACGTAGAGTAGGCATATTCAACTTCATCCAAATTCCAATGCCCAAGAGCAGTAAAACATAACCACTTTTTTTGTATTTGATTAGCATTTTCAAGGGTTTGAGTTTTAGCGTTTGGAATCCAATTGGCTAATTAAGTGGCCCATGTCGCTCAGTGGAGTTGACTGAAGAAACATTTATTTTTATTGTAACTATCTGAATGATGTGGGGAACTTACACAATAAGAACATAACCTCCCCGGCCACTGAGGCAGTCACGATCAACAGATGCCTGCAATGCTTGTGAGATTGTCTCGAACAGTTCTTCAGGTTCCTTCATAAAAAAAACTAATGTGCAATTATCAGCTTACAGTCAGAGTTATTTTCACGCCATACAACTAGAGAAACACAGCAGTGTAGGCATATATTAGTACATAGAAAGCAAATCTTTACGGAATTAACTGGGTATAATATAGAGCAGAAAGAAAGTATTTATAGGGTGAATCAAAAGTGATGGAACATGGTACCATATATGCAAAGCAAAAACCCTGCTGGTGCAGGTTCGATGATGGTAACTGGTATCTCAGGGTTGATACAAGTTTGAAATAATCCAATTAATAAGATGTGTAAATGTCTTCCAAAAAGTAATAGTTAGATCCATGAAAGAACAAGATTACCTATGAGACTACATAAAAGATAAGCAAGCTAGATGGAATTGACAGTTAAAGATTTGCTGCAGAGTTTTCATGTAAAGAAACTAACCATGTTGGGCTTATACATGGGCTCACAAGCACCATAAAGTGATTCTGAAGCGGTACCAGAGACCACAAAATCTTTTGCTAGTTCCCTGCACCAAAGGAAATACTTTGATAAGATTACTAATTAGAAAGGCTAAGCATTAAGGCCTATTGCACAGGGTACAGTTGGGAACAGAAATAGGCTTTGTTTTAAATAATACATCATTCAGGGGTTACTGGCAGAGTGGCAGTACATTAATAAAAACATATTGTGCCATACTTCAGACCAATCTGAAATACGTACCGACTGAGGCTAACTCAGTTGGTGGAAGGTGGAGGCGTATACATACATTGACAAAATTTTCAGTAGTTCAGATCGATCAGGAATTTTGAGAAACTGAGCCTATCTCAGTTGGATGGAGGTGTGGGCATAAAACACTCCAGGTTGAGCCCAGTTCAATTTGAACCAGATGTTTCATTTTCTTCTTAATTCTACTTAATGCAAAATCAAGAATCAACTAGTTCCTCCTAGGAGGTAGCCTATTTTTTAAAAAGAAATTTCATACAAGAAACTAACAGCAGTGAGTAAAGAGTCTAGAAAGATAAACAGAAGATTAGTTGATAAACTTACTTGGCGCCAATGCAGTCCATGGTACATATAAATGGTTCATCGTTCTCTCCTAGGCCAGCAATAACTGGTTGGCAGAAGCATGGCCCAAACCTACATATCACGAAATACTTCCGTCAAAGGTCTCCAAAGTCGAGAAAAGGATGTCATGTGACAAAAAGCAGACTGAATCCACACAAATATCCAAAACAGCACCCTTCCTTAAGATAACTGAGAAATAAGTAACACAGCTGAACAACGGCCAGCAGAGCACACAGAAGCATTTAATTACAGGCCTCTCAAAAGCCCAATGGTTCTCAATTAGTACTCGTACTTCACAGTTAACATTGCCAGGGTATCCTTCATTCGGCATGTGGTTTACCTCCATACAAACCAAGGTAATCACAATTGTACCATGGCTATAACTGAATCTATCAACAATTGTAGGTTGTTGTCACCTTTTCTCATAGAGGAGGGCTGAAACAAGGCTAGCAAAGGTCTCGGGCTTCATGTCCCTCTCCTCCCTGAGCTGGCACAACTTGTGCCTGAACACCAGCCGCTGATAACTGCACAAGGAGACAACGACACGCATCAAACCCAAACCCTAAACCATGTACAGCCCCCGTCCCCGAAACGGGGCGCCCAAACCAAAATGAATCGAGGATCCGGAAGACCCACAGCGTCTGGGCGTCGGTGGCGAGCCCCGAGAGGCCGATGTAGAGCTTGTCGTGGATCTTGAACACCCGCTGGAAGTCGGTGGCGATCGTCTGCAGCTGCACGCCGAGGCGGCGGTCGCTGGCGATCGCGAAGCAGTTCTTCCCCACCATCGCCACCACGGCGCTCCCGTTGTACTCGAAGATCTGAGGAGCACAAGCAGCCACTCAATCAGGCGCGGCCATGAGTTCGGAAAGCTAGGGTTTCGAAGCACGGGGAGCGAGAAGCGGAGGTTGGAGACTAGAGCTCCGAAGGGCACTCACCGACATGATTGGCGCTGATGTGGATAGCGGGAGCGGCGGCACGGCAGGAGAGGCGACGGCGAGGACGGAGAAGGCGGCGACTCCGGTTAATTACCGCCGGCGAGAGACAAGAAAAAACGAACAGCGCGGAGTGTACCCTCCGGGCTCTGTGTAATACTGTAACTGGATGCTGGGCCTATACGGACTCCGGGCTCAAGAGGTAACCAGCTCGAGACCTTTTTTTACGTGAGGCCCACTGTTTAACTGTTGCTGGGCCAAATTGAAACTGGGATCAGTCAACAGCAGTTTCGGCCTACATCCTGACCAAGCACAATATTTGGTCTGCAAGAAATGATCTTATCTTCAATGGAATGGGAAGAAACAGAGATGGCTGCATTAGATTTTTCTTCAAGGAACTGCGTTTGCTCCAGTTCAGATTGAAGCCAGGACAAGAACTTCAGTTTAATTCATGGATACACAATCTGGAATTATTTAGCAGCCTAGAGCTGATCTTTTTTGTTTCTTTTTTTTTGTTTCTTAATTCCCCTCGCCCCCTGCTATGCCTTCTTGTAACTTTACCTTTTTATTAATTGAAACGTTTTTACTGTAGGGGCCGAGCCCCTCCAGATTCCTAAAAAAATATTGAGTGGGATTTCAAAGCAGGAAGTTACTTCTATTGGTTGTGATGTTTGCAACTTGGTTGATCACTAATTAATTACCAAACTTAGTTAATCAAATCTGTTTTTTCAAAAACCCTAACTGAAATTCAGTTTTCAGTTTCATCTCCATGTTCTCAAAATTCAAAAGCTCTCAAACCAGTTAGTTTTTTATGTTGGTCCTTCAATAAAAGTTTGAGATCTCAGTTAGCTAGATAAAAAACTTTTATTAATTACGTTCATCAGATTTCTCTTTATTTAGAATAGAGAGAACAGGGAGATTCAGTCTCCTATAGTGTCATGCCGTCAGCAACTCTGCATTTTCTCTCGTGTGGACACACAGCTGCTTTTGTGGCGCGGCTCAAGCTCAAGCAGGTGCTAGCAACGCACGCTCGCCGATCTGGCCGAGGGCTTCCACATATATAACCGTGCTGCTCTCGAGGATGGCGTATCAAGAATAGCTGCCGATCGACCCCACCCGGAGGCCAAAAGCTGCTCCATGATCGTGCAGTTGCTGCGCTTCTACTTGGCAATTTTGCCGCAGTTCGACCTGACGCCAGTCTCGCCGGATGGCAATTTTGCCACACCCGCTGAGCGTCTGCATCTACATGTGTATCGTGATATGGATAGCAAAGCGCCTGATGGCGGCTGTCCATGATCTGGATAGCAAAGCGTCTAATGGCGGCTGTCCATTATCACCTAGCGATCTAGACAAGCGAAGCGCCTAATGGCGGCTGATGGATAAGGCACTTGCCTCCGTGGGCTCTTCTTGTACAAGTAAAAGCCGTTGCAACGCACGAACCCGCTCGTCGTGATGATGAAGCTTAAGGCGCGCAAGATGGGACAGCCCCGCTCATCACACGCGCCGGACGGGAAACCCCCGCTTGTCGTGATGAAGGGCTGCATGAGACAGGAAAACTCCGCTCATCACGATAGCGGAGGAGACGGCCGAACCATATTAATTCTACGACGGTTAAGAGGGGTCGTATTGGCCGGAACAGATTATTTGCCGGACTTTGCTGGCAATTACGACGAGTTTACCCTTACCGAGTTGGATGGTTCGGCGCACGCATATGCATCTATGCCAATCCTGCCGCACGCCGAGAAGCAGAGCTCAGGCAGAAGAACACACGTCGACGCCCTGCTGCCTATTTGGCAGAGAAGTTGCACACACATTCAGAAATCCTGAACCATGCCGCTGCTACGCGTCGTGCTGCTGTGTTCTTGAGTCAGGTTGCCGGCACTACTACAAATTTCGCTATTAGTGCCGTCACCACCGGTGTCGGATTTTAGGAAACCGACGTTGATAGTGTTTTAAGGCACATCAGTGTTGGTTTGTAACACGAATCAGTACTAATGTAACAGTATAAGGTTAGAACCGACACTGATATGCCTCTCAAGTTATCAGTGTTGGTTCGTAACACGAACCGGTACTGATAATGAGTCATAATGTCGTTTGTAACACGAACCGACACTAATATAGTTATTAGTGGTGGTTTGTAACACGAATCGACACTGATGTGGGTCATTAGTGCCGGTTCATAGATCTACATAAGTTTAACCAATATTTTTGAAACATCAAATGGTCACGGTTGAAGAAGTCATGTACATAAGAATTGTACAACTCATCAAGATCTACAATTTATATTTTGTCCATTTAGCATATGACAAGGTAAAAGTAACATTGTTCACAAAATTCACATATCTCTCTTATAGTTTAGGGAACTCTATAGAACCATATAAGTGATATGTAAATTTTATGAACAACGATATTATTGTTTTGTCGGATGAACAAATGATAAAAATAAAATTTGTAGATCCTGCTAAGTTATGAAATATTCTAGTTAAAATTTTTTTATTTGAGTTCATCTTATCATGCTAAACTACATCAGAACTTCAAAAATTCAAAATATGATTTTTTAAGAGATCTCAGATCGGAAAACACCCAAAAAAAGTTTGTAGATTTCAAAAGTTATGAAACTTTATAGTTGAAAACTTTTTTATTTGAGTCTATCTTGCCAAGCTAAACGTACGTTTGAATTTCTAAAATTTGAAATTTAAATTTTGTAAATGTTCTTGGATGGAAGAACGTCCTAAATTTAAAGTATAGATTTTGAAAAGTTATGAAACTTTGTAATTGATAACTTTTTTATTTGAGTTCGTTTAGGGCCTTAAAAAAGTAATTTATTTGATATAATATGTGGAGAATCAAAATAGAATATAGACACAAATAACTAAGGAGTACAGTGGTAGAAGAGGAGACGTGCGAGAGGGAGATAGCAGGTTTGAATCCTAAAAATCATGAACCACTACTAATGCTAACCCCATATCAGTGCCGATGAGGTAATGCTGGTTTAAAATCCGGCATTGATGGGCCTCTAGAACCGGTACTGATCGTGTAATCTGTAGTAGTGCTAGTGAGCTCTCAAGTCAAATGCATTAGCATATATATATATATATATTATGGCAAGGGGCCGAACCGTTGATTCTTCCAATCTACTACATTATGAGAAGAATGCCAGCATGACAATGTCAGAACCCTTGTCGCGCAAGGTCGTTCTTAAGTTGTTAATGATTAATCTGAGCCATATGAAGAAGACAAGATACGTGAGATGGAAAACCCCGCTCATTGCTATGAAAATACCAATGCCAGGAGGCAGTCGATTTGATCTCGTAAAAAAGTATCGTCTGACCAATAACCGTTCACTATACGTATAGTGCCGACGAGGCTAGACATGTCCAAATGCCGATGAGGCGAGGTCACTACTCTAAGATAAGGCGAGGTCACTACTTCATTGACATGTCCCAATTAATAGGATTGGACACATTGTTGCAGGAACTGATGAGGCGAAGCAACTCATACACGTCTGTGTCAATGAAGGTCGGCGTACATGACTGGGCAACGACGAGGCGAATGTCATCCCCTTCATTATCATCTTATTCCATTTACTTCAATGTGACGATGGCGATGTCACGATCGAGCTTGTGCGACACAAAGCCCTTATTATTATTATGCCATATATCGTCTATGGCTCACGACCATCATTCAAATATTTGACCACCAAAGGCAGCTTAATCGGAGGTTTTCCACAAGCTCATTTGCAGATGTAATTAACCGGTCGTGCCCAATAGGCCTCGGGAATTGGTGAACTACGTAATCTCTTATAAGTCAAACGTCTCACGCTGAAGACGTAAAAAGACAGTATTTTTCTTTGATCTGTATTTTGTATATCGAAGAAAGAATTAATGAAATATATGGTTCTCGAATGTGTGCATGTGTCTCTCTTGCATTACATTATTTTTTATGTATTTGTTCAGTTTTTGACCAAACACTCCGAATAACGACGAACACCGGTGGGGGCACGTGCCCCCACTCCCTGCTCTGTTATGGGCAGACTACAGGACGAGTGGTGGACACCATCTTTGACGATGTACTTGTCACAAGGGAGGAGGGGGAGGCAATGGCAAACATAGTGCAATTGAGAGTGCAGTATTATAGTTGACAGTGTTGTCAAAGCATTATAGCTTTCAGCCCAACAACCCTCTCTTAGGAGCCTAGCCTTATTCTTTGGGGGAGAGGTACCTATTCGGCTGATGGATTTATGGCTGATTTCGGTTGCTTCTCTAATATTTTTGCAAATATGATCTGATAAATCTTGTTGTTTGTCAACTCCCAAATAAATATAGGGAGCGAAAAAAAAACTCTCTTCAATAGTTTGACAATTTTGACTTGGCAAATAAAAAAGAGGGCCCACGCGTAATTTTTTCATCGGTTATTGAAACTTCCGTGTGATTTCCTTCTTCCTTCGCGCGACTGGAGCCGCTGCCGCGCGCCTGTCCAAACCTGTGGTTCTAGGCGGCGTTGTCGTCTCCCTGCCGGACGTGAGCTTGCTGTCGTCTTCTTGCCGGCCACGTGAAGCACAGCAGTCAGGAAAAAGCTTGAGCTCTCGGTCTTTGGAGATCGCGGTCGCCGGAGGCCGGACGGTAGCTGACAGATTCCGCCACAGCAAATTCAATGCGTTGTCTTGCTGTCCCATCAGCAAGTACAGCTATGCTTGTCGGATAGTGCCGGACCACCAAGCCCAGAGATTAGGGTTTAGATTATTCTCACATAATCATAATTGGTGACAACAATTGTGTACATATAGCCCTGATGGAGAGCCACTAGTGGCAGGCCTATGGGCCTCAGGTTTACATTCTAACACTCCCCCACAGTCTGAACTAGGAGCATAGCAAACATTGAGACTGGATCTAAACTCAGTGAAAACTGACATCGGCAATCCTTTGGTGAAGATATCGGCATACTGTGATGAAGTAGGAACATATAAGACACGAACTTCTCCAAGGGCGACGCGTTCACAAACGAAGTGAAGATTGATCTCCACATGCTTAGTGCGCTGGTGCTGAACGGGGTTGGTGGAGAGGTAAACTGCACTGATGTTGTCACAATAAACAATAGTGGCACGACGAAGGGGCATCGAAGTTCACCCAAGAGCTGGCGCAACCAACAGGCTTCAGCGACGCCATTGGCTACAGCACGATACTCCACCTCAGCGCTGGAGCGTGACACGGTGGGCTGGCGCTTGGAGGACCATGAAATGAGATTGTCCCCAAGGAAGACAACGTAACCAGAGGTGGACTTCCGAGTATCGGGGCAACCAGCCCAATCAGCATCTGAGTAAACAGTAAGATCAATCGGTGAGGTCCTGTAGAGGTGAAGACCGAGATCCTTGCTCCCCTGTAAATACCGCAAGATCCTCTTCATAGCAGCAAGGTGAGGATCACGGGGGTCATGCATGTGTAGGCAAACTTGCTGAACAGCATAAGTGATGTCTGGACGAGTGAAAGTGAGATACTGCAAGGCGCCAGCGATGCCACGATAGTGAGTGGGATCAGTCATGGACGTACCATCAGTGGCGAACAGCTTGGCATGAGTATCCACAGGAGTACTGCAAGGCTTGCAGTCACGCATACATGCGCGATCCAGTATGTCAAGAAAATATTGTCTCTGCGAGAGAAACAATCCATCTGGGCGACGCTCAACTGTGATGCCCAGAAAATGATGAAGCGGCCCCATGTCTGTCATAGAGAATTCCTGACGAAGAGCTGAAATGATCTACTAGAGAAGACTCTATGACGACACGGTGAGCACAATATCATCGACATACTGCAACAAGAAAGCCATCTCAGTACCTCGGCAGTAAATGAACAGTGATGAATCAGACTTGGCCTCTACAAAACCAAGAGAAGTGATGTGAGAGGCAAAGCGGTGGTGCCAAGCACGGGGAGCCTGCTTCAATCCATAGAGTGAACGGTTGAGACGACAGACATAATCTGGCCTGGAGGTGTTGACAAAACCAGAGGGCTAAGCACAATATACTGTCTCTGTCAGAGTGCCATGCATGAAAGCATTCTTGACATCAAGCTGGTGAATCGGCCAGGACTGGGAAAGAGCCAAACTGAGAACCACCCGGATGGTAGCAGGCTTCACAACCGGACTGAAATTTTCATCATAGTCAATCCTAGGACGCTGAGTGAAACCGCGCAGGACCCAACAAGCTTTATAGCGATCAAGAGTACCATCAGACAGGAACTTGTGTCGGTAAACCCATTTGCTAGTCACAACATTAACTCCGCTGGGCCGAGGGACCAATGTCCAGGTATCGTTGGCCTGAAGAGCATCAAACTCGGACTGCATAGCAGCACGCCAATTCGGATCAGCGAGTGCCGATCGAAAAGTCACTGGGAGCGGAGAAAGAGCTGCTGTACTGAGGTTGAGGCGATCCACCGGCTGAACAAAGCCGGATTTTCCACGAGTCCGCATGCTGTGTGCGTTGTCGATCGGCGTAATGGCTTGCGGAGCAGTGGTGACAGTGCGCCCAGTGGGGCACCTGGCACCGCTGGTAGCAACCTGCGGGGCAGGGGCAGCGGTACCAGAGGAAGGACCGGGGGCGCCGCTGGCAGCTACCTGGGACGAGATGTCCGCAGGGGGCAGTAGCGCCCGGTCCACTGGAGGGTGGTGGCGATGACGCCCCACCAGCAAGAGGCATCATGGACGGCACGGATGTGGCCGTGGACACACCAAGAGGTGGAGTACCTGCATGCACAACACTAGGCCCAGCGGGCAAAGTGGAACAATTATCATCGCTCAAAAAATCAAGGGTGGCGGGATCCAAAGGGGTGGTGGACATGGCAGCAAACGGGAAGGACGACTCATCAAACACAACATGTCAAGAGACGATAATCCGATTAGAATGAAGATCAAGACACCGGTACCCTTTGTGATCCGCGGAGTAGCCAAGGAAGACACACAAAGATGAGCGAGGAGATAGTTTGTGTGGTGCTGTGGATGACAAATTAGGATAGCAGGCACAACCAAACACACGTAGGTGATCGTATGTGGGGTGCGTGCCATAGAGAGCAAAGAAAGGAGTGCGGCTGTCTAGCGTTTTAGTGGGATGACGGTTGAGAAGGTACGTGGCGGTATGTAAGGTGTCAGCCCAATAAGCGGGAGGTAGACTAGCCTGAAAAAGAAGGGAACGCACAATATTATTAATAGTGCGAAGAATGCGCTCAGCACGCCCGCTTTGCTAGGAGGTGTAAGGGCAAGACATGCGAAGAATGGCGCCGTAAGTGAGGAGGAACGTGCGGGACAAGGAGTGATCAAACTCTCGGCCATTGTTGCACTGAACGGCCTTGATGGAGGCGCCAAACTGCGTGCGTGCGTAAGCAAAAAAATTGGACAGAGTGTCGAACGTCTCGGATTTTAGGCGAAGCAGGAAAGTCCAAGTATAGTGGGTGCAGTCATCAAGAATAACAAGATAATATTTGTAACCTGATGCACTGACAATAGGAGATGTCCAAAGATCACAATGAATTAAATCAAAGGGTTTTGACGCACGACTTGCAGACATGCTGAAAGGAAGACGAACAAGACGACCTAGCTGACAGGCATGACATATATGGTCTGTGGTGCTTTTATTACAAGAGATGACTTTGGAGCTAACTAGCTTGGAGAGAGCATCATGACCAAGATGACCGAGACAACGATGCCACAAGGTGGAGGAGGACGCGCTGGTGGCGAGAGCGGTGGTGCTGGTGGCAGGTGGAAAGAACGGGTAGAGGTCACCCGTACTATTGCACCTGGCGATCACGCTCCGAGTTTGTAGATCCTTCACAGAAAGGCCGAATAGGTCAAACTCGACGGAACAATTATTATCAGTGGTAAAGCGACGAACGGAAATCAAATTCTTAATAATGTTTGAGCAACTAAAACATTAGAAGAATAAGCGATCGACGTGGCGTGATAAAAGAGGTAGATCCAATGGAGGTAACGGGGAGTAAGGCCCCGTTGCCGACAATAATTGATGAAGGATTAGAGGACGAAGGAGGGTGAGATGAGGTCAGTATACCAGCACTAGAGGCCATGTGGGAACCGGCCCCGGAGTCAGCGTACCACTCAGCGGAGGATGGCAGCGGCGTCAGGGACATGGTGCTGAAGTTGTTGACCAGCGGTCCGTGCTCCCAAGAGCCACCAGCCATGGGCGTCCAAGGCTGCTGGAGTGGCGGCGGTGCAACGTAGACAGGCGGTGATGGAGCGCCCCCATGGACGCCCCCATAGGCGCTCCCGTAGGTGAACCCAGGAGGAGCACCCTGAGGCAGCGTGTAGTAGTGCTGCTGTGGTGTCGCGGTGAACGCGGCCGACAGTTCGTACGGAGCGAACGGCGGACACGGTCCCGAGCCAGACGAAGCGCCGGGGCCATAGGGGTGTGGCCACAGCTGGACGGTGCCCGCCCATGGGTTGGGGATGGGGGCGAGCGGTGGTGGCGCACCAGGACGAGGACCACCACCCGAACCACCACTCCCAGGTGCAGCGGGTTTGCCGCCACGACCACGGCGGCGGTTGTTGGAGCGCTGCCACCACCAGCATGACCAGCAGGAGCGGCACCATGCCCAGCAACAGGACCAGCCGGTGGACGCTGAGGAGGATGAGCCGGCGCAGAAACAAGGGCAGGCGGTGGTGGAGCAGTGGCGGTAGCATCGTCAATGTCGATTTCTTCGAGGAGCAGCATGGTGCGTGCTTGATCGAAGGTCGGGAACGGACGCTGCGTTATCAAGTTAGAAACCATGTGACGGAACTTGTCACTCACCCCGCGGAGGAGTGTCAGCACAAGGGACCGGTCACCGACGGGATCGCCAAATTCAGCGAGGGCACTGGCCATCGTCTCAAAACGTGGACAGTAGTCGGTGACGGACAGCGCCCCCTGCTTGAAGGTACGGAACTCGGCGGAGAGGAGGAGCGCACGCGACTCGCGCTGGCCGATGAACTCATTGTCCAGAACGGACCAGGCGACGCGGGCACTGGGCTCGCGAAGCATCACCGTCTGCTGCAGGTCAGGGGCGATGGTGCCGTATATCCAGGTGAGGACGGTACAGTCCATCTGCACCCATGCCGAGCGGTCGAGATGGGCCTCATCGGAGAGCACATGATCCGTCAGCGCGTACTTCCCGAGGATGACGAGGAAGAGTTTGCGCCACCGATCGTAGTTGTTCGCAGCACGATCCAGCATGATGGGGATGAGGACTTTGATGTTGACGACAGCGATGGCATGAGCGTGCACGGCGGCGTGCTTGGCCTCCAGCGCATCGAGGGTGGCTTCGCGATCTGCAGCAGCCTTGGCAGCGGCCTCGCGGGCCTGGCGCTCCGCCTCAGTCTCGTTGGTAGGAGCCATGAGGAGCGACCCACGCGAGCGAAGGACGGGTGCGGTGGCGGCGGCGGCGTGCAGGCAGGATGCGTGCGTACAGGCAAAAGGGCACCAGGCAGTGGTGGCTTGCAAGTAGGTACGCACGCACACAAGGGTAAAGGAAGGCCGGCGAGGGGATCTCAGCGACGGCGGCCGGCGCGCGAGGATTTCAGCGGCGGCGGCGGCGTGTGCGGAAGCGGAGAGGTCGCAGGAGCGGACTAAGCTCTGATACCATGAGAGAGATTAGGGTTTAGATTATTCTCACATAATCATAATTGGTGACAACAATTGTGTACATATAGCCCTGATGGGGAGCCACTAGTGGCAGGCCCATGGGCCTCAGGTTTACATTCTAACACATACGAAGATGAGCAGGTATAATAATATACCGCTTGACTAATAGCCAAGCCACATCAACAAAAGCTTAGGTGGATGAGAGAGAAAAGTGAGCAGCCCAGCTGCTTGGCGCAAGATCTGGCGCCGGGCGCTAGCGCAACTCCCGAAATTTGCGGGACCCGCCACCACCTCCTGTGACCCATCCAACACAAGGCGAGCGTTATCACGCGCAGGTTGCCGCCGCTCGTCCACGGCGTCGGCATCGCTCGTTGCTACCCCGCGCGAGCCCGCAGCCACGCCATCGCCGCCGTCGTAGGCTGCTCGCTCGGCCTCGAGGCCCACATGCCGTCGTCGCCTTCCAGCCGGAATAGAGAGAAAAAATCCCCCCAAAAACGAAAGAATCTTATCACAAAATCATAGACACCAGGGAATGCTGCAAATCGAGGATGCGTTGCTACTACTAGATTAATCAACATTTTTTTTCAGAAAAAAATACGAATCCATACGTCAGGAGCGAGCGGAGGCCGAACTGGTCAGTTCCTGCTGCTCGACGCGAGAAGCACCATGCCTATAGGCTACAGCGGATCGAGTTGCTCGGCTGCCTCACCCTCTCACCTGCACGAGCTTCCGCCGGGCACCGCCACGCTCCTGCTCCTTGCTTTCGGCACGCTGCCTGGACGCACACGAGAGCCTGCCGCTCCCCGACTGCGCGACGCCAGCAAGAGCATCAGTTCCTTCGAGTCTCCGACGCGACGAGAAGCAATCTCTGGTGTAGCCGAAGAGGGGAAGAGGAAGATGGTGGATGTGGTGGTGGGCCTAGTGCGCTAGTAAATTATATTATTTAGAACAAAGCGAAAAGCCAAGCTATTGTATGAATGGGCTATTAACCTAACCTCCAAATGACATGGCTTGGCTTATAGCCAAGCTTATTGGGCTTGCTCTCAGCATGTTGGCGGAGCAACGATGGCGGAGGGTCGACCCAAACCGCGAATGCCAAGGCGGAGGCAGTGTGCATTTATGCGCGTTCGAAGGCTCAATTTGCCGACTCCCCAAAGATGACAAGGTGTTAAACCGTTGGAGCCTTAATTCTGAGCTTTTTGTCAAAAAAATAAGAATGCCAGATAATTATGTAAAACTGTTAGAGTTGCTTTTACGTGAGAGGAAACGTGATTGCCCAAAAAGACAAACTGAGGCTTGCAATCCTCATATGCGACGTGAGGTGCTAAACTGCTAATGCCATCATCAAATCAGATCGGATCGGATCAGATAAAAACGAACTGATCGCCATCATCTTCATGTGGTGGTAGAGCAGGTAAACCGTACGTTTAACTACTGCCCACGGAAGCAAAGGTGCAGGTGCTAGCACGTCCGTGATCTGTGCAAATCAAACTGGCAAATGCACGTGAAGACGCGATCCTTGTCAGAGCTGCCCCAAGATGCTCGCGGAAACATGAAAGGATCAATCGCTTCGCCTAAACGAGGGTGTGCAAACTTCACCAAATTCATTTCAAACTTCCTTGGAAGAGGTTTGTTTTCAGATAATATTTCCCTGTAACAACAAACTAACTATAAGTTAAGCTACATTTGCTATTGGTACCTTTTGTCATATTAAAAAAATGATAAGGAAGGTACATAGGAAGCAATGTGCTAGTGGGGTACTCCTGTGATCATTCTTAAATCCAGCGTATGTCCTTTTATAATAACCAAAGAGTTCATTACCAAAAAGGTACATGAAGACAGTCATATACACATGCTGCCACGAAATCAGAGCTTTTGGCTTGGGACAAAAACTGCATACTAGTATATATTTTGAACACATTGTAACCATAGAGGTTAGGTGGCAAAGACAGAAAAGCAAGACTCAATTACTCAAGGTAATGAAGAGCAGGATCTTAGTGGGCACTTGGATGAACCACTTAGTTGGATTTCAGGTGCAATGACATCACAGAGAAAGACTCATCAGACTCAGAGCTGAGACCACGGTGCTGTTCAACAGTCGGCGTCACGTACCATTAGTTTAATAATAAGAGAGCAAGGGCCTGTCACTAGTTACTAACCCAGAAACTAATTTCCAAGCAAGTATGAACACTGAAGAATACCTCCAACTACCTGATGACACACCATTAGTGTAACAAACTAAACACAGCATTAGTCATGCATGGCAATAATCTACATACCTGCTAAAGTTGGTATGGACGTGAGGGTCCCCAACAACATTTTTGGCTAATCTCTGAACCGACAAGGCGACAAATGCAACGCATGTCGCCTCTTGTCATCGCAC
The DNA here is from genome assembly GCA_023333625.1 of Bothriochloa decipiens. Lineage (NCBI taxonomy): Eukaryota > Viridiplantae > Streptophyta > Magnoliopsida > Poales > Poaceae > Bothriochloa > Bothriochloa decipiens. The sequence goes on along the minus strand of CM041645.1, from coordinate 8,024,786 downwards.
TGCACATTGTCGCCTTTTGTGTCACTGCGCTGCATGCACTTTGCTGCTGCTGCATGTATGGCGCTTTCTTCCAGCCTATGATCACCCAACCATATGAAAATGGTCGTTTAGTTTCCTACCTAATACGCCATGGACTTGGTCTACTTTTCCTGATGGTACTAGTTCATAGTCATAGTCTCATAATTGAATTCCATGACGCTAAACATTTTTGATTCACCAGCTGGAATTAGGGGAAAGCAGCTGGGTGGATTGCACTCTAGAACCCACCAGGCATAATAGAAAGTACCAATGGAAGTGATTCACATCATCACATGATATCAGCTCTGCGAGTAATACAGAATGTGCAAGTAATTTGGTGGTACTTGCTAGCAAAATTTCAGAGTCAAGCAAGTCATGCCATGATTCATTTTTGTAAAAACTCTCGATCGGCCTTGGTCTTGAGTTCAAACAGTTACACAAGCCTACGAAGTAGTACTAGTAGATACAGTAGATGCTATCCATACATGGCATGATCTGGGGCAAGTAATGTTTTCTTGATGGTAGTACTGATGAGTTACAGTGTGGAAAATCTTTAATCTATACAGAAGTTAACAGATCCATAAAAAGGGGGGAAAGGACTTTCATTTTACTTCTTTGTACAGCCATGAAAATACATAGCCCACCTCCACAAATCCAAAAACTGTGCCAACACAGCTCGAAATGTAGCAGCACCTCAGATCGGCACCCAGACAAACACCATGGAAGGCAATGCAAGCAAGGAACAATAACCTGTGCTCGACTTCATAAGTTATCTGGGGGTCTTGATTTTTGAACCACTTGGACGAGCCCTACTGAATCAGCAATTCCAATTATGTCCATGTTTCATTTATATCAAATGGGAGATTGCATCTGAGTAGCATAGGGTGATTCGGGGCTGATCCTCAGCGTTCCTCCAAGCTCCATGGGCACTAGGGGTACCAGCGAATGGAGTACATCGGTGATCAATGGCCTGTAGCTTGGCTCTGGTTGCACACAAAGCACAGCCACCGCAGCAACCTAGAAGAAATGTACCCGTCTGATCAGTTAAAAAGATAAATACACATGAAACAGACAATACTGTAATGGTTTGAAAAATGCTTACTTGGTACAAGTGTTTCAGATCCATTGTGTTCTTTATCATGGGGTCAATTATGTTAGGGAGTTTGGATCTATCAGTTAGCTGAGGCATGGCCTGCATTTAAATCCAAATATGGCAACATGTCAGAAGTCAATAGGTCAATTTATCTGCCACAATTCTTGCATGTCGAGGGGGGAAAATTATACTGTTTAACTGGACACTAGATCGTAATCAATAATTCAACATGCCAAATGTCATAGCATTGTGTACCCATGTAACAATCGATTGGCACTGAGATTGTGCCGTCTTCTCAACAGGTTTCCTTCCCAGTAGAAGTTCTAGAAGTACTACTCCAAACGCATATACATCGCTCTTCTCAGTCAACTTCCCTGTATTCAATGCAGTTGCACATGATTAGAGTAGTGTACCATAGTTGTGAATAAAGACTACGGAGTACTCTACACTTCTAGAAACAGGATTACAAGTGAGACAAGGGAAAAAAAAAAAGGTCACATATACCATCTAATAAGTACTCAGGGGCCACATAGCCCATAGTCCCAGAAAGCTTTAAATTCCCTTTGCTGTGATTCCCACTAATCACCGCAAGGCCAAAATCTGAAATCTGCCAAATAAGAAAGAATTAATACCTGGCCTTTATTTCGTATTTAGGTCCTATACTCATATGAGTTGTGGTCATTGGTTAATAGCAATAATAAATTGACTAGAATGAAAATACAAAGGCGTACCTTAGCACTGAAGTCTGAATCTAAAAGTATGTTAGATGACTTCAGATCCCTTTGGATAACTGGCGGGTTGCAGTGCTCATGCAGGTACTCTAATCCCCTGGTTGGTTCAGATGCAGATGCATATTATAAATACAGTCATAAGCAGACAACATAGTTACCCATACTATGAGAAGGTGCAAAAGGGGAACCTTGCCGTGTCAAGAGCAATCTTCATCCGAATATGCCAGCTCAGAGCTGAACCATGTGATGGCCCTAGATACAAAACCACGGAGATTACACCGAAGCTTCTATAATATCTAAATTTTATTAAAGATCACGCTCAACAATAAACATAAGGAAACAACAAACACAGTAGAATTTCTGAAAAACAAGTGATACCATGAAGTTGTGAATCCAATGACCCATTCTCCATCAGCTCATAAACAATGAAACGGCTCTCCTCGTGAATACAGAAGCCCACAAGGGACACAATGTTTGGATGCTGAATCTTCCTGAGCAAATCTAGCTCATTCTGCCAATTCAATTCAATCAACAATAAATTCTTTTTAAATCTGTTTAATTAATAGCACATTGCGAATGCAACCATTTAAATGGACAATTTTGTCAATAAAAAATGGCATAGCTGATTATCACCTCGAATTCCTTCTCGCAATCATGTGCCCCACCATCCAATCTCTTCACCGCAGCAGAAAACCTCCCATCAAAATTGGCTCTGTACACAGACCCAAACCCACCAACTCCAAGGACATTGCTCTCGCTGAATTTTTCAGTTGCTGCCTCCAAAGATGTGTAATCCATCATGGCCGCAGCACTCTTCTTCGTAGTCTTGTACGAGTTGAAGCTGTTCAACATTGGCACGAAAGCAATCCTCGCGGTATCTGAACAACGCAAGTGAGTAGGTCAGATTCTCAGGAGGTAGTTAAGTAACTCACATGACCACATGTGCAGCACAGCAAGTCAACCAAGGGAAACAAGAACCAGTCAGGCCAGGACCTATGCTCTGGGTGTCCTTGGAATCCAGCAGGGTTCGCCGGGATCGCCGCCACAGCAGGAAGGCATACAGTGCGGCAATGGCGATCACGACGCTGGCGACGGATGAGAGGACAATGGCAGCGATGAGCTCCCCGCGGAGGTGGCGGTGCCTCTCCACCACAATCACCCCTGCAACAACACCACAAAAGCAAAAAATGATGAACACTGCAAGATTCAATCGGGCGTCGCAGAAATATAAATGAATGCTTCGAAACCAATCCGAACTGGGGAGTTTCAAAGATGACGGTTCTTTATTCTTTATAAGCTACAAAAAGAAAGCAGATATTTTCTGTAATTTGAGTTAACTGCGACTATATTGACGGCAGTCAACTGTTTCCTTACAGAGAGGTTATATAGGATCATAAATCCAAATACTCCCCTTATTTCAATAGGAATGCTAAGTTTAAGAAGCAAATGAAACTCCACTAGATTCCCGCACAATTTCCTGAATGGAAAATCCGAAAGCAAACAATCCACGGTTTCTGCTCAACTTGTAAAAGACAGGAATCCCAATGAACTTTCCCCCACCACTCCAATGACATGGTTTGCCCACCAATCAGCACTAAACTTTTTACCAAAAAGAAACATGAGCAAATTCCAGGCCAAAAGGCGTAATTTTGCAGCACGACACACGGCTAGGCGAGAGGACCAAGAAGAACCCCAGAACATCACTGCAAAAACACACTGAAGCCCGGCAAAAAGGAGCAAGGTTTCCATTGTTTGATCCAGCATTCCATCCTACCTAAGGGAGGAGGCGCCGCGGCCGCAGGAAGCACGGCGGCGCCGTCGGCGGAGGCCACAGGCTGAGCCGCCGATGCCGATGGTAACCCCGGGGAAGACGGTGTGGCCCTCCCATTGGCCACCAACGGGCGACACAGCAGGAGCAGCAAGACGACGAAGACGGAGGAGGAGGAGCAGAGGAGCGGCGGCAATGGCGGCGGCATTGACTTCATTACTCCTCCTTCCCGCCTCCGTCTCCCTCTCTCTCTCTCTGTCCTCCCGCCTCCCTCGGCGCTCGCACCCGAGTTGCGAAGGAGCAGAGAGACAGACAGGGGCGTTACAACAACAAGAAGGCAGATACCATGCGAGTCAGGGAATCCAAAGGGAGAAAAAAAAAATCAAAGAATGCAGATACAGCTGCTGCACGGCTGCGGTCTCGGCTCTTGGGCGCCTTCCCTCGCCCAATCACGCTCGTGTAGTTGTGTGCACTCCTCCCTCTGGTTTCTTGAGCCGCCAATTGATCTCTCTCACTCTCTCGCTCGGTTTCTTTTCGGGCAGCGTTACCCTTTCTTGAGCTGCAGGGTCAGTGAGAGAGACGGACCACGGACACGGAGGGATAGCGATGGCGACAAGAGAGAAGAGGGAGGGAGAGGAGTGGTAACCCGGTAAGTCCGTCCGCGTGGTGCACGGACGGCAGGGGGTAGGAGAGGGACCGTCGTCCCCGGCGGTGCAGCTCAGCTCGTGTAGGGTTGGTGGTCTCGCCTCGCGAGCTTGTCAATTGTCATGTGGCAGTTGCGAAAAAGGCACCGCAGTCGAGCTGTGGATGGCGATCGCCCATCACCACCACCACGGCCGGCCTGCGGTTGATGGCGCATGCGCTGTGCTGTGCTGCGGCGCACACCAACTTCAGTTTCGTGCACCTTGCTCTGCTCTGCACGACACGATGCTATCGGCTTCAGCTAGCCCGCCGTCCCCTTCCTCCGAGTGCACACCGAGCTGCCAGTTGCTACGCAGTACTACGGCAGTACCAGTGACCGAGCTGTTAAAAGACTTTTGATAGTACTAGTACACAGTGAGAGACTAGGAGTACTGTTAAGACTAAACCATAGGGAGAGGCAGCTACACTAATCGGAATAAGGCTGTGTACATTGACTACTCTAGCTGAATAACTCTGATTCTAAAGGCACAGCTTATAGTTTATCTCGTAGCTTAGTTTTAAAATGTTCAACTACATACCAGATTAGTACCGCGGAACTTGTCATGTAGTACAGCGTAGTATAGCTTCATTCCAGTATACTATACTGATTGGGTGCCATAAATATTGATGTTTTTCTCCTACAAACTTAATCAAATTTAGGATAGTTTGGCTTAGACTAGACCTATAAAGTTTTCTTTTTTTCTTTGTGCTTGCAACGGATTAGAGTATATAGAAACGGAGGGAATGTGGAGACGTAAACGGCAGTCGTGATCATCAATCGGAGTAATGAGTGGTTTACTTACCCGATGGATGAAGGTGATATAAATATAGCCAGTATATACCCATTGTACCCTGTTGCTATTCGCCGAAAGCAATGTTTCATCAATCTTCCTGACGTTCAAAACCGTCGGCGCTTTACCCTGCAGTGCCGGCAACCCAACACAACAGCGTCCCATTTAAGCAGCCGTTGAGCCTGTTGGCACGAGAGAGTTCAGTAGAATGCAGCGATGCATCGCAGAGCCCGAGCCATGATCGACTGAGGTTTGCTTCTGCGCCAGGCAACTTTGCTTACATAGCAACAACAAAAGCCCAATTATGGTTTCCCTGCCTGCTTGGCTCCGCTCATGGATGTTAACACCCAAAATTTATTGCTGCAGCTATAGTACATACAGCAGCTTGTCAAAACTCAAAAGCATGAGGGAGAGTACACACATCAATCAAGAATCAGAACTCAAGACCACGAGGGAGTCCAGTACAGTGTACATACAGATCAAGGACACGCGTCGCCATGCTCATATTAATTACCCTTCGGATCAAAGATAGCGATACACAAACGAGCAACAGTTAGGGTGGAGTATGTACTAGCTACACTGGACTAGCAGGGTAGCAAACTAGCAACACGCTCCCAGCAGGCAGCAGGCAGCAGGCAGCAGGCGCACAGAATCTTGGGCGCGAATAACGGCCCGGCGCCTGGTGTCCGGCGACTTTTTGAGCCCGTTGTGGGCGTCGCTCGCTCGCTGGCACATGCGCCGGCCGGCCGGGCGTGGTGAGTGGTGACCACCACTCGCTCGCCGCAGACCAACCCCAACCCAACACAAATGGTCCATGGGCCATGGCAGCCTGCGTCCACACTGTTTTTATTTTATTTATTTATTTCCTCGTGATCGACGGACTAACAGGTCAACAGCAGCTATATATAGCTAGCAGCCTATCATCTTAGCACTAGCAGCAACTGGCAAGTGTCAACAATGGCTGCGATCGATCCAGCAGGAGTCCATGTCCATACAGTGGGCGGGACGTATGTAGGGACTGTATACGTGTATAATACACGGAGAAGACGGATCCTGCATACATACTAGGCCATGGGGTGCTGAGGGAGCGAGATGTGGATGTAGTAGTAGTTGGCTACTGCTACTGAGTTGGCAAATACGATGGGCGATTGAGCTGGTCCTGGCGTGGCGCACCACCGGCCGGCACAGATGATGCCGATCGACAGCGAGAGGCGCCATTGCTGAGAGCGTACGTATGTACATGTATATATATCCATATCCATATCCTGTCCTGCCGGATCCGAAGCAGCCTGGATCCATAATTTCAGTTTCAGATACCGGTGGTGAATGGTTTTGTTGGTCGGGCACCCGCACCCCCCAAACCCAAAGCGCCCACGGCACACGCCATCCGGTGGCGTGCACACCACCAGCGTGCCCAACCGCGCCGCGCGGGGGTCGTCACGGGCCGACGTACGGGCGCCTGCTGCGCGCGGCCCGTACGCGCCGTGCCACCGCAGAAACGTCACGTCGCCGGCCGAACGCGCGCGCGCCGAGCGTCCCGACTGCCGAGCTCCCTCCCAGAGTTCCAGACCTCCAAAGGCTTGAGCGCGCTGCTCCATCAGCTCCGCCTCTCGCGCGCTCGATCGCCAATTCGACTTCGGTAATGCTCATCGTCCACGCATCTCGGACCGTTTGCGTGCCACGTAACCAGTGTTAACACATGAGAGTATTTTTTTTTCTTGGAAAAAATAGAGCTGTGCTTCAGAGTGGATTGCATAATGAAACTCGACAAAAATAAATGCCCTGTTCGCTTAGTCGTTTCTGGCTGGCTGGTTCTGGCTGCTGCTGATTTTTTGTGAGAGAAAAATACTGTTGAATGGCTGGCTGGTTTAGCTGATAAGTTCAAACGAACAGGCTGAAAGGGACGTTCAAAAGAGTGCCTCACAGGCTAGTCACATCACAGCATAAAACTCCAATTATTTTGTTTTGCGAAAAACAACTCCAACTATCTATGTCCGTTCGGAAAACAACTCACGAAACCACAGCGTTCTACGTGGGCTTAATTACTACTCGCGTCTAAGCAGCAGGCCCCAGCCCGCCCTTCATGTCTTAATATTAACTTATCTAGGATCCTTAACAACCATATACTGTTGACGAATTTTTTACTATTATCATGACAACACACGGGTAATCATCTAGTTAGTATATCTAGAAAAGGTAAAGCAATTTGGAGGGGAGGTAGTACACAGATCATATCTAGAAAAGTTGTTGCATTATTGTGTGGCGCTCGTTTCATAAATCTTACGATAACATTGAATAGCTGTTCTCACAAAAATCAAAAAAAGGAGAGAGATAACATTGAATAGCCGTACAATCTGAAATATAGTCAATGAAACACCAACGATATGCTAAGAACACTGGAAACTATTTCTGGCATAATGTCTTCTTTTTAGGCTGCAAACAGATATCTTCTCCCTCTTTTTTTTTTTTAGAATCGTCTTCTGCCTCTTTTTCAGATGAACAACACACGACGCCTCTTCCATACTGATCTGCTATATCTAGGCCCACTCTGGTGTGTTCTTTCAGCCCAAGCGAGTTCCACCTCCTTCATTTGGAACTTTATTTGGCCGCAACATGCTTTACTTCAGTGGGGAGAACAGGGAAATCGGCGTCTGCATATATGCAATAGAGACAACAGCTCGATTGTGACAAAGCAGCGTTCAAAAAAGATATTTTACCCTGTTCAAATAATGAGCTAATAAAAAATAGGCGATACACGTGTCCAAGAATTATCCATAAATATAAATAACTAACAAGAGTTTCAAGAATCGCGGGCCACTTCTCTAGCACTGAGTGCCTGCTACTAGGATCTGATCACCAGTTTTTTAATTATTGTTTTGTTTTTACTAAAATCATCAGACAATAGATAGATTATCGCGCGCAATATCGTGTCTACTAGACTACTAGCATATCCGAACACAAATAAACTGAATTGCAGCTTTCAAAGCTTTACCACTTGGGGCAAACGAACTAACTAATTTACCTGGTTTCAATCGTCCAAACAGAACACACAAACCATGCCTATGTTATTAAAATGCCATGAATAAGCTCGTAATCAAATCTTAAATTCGAGTGTTACAAGCTACCAAATCCTGCAATAGCTAAAATGTAGTTGACACGACACGTTGGTTTCGCACATGTCAAACTTCTAGAAGTACTCCTATGCGGATCGTAAGTGACGAAGAGCAAGCAAAAAAAGAAAGGAAAAAGCAAAAATCAGCAAAAAAAATGCAACACAACCAAATATTTACATGGCCATTGATCGTAAATGTTGACAGAGATAACATCTAGTAACTTTTACAGGTAATAATCACGATAATGCGTAGGAAAAAATAAATATAAAAGTAGTACAGTAATACAATCAAGATGCACCAGCGATTTCTTTTGAACAGAAAATTCTAGGAACCCTGAAGACATGTGGGTGTGGCCTGTGTGCACAGCGCGTGATGCAATGCATATGCATGCAATATAGCTACAGCTAGACATTATCTTCTTCAGGCTTGTCCGAAGGCCTGATAAGAGGGGATACCCTTTCAGAAATGATTGCCTTACCATTCTCGTCCTTCTTGACAGGGTACAGCACATAGTGTTGGATAATGAATAGGACATCAAAGAAAACCGTCTCCTACAAAACCAAAGAGAATATTTAATTTTCTGCAAGCAGCATGAGAAAATTCTGCACAGATAACAATGTGTTGCAAAAAAATAACAATAGTATATTGTTGACATTGGAAGCTGTGCTCACCAATGAAAGAAGGGTTTTCCCAATGTTTCCATAGAAATTTACTAATGTATCTGCAGCACAATTTGTTCAGTGAGGAAAACAGTAGTAATGCAATACGAACCATGAAGAGATCAAAGGACAAGTGCAGCTTACGTTGATCTATAGATTGAACACCCATCTGACCAAAATTCAGCACGCCTCCTGTGAGATCAAGTAAAATATTGCCAACACTCCAACCAATTGTACTCTTCCGCCTGAAATTCATGATAGCCTGAGGCAAATAGGAAGAAGAACCATTAGGTTCAAATTAGATTGTGGAAATAGAATAGGTTCTGAATTAATTTTTTTATTTTTGTAGAATCTGAAGGGAAAGGAAAATCTAGGAAGAAAACTTTTGGCCAGATTACCATGTGGAACTGACAGTGACTTCTATCAAGGTGCCCATGTTCAGCAAAGAGTATATAATGAGCGATCATTTTACATATATGATGTAAAACTTCCTAGACTTCAACTATCAATGTCCTTTTGCGTATTTGGAAAGTGAAATAAAAAGAATAAAAGAATGCACAGATTTGTCTTAAAATACACTCCATATGAGCATAATTTACTAGGTTGAATAAATATAGTATGACAAAAAGTAGTTGTCAAATATGTATCTCAGTGACTGTATCCAAAATGTCATATTTTTTACTGGATGAAGTAAAATGCAAGCTATGGATGCATGATGCTGAACTTTTATTATGATTGACCAAATGACCATGTACTCTGTTGTATATTGAATATATCACTTGTTCCCAAATATACAAATGTCAAGGGACAACCAAGCTATTGAATAATTATCAGCACCTGAGGAATGTACTTGATTGCTGTCATGCCAACTTGTATTGAACTGAAATTCACATTGAACGAGGGGGGAAATAAGTGTCACAATTACTAAGAGGATCAAGGTTTTGATCTTGAATGAATTAAAGCCCTAGCTGGCCGAGAATTATCAAAAATTTCAAATAATGAAGATAAAGATTACTTACTTGAATACATCAATGAGCCAAAGCCAGTCACTTTTTGGCCAAGCAATAATGAGGCAAACAAGAGCGGCGGTCCAGACGATAGCAGAAATTGATATGCAAACTTTGGAGACTTTCTGTGTTCCTCGCTATATGTTTCGAGTTTGGATAATTCAACAGAGCTTAGGAGTCAGCAACAGCTAGGACAAAACTTCATGTTCAATGGCATAGCACACTAACCTCATATATGAATACTTGAAAAAGGGTAAAGGCTGTCAATGCTACAGCATGTAGTGAAAAAGCAACATCATTTGCAGCAACAGGAATCATCTGCATAAAGGAAAAATGAAATGTCAAATGGATTGGGGACTACCATTTCATAGTTGAAACTTAACTGTAAAGAACAAGACCAAAGCGCTTGGCTAGGAGGGGTTTCACCCTTCCTGCCCACAGGGGGCGTGTTTTCCCTAACTTTGCTTGTACATAAACACCTTTTTCATCCCTATCTTAATTGAAAGGCAGGGCTCCTGCCAAAGCTTTCAAAAGAAGAAGAACAAGAGCAAGAATGCACTGCCACTACGAAATATGCACTAGTTTACGATCATGGACGTAAAATGTCTGTTCACAGATGTTATGGCAAATAGACGTTTTGTTAATTTGTTCAGGCTGTTAGCTGATACAATTGATTTAGCACTTTCCTGAGATAAGATTAGTTAGCAAGTTAGTTTTTTTTGACCGAAAAGTTAGCAAGTTTGTTAGATGCCTGATCTATGAAGGAGCCCTGAGACACAGTAGGGTAGGCAGAAATAGATCTAAAAGCATATCATTACCCTCCCTGAGTTAGCCGATCTACCTGCTGTTCTTGTATCCCATTATCAATGCATTAAAAAAAATCTCGTTCCCAATCAATCTACTACAGCATCTTTGGTACCAAAGCAAAATTTATATAGCAGCAATATGACTAATATATCTTTGTTTCTAACAGTTTAATAAGGTTTGGTTCCAAAATTTTAACTTGACTATGAAGCTTAAAGTCAGTACTGAGGATATCTTTCCAAATCACATCTTCACGTTTCCTTTCCATACATCTGCAGCTTACAGAGTTCATCATTGTTCCAAGTCCCAACTCATGCCAGCATACTAAAGCAACATCGGTTTATGGTGTTTGCCTTGGCTCTACTACTCAGTGTTGGTGTGTTAGTCCAACCTTGTCCAAGGGTTGGTTCTCTAGAAGAAAAAAAATGCACTGAGGAATATTATTTCATAGTTGAGAGTCAGAAGAACAATATCACACATGCCCTGGAGTCAAGAAAAACTGTACTAGTGTACCCTGAAAATGGACATGAAGTAGAATGCATGTCCCGCAAAGATATGTAACAACACAAGTACCAGCAAAGCTGATATAACAACACTACCAAACTAGCTTCACAGAGGAGTTGATTTGAAATATTTTAAATAAAATCATGCAACACTACATTGTTGATGATGCCAATCACAGATCATCTCAGATATTCATATCCTGATGGTTTTAAAGAACATAAAAAAATCCAACAAGATGAGCCAGAGCTGCTTCCCTCATTGTCACAGCCAAAAGAAAAACTTCATTATATAACTCCTCCCTCTCCCTCCCTCCCTCTGTCTACGTCCCTAGCCCGCATGGAACATACATACAAAGGAGCGCAGCTAACAAAGGACAGAAACTATTACAAGTAACAGCAAAGAAAAATTAAGGTCATAGTTGTGTACTAATGTGGTTATGTGTCATCCAATTATCAGGAGTAAGTATCTTCCTTCTATTGATCAACAGAGGAGTCCTATCTGGACTATATATATTCTGTTAAAAACTTAAAATACATCTATTGTTTTTTAACATAATTAAAATACATCTATTGTGAATGGTCTCTTATTACCAGTTTACAATTATTAAGGTAAGATTACTAAAGAAGTCAAGAAATAAATTCAGGATAACATTGTTGACTTTACATGATACTAAAACTGCAAAGAAGCAAGTCGTCACCAATCATTTAATTTCCAATATGAACTCTGAAATTCTGAATTTAAATAGAGACATTCGTATCTGAAGACAGTAAGACAAACCTCTTTGTCACCATATTTGTCATGATACTGTTGCTGGATGAATGGGCTGAAGAACAGAGCCGCATTATATATGAGGTAGGATGAATGCTTTGTCAAGTTCAGCACCAGAAAATCAAAATTCAGGCCCACGACACTGCACCAGATTGCCATTAAATTAGCCAAGGACTTTTCATCAAAAAGCACATATTCGGGTCGGATAAGACTTAACTGCTTGAGACAAGCAATAACTTAAACTTTTAATTTTTAAACACAATAGAAATCAAAGAGAGTAACAGTTGTGTATTCCAAACAAATGATGAGTAAGTGCAATGTTGAAACTGATGAAAACATGTGAAAAGACTGGGTGGGGAAAACACTGGTAAATCTCAAATACTTGGGAAAGTTATACTTTTTGCTACTAATTATCCCAGAGAAACGGGAGTACAGGACAATGAGAGCATGTGCAAACTAAGAATCAATTTAATTAACAAATTAACCAATTCCTTATCAGCCATGGTATAGTGTTTTTTCTCACAACAAAACAGCACGTGCCGGCTTATCAGCCCAGAAGCCATGCAGATTTTGTACTAGTCAGTATCCTCGACATGCCCTTGTGCATTCTTCCAGAAATCCACACGCACCCCCAGAATCTAGTTTCTTTTTCAGATGAAGTCCACAATCTAGTTATGCGCCCACATCCTACGGCAGGTGCAATGAGACTGATAGAGTTCCAAGGAAATCACTACAGGGGCGTTTTGAAATTTCTAGGTAGTAATTCAATACAAACCGTACAAATTGCGCCACACAGTCTGGAGCTTGCAGAGGCGCCAGACGAACCAGAGAATCAAACAGCCGAACGAATCGCTCCCAAACCAACCCAACCCAACCCAACCCGGCCCCAAATCAAGGCACGCTCGCAGGAAATGGTTCCCAAGAACAAGAAATGAGTGGAGGAGCAAGAACCGTGCCGACCTCTTGCGCTTGTAGTTGAGGAGGACTTGCGGGTAGAAGCTGAAGGACCACGCGGCGAAGGCGACCCAGCCCAGCACCTGGTACAGGACCGCCAGCCCCACCGAGTTCCAAGACGACGCCATGGCCGTCCCCCCTTTTCCCCCTGTCCTCCCTCCGCGGCCCGTGGCTCCCAAGGGACTGGGGAGGAGGACGGAATTGCCTTGCGCGTGCGATGCTGTTCCTCCAATTTGGAGCCGGCCAACTTCCAATTTTTTTTCTCGCCGCGACCGGACTTTTACAGTGGACGAAAAGCGAGGCCGAGCCAAACTAACTGGAGCAGATTCATGCTGTGGCACCTGGGTGGGTGCGAACTGGGAACGTCCGCTGACGCTGAGGCCAGCCCCACCTAGACGTGATGCCGGGCATGTTGAATGCTCTGGTGCACTCTTTCTATCCTAGTTTCTATAAAACAAAAAAAAATACTACAATTCTAAAACGATACGTCATATCGCTTGGGGTTTCGTACGCGCCATATATTCTTAAATTTAACTATATATTTATAAAAAAAGATTAGTAATTCAAAATATATTCAAAAAAAGTATTGTCTAAACGCTCTGACCATGGAAGCATTTGCTTGCCGCGATGGAGTGGCCTTTGCGCGTGAACATGGAGTACATCGGCTACATCTAGAAACTGATTCACAGATTCTGGTGAGGCTGTGGGAGAATCGTTTGTGCCAAAACTCAGAAATTGGCCCCATTCTTGAGCAGATTCAGGACACAAGCCGTAGTTTTGATGATTTCATTTTCGTTTTCTCGAGTAGAGATTGTACTAATCTTGCTCACGAATGTGCTAAGCTAGTATCCCGTAACAATATGGTGGAGTGGTGGCTTGAACCACAACCAGGATTACGGGGTATTATGGCTACGGAATGTAATCAATCTCATGATATATGAATGAAACCAGTGTTTGATTGTGCACTTTTGCATATACCCTGTTGATTGTGCACTTTTGCTGTCCATGCCGATCGTCGATCACTGCCACCAGCAATAATAGCAGACGGCAGTTCGATGCTTTATTCAAGTCATCGTTTTCTCAACGTTTGAGTTTGAGACGTTACCTGTTTCAGGCTGCTAATGGGTCGGGTGTAAAACGGGTTTTATGGGTTGGGTGGTAGCAGTGGCGAGCCAGGATCGAAAACTTGGGTATTTCCACTACCACAACACATAGAAAAATTAAATCAATAGATTCAAGTCAATAGCAGTGTAAAACATTATTATACTTTAAACTAATATTTGATTTCTATAATATATCTAACTGAACTTTTCAGCTCCATAAACAACAGAAAAGAAAATTAAACAAGCAGGAAGGCTGGAACTGGAGTCTGGAACCAGCGCCCTGCGGCCTGCTGGCAAGTTGGCCTTGTGCCTGGGCCGCCGCCACGGTGCCTCCCCCGCGTCTCACTCGGCCGCTTGCCACTAGCGGCTACGGCTTGTTGCTGCCTGTTGCTTGTGCTGCCGCACGCGACGTGCGCCGCCGGACCCCCTCGCCGCTGCCTAGCGCCTAGGAAGAGACCCGCACGCCTGCGACAGGTCCTAGTCCGCGTCCGGGCTCTGTGCCTTGTGGTGAGATGGAGAGGCGGAGTTGTCGGGGTGAGACTGTGAGAGGGCTGGGCCTAGTGGGCCGGCCTGGGAAGGTTGGAGTTTGCACACCAGGCTGAAATGCGTAGTTTTAGGCTCTTTTGGCTGCAAATATTGCCAAAATACTACAGAATTTGATACAGTGCCTACATACATACACAAATCTACACACAAAAGTGTATCAAAATAGTTGGGTATTCTCGGGAATACGGGGAATACCCCTAGATCCGCCCATGGGTGGTAGCCTGGGGTAATTTGGATGGGTTAGAACGGTTTCAGCATCTAGCGGGTTGGGGTGGGCTGGGTTAACAATGCGGGTTGAGATGGGTTGGGGCGGGTTTGAATGGGTTGCAAAATCACACACGGTCGCATCCTTGCCCGAGCATGGCGACGCCGTACCCGACCACGAGCATGGCGACATCGTACCCGACCACCGCCGCCACTGCCGCCACCGCCGCCACCACCAATCATCGCGCGCTCCTCCTATCCCTACGCAACCGCGCCACACCCTCCGCTCTACGCCTCCCGCTTCGCGCGCAGCTCCATGCCCAGCGCGCGCAGCTCGCCGTCGCGACCCCGGCGGCATCGACAGCCTCCCCCCTAGTACCCCGCTTGGAGCGCTGTCGCGGGGAATCCGACGGTGCTTGTCGACAATGCTCGTGCATCCGACACGGTAGCATGCCGGTGTCTCTCTTGGCCTCGCGCCCTGTCCGTGCGGCCACCCCAGGCTCCAGCGGCGCCGCTGACTTCGCCGCCACCTCGAGCTGCCAATCAACACCGTCGCGGCGCCAGCACGAAGGCCTACTCCATCGCGATGAATATGCCACGGATAAATTGGGTTAGGTTGGGTTGGGTACAGGTTAATCTGCAATGGGCACTACTACCGTAATGAACTTTCGTGGCGGGCTATTTCAGTTTTTCGCAGCGGGCAAAGGCGTCCGCTGCGAATAGAAGGTCACGGTTAATCGTGGCCTCCACCGCAGCGGGCGCCTTTGCCCGCTGCGGCAAAACGATTTACGCAGCGGACGGCATAAGTAGCCCGCCACAGTTAATTCTATTAACCGTGGCGGTCACATTTCAATGCCTGACACGGTTAATGATTTTCAGAAAATAAAAAAAGAAAGCCCAATCGAGCCCGCTATCGAGCCCAGTCGAGCGTCGCCAGGATCTGAAACCCTAGCGAGCCTCCGCGCCGCCCCACGCGGCTGTACCACTGCCGTTGTCGAGGTTCTGCAAGTACGGATGCCAGATCCATGAGCCCCCCGCCGCCGCTCGCATGGAGGAGAGGGCTGCTCGCGGGAGATCCGGTCGTGCCTGGCCTCCTCCTTGCCAGATCGGGTCACGACCGTCGCCGAATCCTCCGTCGCCGCCAGATCTGGGGACAAGAGAGAGTTAGAGAGAAGAGAGAGGAGCGAGGAGAGATGAAGATGGATAGCTGTTACCTCCATGCTGTCGATCTGTCCTCCTCCATGACATCGCCCTGCGCTCCATGCCGGATCGAGGCCTCCGCGCCTCCGAGCCAAATCGAGGGAGCAATGCTCGCTGGCGGCTGCTGCTGCTCTTCCCAGCAGCTGCCGGAGCTACACCTGTTGTCCGCCGGTGCTCCACTCGCTAGCCGCCGGACCTGCTTTGCCCGTCATCAGGAGGAGCGTCAGTGGAGCAACGTAGAGCGAGCGGCGCCGATCTTGATCCACTCCGCTCAGGGGAGGAAGGGAGTGGGGAGGAAGAAGATGGAGGGAGTGAGGGAGGAGGAGGGGCGCCGAGAGGAGGAGGGGCATCGCGGCGCTGCGTGAGGAGGAGGGGGCGTTCGGCGCGTGGGGGAGTCGAGCGTGGCGCGTCGGGCTGAGGAAGGAGTGGGGAGTTGAGACCTAAACCCTAGAGCCAGTATTTAGGTCTTTGGGTCTTGCTGGGCTCGGTAACATTTTCCGTGTCGGGCCTCCAAGGATGTCCGTTGCGGTAAATTAATTTACCATAGCGGACACCTTAAGAAGCCCGCCATGAAAAATTAATATTTTCCGTGGCGGGCATCTTAAAGTACCCGCTACGATAAATAGATTTACCGCGATGGGCATGTTAAGATGCCCGCTGCGGTAAATAGGTATTTACCATAACGGTAAATCCTTAACCGCAGCGAGCGTGTCGGGGGGCCGGTCGGGCGAGCCCGGCCACCGAATAACTATGGCGGGCAAAAGGTGTGCCCGTCGCGGAGTGAATAGTAGCTTCGTCACGGAAGTTCGTTTCGGTAGTAGTGGGGATGGGTTGAAAATAAAAAATATTTCATTAGATTTGTACGGGCTCGAAATGGGTTGGAATTCCACCCGTTAGCAGGGCTACCTGTTTGCCTGTCATATGTCCGTGTCTTGCACTCTTGCTGCTCATCTTGAAATAGCAAGTCGCAGCGGGGCAGGACGGGACGGACTCGCGCGCCGTGTCATGATGCCTCGACCGCGATGGCGTCGTCGTGCACCACGACCGCACGGCGGTCGTCCGCTGGTCCGGGGGGTGTGGAGCTTGGCCTTGTTTAGTTTTTTTTTTCTAATTTTAGTATTTGGCACTATAAAAAATGAAGATCTTTGTCACATTAAAATATCAACATATGAATGGAGTAGTAAATGTAGATGAAATTTAAAACTAATTTTATAATTTGGTTATACTTTGCGAGACGAACGTTTTGAGTCTAATTAATCAATATTTAGACAATAATTTATAAATACAAATAAAATGTTACAGTGCATTATAGGAATTTTACCGTCTCCTAGTTCAGGGAAAAACAGGCCCTTGTTCCATCGTGGAGGGGAGTAATAGAACCAGTACAACGGCCACATTGAGTGAGCCCGGGCGTCCGTCCTTGTGAGCGCCACCCACCGGCTTAAATTCACCGGTCACCCCTCTCCATGGTGTGTGGCCTACTCCTGTGCTGTGCTGCACATATATACCCTACTACAATAGTACTCCCTCCTTGCGTATCTTTTTGCTTGTCAGAGTTAAATAAACACAAATGGGCTCTCTGCAGTTTTCAGAAGAGATTGCCAGGATCAGCGCGAGCTCGTCGTCAGAACATGCAGAATTGTAAAAGTTTGAGTACATTTTCCTCTTTTTTTTCGGGGACTAGCATTTTATGGTACAAGGAGTGTATAGTCCTATTTGACCGCACGAGCTAGCAGGACGGCAGGCGAGGGTATTCAGTACTGCTGCTTGCTACACAGCAGTTACCAAGGCCTTGTTTAGTTTTCTTTGAATTTTTAAGTTTTTTCGCTCTGTCTTCATCACATCAATGTTTAGTCACTTGTATGGAGCATTAAATATAGATAAAAAAATAACTAATTACATAGTTTAATTATAAATCACGAGACGAATCTTTTAAACCTAGTTAGTAAATGATTGGATAATAATTATCTAATACAAACGAAAGTGTTACAGTAGCAAAATTGAAAAAATTTTGGCATCTAAACAAGGCCCAAATGCACAAACCAAAACTCCAAACTGCCAGTGACAGGATACTAAATTACTACTAATCTTCTTAGGAAAAGAAACAGTGTACTAATCCCTACACCCAACGTAATGATGTGTGCTTCTGCTTTGGGTACAGGGTACCACAGTCTACAGAATGCAGCAACGGAGAAATCGAAAACGTACGAGAACCACTGCTGTGGCCACTGACTGTGCAGACGGCATGCGCTTACACTGACACACGGGACGGTAGGGTGCTCGCCAATCGCCTGACCCTTGGGCCCCCACGTGTCCGTAGCTTTTGAGTACAGTACTACTACTTCAACTACTCCCTCCTCCTCACGAATAAACAGAAAATGTAAAAATTTTAAATAAGACAAATAATGAAACAGAAGGTGTAAAAATTTTCTGTTAAACCATTTGTCTTATTTAAATTTTTATATAAATAATAAAATAAATAAATTAGTATAAAAACACCTCTAAAGATAAAATAAACCATAATAAAATAAATAATATTTATTAATTTTTTTAAATAAAATGAATGGTCAAACATGAATAGTAGAAATCAAAATGTGCATTTATTTGTAACACCGAAAGAGTACTATTCGTTGTTCCCTCCCACCAGGTACAGTACAGTGCCTAACTCCTATCATCGATTTCACTACTGACATTTGTAAGCTTGTAGTAGTAGTGTATAATTGTACTGCCGACAAATGATCTTTAGGTTTACCGAGCTTGTGCGTTAAGCTTGTGATTATTTTTCCTTTTGTCAATGGCGCGACCAAGGGTGGTGTAACGTACTAGTAACAAAAGGGTCTGTCTACCGGACACCCGAGTGACCGAGTCACACGCGTCACTCGATTTCAGTGACACTATTCATCTTCCACCTCTCGCCCTCGCCGCTGTCCACCGCCCCGCCGCGGGGTCTAGGGCTCACCGGAGCTCCGGCGAGCCCTAAACCCTGCGGCGGCCGCCCTCTTCCCCTCCCCCTCCATCTCCGGCGAGACTCCCCTGCCCTAGCCTGACCCCGGCCGCCGTCCTCCGCCACCAGGGCAGCCTAAGCCGCCCACCTGCATCCCCATTGCCTGGCTTTCCTTCCTTCCCCGGTCGGCCGGACAATCTATAGTCCACCGGAGTTGGAGAAGAAGAGGTGAGCTTGCCGGAGTTGGAGAAGAAAGCAGCAGAAAGAAATTCGAGTGAGCCAATTCATCGGGCCACTCGAGCGACCTTTAAATTAACCGTAACAAAAAGGATGGGTAGCTGCAGTGCTGCGGTACACATTTGACTTATGCATCATTCACATGAGTGGCAGGAGCTGTATAAATACTCATCCAGGGACGGACATGTGTCCACATGCTGATTAACTAGTTCAAAAAACAGTGAGATTTGTGTAGTAGTACCTGTGCAGAAGTGGCGTGGCTGATGCACGTGCGCGGCACGCACGAGAGAAGCGCGGCAAGAATTATAAAAACAAAACAGACAGAAAGAAATCGTGAGAGAAATACGTTCGCCTTTCTGTTTTTCCTCTTACACAGATACTATGCAGTATTGGCTACTGAGTTGGCATACGATCGGCGAGCTGGTCCTGCTGGCGCACCACCGGCACAGATGGATGATGGCGATCGACAGCCAGAGCCCAGAGGCACCAGCCGCCATCTTTGAGAATTCCAGATGCTGCTGCTGGTTTTGTGGTCTGGCTCGGGCGCCCCCACAAACGCCAGGCCGGACCCGGACACGAACGCGCACGGACGGCATACGGTGGCGTGCGCGTGAACGAAGTTCGGATGTAGTCCCTGGTTTCGTGAGTAGTTTTCCATAATGGTGATGTATAAGTGATAGCCAGGCATTAATAATTGAACCTTATGCAATTCACTCAGCATTTCCGATCCAAAGAAATGATGGGAGGTCTCTGGAGGGGAACGCCGGACCCGGACGCCTGGCCGGACGACGTGGCGTTTCTGCGGTGGCACGGCCGAGCGCACGGGCCGGGCGCAGCCACAGCAGGCATGGCCAGTAATTCCGCAAGGCCCATTAGCCCACACTCTACTGCTTTTACTGGGCCGAGTGGGCATGGGCAAGCTGGGCTGTTTGGGTGGATTCCCAGCGTTCCGATGGCCATCCAGCATCCATAGCAAGCACATGGGCCGATTGCGCCACTCGCCCGCCCACTCGAGCTCTTCGGCCTTCGCATGCACGACACGGTAGCCCTCGCGGGAGTGCGGGACGGTACGGGCGCACCCTGCCGCCGGCGCCGGGCCCGGGTGATGCCGCGATCACCGCGACCGCACGGCGGTGTACGTCCAGGAGCTGGAGTTTTTTATTCCATCGTGGTCGTGGAGCGGAGTACTAGCACCAGTACAGCGGCCGCATTGAGTGAGCCCGCCCGGGCGTCCGTCCTTGTGAGCACCACCCACCAGCTTCAATTCACCGGTCAGGCTAGTCCTGTGCTGTGCTGTGCTGTGCTGTGCTGCAAACTGCACGCCCCGCCCTTTTTACTCATGCCGTACTGTACGTGGTACATACTTTACATACCCTGATACAGTAGTATATGTCGCACCCTCGCGTATCTTCTTGGTTGTCCGAGTTATTAACACAATGGGCTCTGCAGCTATCAGAAGATACAAGGAGCTCTGAAAAGAGATTGCCGGATCAGCAGCGCGAGGCCGTCGTCTGAACTCAGCAAATGCACTGTACGCAAAGAATTGTACGTAAGTTCTTGTCAAACTGACCAGCATATGGTATGCGGAGTAGTGTCGTCCTATTTGACTGCACGAGGCACGACGGCACGCGAGGGCTGTACAATACTGCTTGCTACACAGCCGTGCCAAATGGACTACCCGGCCAAAACTCTAAACTACCACTAACATGACATACTAATCCTGTTCTTAGGAAAACGAAACAGTGCAATAATCCCTAGTACTCCGTAACTCTCAATGTAATGATGTGCGATACTGTTTTGGGTACAGGGTACCACAGTCTACGGAATGCAGCAACGGAGAAAACGAAAACGTACGAGAGAACCAGTGCTGTGGCCTGTGGGCACTGACTGCAGTCTCGGCATGCGCTGACACTGACAGACGGGACAGTCCGAGGGCTCGGTGTTCGCCTGACGCCTGGGCCCCACGTTCTGAGGTACTGGACAGTACTTCAAACTATAGTCCGTATTCATTGGGCAGACGTACAGTGCATCTTATGACCGGGAGCCCGGGACTCCTGTCATCTTTCCTTCTCTTTGATTTCACTACTGTAATGCGTTCAAGCTTTGGAGTACAATTGTATTGCCGACAAGGCGACAAATGATGTTTGTGCGTTCAAGCTTTGTAGTGAAAAACGGCGCCCCCAACGGTGCTGTAATTAGCAGAGTACAATGTACAATAATTCTACAGAAATGATGGGTAGCTGCAGTGCTGTAGTACTAGTACACTGGGTGGCATTTGACTTGTGCGTTCACTTCACGGCTCACGTGAGTGGCAGGAGCGGTATAAATACCTGCTACCTGCGCACTCCCTATATATATATACACACACACACACGGAGTACTTACATACTACAGCAGGACATGTGCCCACATGCTGATTAAGTAGTACGTGCAACAAACAAACACTGAGGTTTGTCTAGTACGTGTGCAGAAGTGGAGGTGGCGTCCCTGATGCACGTGCTCGGCGCACGAGAGACGCGCGGGGTGTAATCAGAAAAGGGAAAAGAAATCGTGAGAGAAATACCTTCGCCAGTTCGCCTCTCTGATTTTTATTTTCTTTCACAAAAAAACGGGATGAACCTTCGTCACGACCGACCGACGCATCATCAGTGTCCCTGAGTACGTACGTACGTGCAGTTTTCGGTTCGTGCATGAATGTACCAAGATTTATGCATGGCACCGTAGTTAAGAGGAAGGAATCAACGCATTTTCATTGGCTCTCTAGTTTAACTGCAGCAGTAAGTGCTCTGAATGGATTGGATATACTGCTGACTGTACTTGCCGGTACGTGCGGTGCGGTAGTGAATTACAAGATTTATGCAAAGCCTCGTTAATTAGATGAATAAATAGCTGGCGGACAAAAGCACCGGCCGGCTGGTATCCGTCGACGTCGCCGTCCATCGCCTGAAAGCGGAGGAAGGAGCATATGCTCGCGGTTCTGCCTGGCGGCGGCGCACCAAAGTACAAAGGCCAAAGGGAAAGGCATCCACGGGTGGATGCCGGCATGCCGCTCGACTTTACCCCGCGGAGAACGTATGAATTGAATTCCGATGACAAAGCGAAACAGCCAGATTATTTCAACGCAAAACCACCGGAAGAGCCCGGCAGGCTTTCAGGCTTTTGGCCATTGGCGTGTCACGATCGGAAGGCCTCAGTCGCACGCGTACTGTAGTCGCGTGCAAGTGCATCCGTCTGACGGCTCGCCGCTCGCAGGACGACTGGTGTCTTTTCATCGGTCGCGTATGCTACGTCTGGCAGGCTGCGACTCTGCTCGACGAAATTTCCTGGTCCGTACGTCCGCGCCCATTCCAGCGTCTGCTACAGGCGGGGAGAATATTATTGTACACGCGGCGCGAAACAACCAAAGAGAACAGTTCCAGCGTTTGGAAAATCTCTCTCAACTGAACCCCATGCGTACCGCTCGTACGGGGCTACTTTATTTATCTCATCTCACTTTATTCCTTTAATGAAAAACATACGAAGTCCCACGATCGAAAAAAAAAGAAAATGATCCCATATACAGAGTATCCCCATTCCTCTCTGGATCGACGTGGTCGGAATAAGCTCAGAATGGACGGGCCTGCTTGTCCGTTTCCGTTCAGACCAGGATATAATAGGCCTCATACATCTCATACTTCTATATACTAGGAGTGGTATTATGCCTCAAGTACTACAACTAACTTGCAACAAATACTAGTGTTGCTTTGCTTCGTTTGTACAGTAGGAGTACAACTTCTAGCAGCCGCATCCGTCGACTGTAACCTTTCTTTCCCTGTGGTGGCCTCTGTCGAAAAATGGACGGAATCTGCTAAATTTTGCTTGACGGGAGATCGATGCTGTCCTCCGTTTTCTCGATTCTCTTTCATCATCAGAAAAGAAAAGCAGTGTCACCACCGTCCGGACTCCCAATTAAGGAAAGGTCTTGAGTCCATCGCGGACGATCCGTCCACGCAGATGCTGACGGTTTCCTCGTTTGGTGGAGTGCCGCCACACACGTACGGTTCGGTCCGTTAATTGCAGATTTTCCACCGTTTCATCATAGCATGTATTCGTACCGTACAGGCACATAACCTACGGATACACTGAATACGTGATCATGTACATGTAATCACATTTTGTCAATGAAAGTCCAAAAACGCAGCTACCATGTCAGAATAGTTACTTGCTACGGAGTATAAAAGGACATGAGGATGGGCCGTAATTGGTGAAGACTCTGAATACCTCTGACATGAACAGAAACTTTCAGCCGGGTCTCGAGTTCGAGGCGAAGCTGCCAAACGGCAGGGCCGGCCGCTGTTGCTGGTGCGGTTGCGGCCGCCTCGCCTGCGTTGCGTGCGCTCAACGCACGCACGCACGCAGCAGAGTACACAGTAGCAACCACGAGAACACAGGCACATGCCCCCCATCCCCGGGCCATCTTCGCCGTGGCCCGAGGGCCGAGGCGCAGCTACAGTACCTCGCCGAGGTTTTTTCCTCGCAGCAGCAGTGCAGCAGCTGCGGCACAGTGACAGTGAGCAAAGCAAGCGCACAAGAGTCAAGGGCGAGCGACTCCGCGTGTCGCCTGCAGGCCCCATCCTTTTCGTCCCAGTGTCACTGCCACGGTGCCCCACCAGCGCAGGGGCGGGCCCCGCCGCGAGCGCAGAAGCAGAGCAGGCGCGTCCGGCGTCGTCGTCCTCCTTATGAGGCCGCTGACCGCCACCGCGCCACGCTGTCGCCCCTCCAATTTCGTCCCGCCCGCGGTCGTACTGGCTTGCGTCCGAAGCCTCGCGCCGTTCCGGGCCCGCGCCCCGGCTCTCCGGCCACTGACCCCCGGGCCCCGCCGGACGGGCGGGCGGCAGGGTCATTTCCGCGCGGCCACGCTGCGGGACGGCGCCTCCTCCTGGTCGGATCGCGGCAGGCCAGCGCGGGACGCCGAGCCACTCTCGGACACCTCTAGTCTATGACCTGCGGGCCATGAACTGACGGGTCCCACTGGGCAGCGAGCATGTATGTTTAATTCATGGGTGGCGGGCCCATGCAGGGAGAGCGGAGCCGTAGCTCTCGTAGGTGGAGGAGGAGAGAGGTGTGCGTGAGTGTCGTGTGGGTGTGGGTCAGGCATTTTTTTAATCCGCGGTTTTATTCCGCCATTTAAAAGGGCCTCCCCGGCCACGGCGCCGCGGCTCCTTTGGTTCGCATCGCCTCCCTCCCACCTCCACCTCCACGCCCCCCACATCCCGTTCCTTTCCTTCTTCCACTCGCCTCCTTCCCTCCCTTCTCCTCTCCCTCCACCCACATCTCCACCTCTCTCTCTCTCTCTCTCTCTCCGTCTCACCTTGCCGACGTCCAGGCTTCGTCGGTCCGCGAGCTGAGCTGAGCTACGGAAGACACCATGGCAGCCGACGCGGAGGCGGACGAGCTGGTGGCGGCAGCGGCGGGCATCATCTGCTCGATGCGCGGGGCCGACCTCGCCGGGTGGACGCCGCCGTGGCGCAAGCCGGAGCCAGAGCCGGCGGCGCGGGAGGGGACGACGGAGCTGATCTGGCCGACGGTGGCGCGGGGGAAGCGCTCGCGCCGCCGGTCGCCGTCCGCGGGCTCCTCGGGCGGCGGCAAGGCCAGGTGGGGCAGGGGCAGCCCGGCGTCGCCGCTCGACTACAGCGGCGGCTCAGGTTCCGGGTCCGCCGCGTCCACCAGCGGCGGCGAGGACGGCGGCGGCGGCGGGTTCTGCTCCCTCATGGCCCACCACCGAGGACCCGTACCGGCGACGACCAAGGTTCGTTGCTCCACACGCTGCTGACGCTCCTACCTCCCCCTCTGTTCCTCGTCCTCTTCTCTGAACTGTCGCCGCCGCCGTGCTGCTTTGGGTTCTTCTCCCTCCCCCACCAGGCCACCACCACCAGTACCTTCTCTCTCTCCTATCACCTGTTGTCTTTCCGAGTTTTCTTTTGCCCTTTTTACCTTTTTTGGTTCGCGTGACGAAACTGCCCCCTAGTGGTCAGCAGAAATCCTTTCCCTTCGTCACTCCAACTCCACCTTCTCCGCTTTCCTTTCTCTCATCCACGAACTCAAATCCACACTTCCAAACAAAACCAAACGCTAACCTCGTCTTTCCATTTTTTTTTTGAATAAGTTTGCTTGCTTGATGCGTCGATTTCCGGCTCAAGTCTCGCTTCACAGATCCGCATTCTTATTACTGGCTTCTGGGCTGCTGGGCTTCACAGATCAGCAGATGCGTCGATTATTAATGGAAGCCGGTGGTTGCGGCAGGATCTGCTGGGCCTTCCATGGCTTCCGTGCCGCCATCAGGTTGCCAGAGCTGCCCCTGGCCTTGCCAGAGGTGGTCCCCACGGAGCGCTTCTTTTCCCCGGGGGCAGTCCGGTCATTTTCAGCCGCCCGTCCTTTTTATCCCCCGGCGCAATTGCTCGTGTGGTGGGAGCCTGGCGTGGCGCCTGTGGGCCCCCCTAGCTCCCCTATTCGGGCGGAGGAGAGCGTGGAGGGAGACGGAGTCAAATGCGGGAGTTAAAACGCGGTGGGTGGAGTCCTGGAGACGGCGCGCGCGACACGTGACGTGGGGAGCCCGCCCACCGGCCGCGAGCGCGACGAGCCGGACGGAGCTGCCCGGCGCCGCCGTGTGTGTGTCGGCGTCGGTGGCGCGGCGAGGCGCGGGCGTACGGAGCCGTAGCGGAGTGCGCTAGGTTGTTCTTTTGCGTGGCGTGGACACCTGGTCCCACCTGTCGTATGGTCCTGCTGGTGGCTGGAGCGTGGGCCCCTTCTCCTAGGAACGAAGGGTCCCCTGGACTGGGTAGGGCTGGAGCTGGACCGCTGGATGTTTTTTTTGGGGTGGTGGGGGGGCCGGGCGGCCGGGGTGTTCAGTTCAACTGCGCCGGAAGGTTAGTTTGGCGGATGTGTTCCTTTGCCTAACTAAAAATGGGTCATTTTCATGGATGAAATCGATCGAGTTTTCTCTCACTTGAGGAATGAGGATTGTTGAGGAGGAAGTACAATAATGGACAAGTCTGTCGTGCGTGTCTCATCAAGTGGTTCCCCCCTATTGGTGGGCGGACGTGGATTGGTGATGGGGATATTCATTCATTCTAGCTGGGAGGTAGGAGGGGGGATCGGGAGCCATTCCCTAAGCATGCTTATGTCGTGTCTCGTTTTCTCTTGTGGTATCATCAGTGTCAGCTGCTTTGTCTGTGTTCGCGCTTGTGTTCTGTTGTGTTGTTTTCTGCGATGGCGGCTGCGTGAGCGTGATTCCGAATCCGTGATCTCGTTGGACAGCTGTTGTGGGAGATGGCGGTGGGCTCCTGTGGCCTGCCTTGTTCATGCCAGCATCGAGTGTTCCAGTTTCTGTGTGTCGTTGGATTTTTTTTTTTTTTGAGCTAGTGTCTTTGGATTTGTTGTGTGCTCATTGATTGGTCTTGGACTTCATGGCTGCTCCTTTCCTCTCACTGCAGGTGGGCGCCATCGAACGGCCGCAGCTTATTACCTTTCCGACCCCACTTCCACGCCCCACCGGTCAGCGACCACGAAAGAAATTGGTGAGTCCCTTGCTACCCTACCTCTCACAAGTGACGCACTCGAACACGTCAAGTTGCTTTCCATTTGATTCAGCTTGACTGATGGGGCTGGTGCGAGGGTGGCTCGTAAACTGTTTTCAAGCTGTGTTTTGCTATTAGACTCCCATCCCCGAACGCGCTTTACTGGTCTTAAGGGAAAGGAAGTCTGACCAGACCAGGTCGGAGTGCCACCCATTCACAGGGAAAAAGGGCCTTGTTTAGTGGTGGTTGAACTAAGCCTGCACTAGTTTTAGAATAAAAGCAGCAACTGCTGCTGCTATACATCTGTCTGCGTTTGAAAGGGTGAGGAGCTGGGAGGAGGGTGAACACAAAGTGGAATCTTAAGGACAAAGCCACAAAAAGGCGTACTGACCAAAAAGATCTACCTCATTATCATCAGGATGGTCCTGTGACCTAAAAGCCAAAGAAATTCAGTGCTATAGAATACAGCATGTCCTTGTGCCTTCTTGTCCTGTTGGCTTAATTTGTTTTGTCGTTTGGATCATGCAGAGGCTGCCGGAGATCCAGCAGCTGGTGCGGTCTCTCGCTGTGGAGAATGAGAACCTCCGCGAGGTTATACATCTTTCCTCACCAAGTACTTTGAGAGAGTTTCGATGGCGGTTTTGTTGACTGTATTTTGTTCTTCTTGGGCTATGTGTGTAGGAGATGCGGGATTTACAGAGAGCTTGCAAGGCGCTGTCAAAAGAAAATGACAAGCTTGAGGTAAGATTAACTGTATTAATCTGTTTCTCTTGTTCGTTTGTGTCCTGAATTGGTATGTGGGCCACCATATGGTATCTGTTGGTGGGATGGCTTATCAAAAGGCTGTCTTGTTTTGGCTTAAAGCATAAGTTATATATTTTATATTGCTACTATAAGAGTTTGTTTAAGCTGCCAAAGGTAGTGGTCCACATACCCCTGCGATAATTTTTAGGTTCTTTAGTTTGCAAGCTATCCACACGCAAGAAAGATGCTAAACGGTATACAAGGTTGTTACCAGCATTGTTTTCTCCCACTCATCTGTTACTGGCTGACGGGTAGTAGGAACGTAGGATGGATGATGGGCTATATTAAATGTGGCTTTCTCTTGTTTCTTGTACAAAAAATATTAAGTAAATATTTGGATCTCAGCTGAATATGAAAGGGATTGTTTGTAACTCTGCCTGTAACTAGTTAGAATACTGCATGGCCTGCATTCTAGTTACAAATAAAGGTACTTATACCAAGAGATCAAATGTGAGTACCATCTAATATTCTGTGCAAAACTACTCTTAGACATGTGTATTATGGAAATCATGAAATATGAATATGGATTCTGTTCGTAATATAATGGTACACAACTATCTTGCATGTTCAGGATAAAAAAAAAACATGAATATGGATAACTATCAGTGGGAAGCAATAAAAGTATGCTTATCGTGATTTGTTTTCAATTTTCTTCATGAAAATTTGCACCTTCAAAACTCAATATATGTTTGTGGTTTGGCGAATTGACACTCACAACACATGCAGTCGTTAAGTGAAGTATTAGGATCATTGTGGCAAGGTGTCAATTTCTGAATAACCTGTATTCCTTATATGTGTAGCTTGTGACTGAACATCTCAGACCAACAATTGGGCTGATTGATATCAGGGTCTCACTCTCATCTGGAATAGGAGTAACACGCCTATATGTGTCCTAATTGAGGATTGATCGTAACTTTAGACATGGCCTGAGATTTGCTATTTTCAATTTAACCTGGAAGGTTACCTGGAAAACATCTCCAAGTCAGCCGGAATTCTCTGAGTCAGCTGAATTTCCTGGTTTCCTGTATTAGTTGAGTCATTTGTTTTTGTTTACTGAATTGAAGTCAGAAATATTGTGCGAATGCCCACAGGAAAAATAATGCACAATTCAGTTAGCACTAAATAACCACTTAAGACAATCTTTTTGACCGAAGTCAGCATGAGAACCTCATGCCTATTTTTTTTTCATTATGAAGACCTGTTTAAATTCGCTCCCATCGGGAGTCGAACCCAAGTCTGCTGGGTGCTACTCAGGTGCTCTAACTAGTAGACTAGAGGCCTTTTCGCACTTAAGACAATCTTTTAAAATGAACATATTTGGCAATCCTTTTCCTAGGGTTCTGGTTTGGCAGCTTCCTAGATTTTCTGTGTTTAAGGCATCTCCTTCAAAACGAACATTCCTTTGTATTATTTTCACAACCCTTGATTTCAAGAATGGTAAACTTGGGCCTTCGTCTTCTTGAATGATGTCTATAGATGCAACAATCTATCAATATGGAGTGAATGTTTATAAACTTTGGTTACTATAGGTAAAATATCCTGCTCACCTAATCCTATCTGATTCAGTTGAAAAGTAGTTGCAACCAACTGGGCTGCCTTTTCTTCCCTCCCTTGAGATAGCGCTGGGTCCACCTATTAGAATAGCGAATATTCTGGATCTGCCTAAGGCATGTTTCATGCCCATTAATTCCTATTCAGTACATGTTGCTTTTGGGGGAAGTCCATGGGTAATCTATTTTACTTAGTTCTTAGTTCTGTGCTGGCTGGATCGTCATCATACCCATTCCAATTACATGAGCCATTGCACCTTCATTAGATTTCTAATAGCCTAATAGGTTGGCCACATCGTGCTTCACCCTTTTCCAGTTCAACATGTACTTCTGAAGTTAAAATCTATCCAAAAAGTAAATTGAAAATGCTTTCGAACTGGTTCAATGTTTTTCATGAGTTACCACCCATGAGTTACCACCCAAAATTCAATGCTTGGCCACAATATCCTTGCTTTTAAATGTTTAGTTTGTATTTACATAAATCATTAAATTGGGAACAATAGGGAAATCTAATATAATGTTGTTTTCATTATGCAGACAAGGTTAGGGCACTCGAACTCTCAGAATGAAATCACTTCAAGGGAGCAGAAAGGAAAGGAACAGCTTGATCAGCAGTCGGTTACGCAGTCCGCAGGAGACAGCTTTGTGCTACCAGATCTCAACCTTCCTCCAGAGGACTCTGCTGATGTTTCAACATTTCATTGATCACTCCAGATTGCTACAACTTTGTTAACCGAATAACAAGTGTACATAGAGGAAGCAGGGTAGCAGTCTAGCCACCACACTTATTTGATAATTTGTTACTAGATCACAGAGTTTTACTACCACTATAGTCGTAAGTGATAAGCCACATCTGTAGCTAAAGGGAAGTCAAATTTTAACTCACCTGACATTGTTTTGCCTAGTGCGTTTGCATATGGTAGAGCTGAAGACGATTTCAGCTCAGACTGATCTCCACGCTGTAGTGGATTTAGATGAATTTATTCATGTTATTTCGTTCAATTAGGTGAAATGTTACTTGTGAAGATCTGTCATTTATGAGAAAACCGTTATTTATTTCTATATGGTTTCGTGAATCTTTTGTTACTTCAGTTGCAACTATATAGCCTTGGTCTACCAAGTTTTGTAGGACTAATTAGTTTGCTAATGGCTACTGCTTTTGGCCTGTGGGCTTAATCTGGTAACTGGTTGATAGAGCAAAAACATGTTTGCAATAGGCCGTACTTTAGAATTCACAAGGGGCCAAATGTTTGGCCTTGTGGCATTCCAACGTCAAAGCTGGGTTTACACGCTTCTGACGCTGACTGCGACAAAGACGGAAAATGGTAATTTTCATCAAAGCCAATATATGAGCATATGATTTGCTATTAAATTAATTTATAGGCGCTCCAAGTGCACTCAACCTTTCGATTCTAGGTTTGTAGACGAATTACACACAAAATTCTAGTGGTAACTGGTAAACTTAACAGTGCGCGCTTCATGTAAACTTGTAGAGCAAAGATGGTTGGAATGAGTGCTCTGCTGTCCAGGTCGTGGGCCCTTTGTACAACTTTAGCTACAGATACAGCGGGCTCTGGTCGCTGTCATACTGGTTTCTTTCATTTTCCTACTTTGTAAACATCTAGCCTTTTGAGGTTTGATTGCAATTTGCGCTAGTTAGTGCCATTTTCTCCGGCACTCACCTGAATTGGAAACGTGCACAAGTGATAACATTAATTACTTATAGCAATATCAATGTGACATAAAGTTTGGTTTGTCATCACCCAAATGGTGGTAGGGTTCTGGTGTTGGTCTTTTTTCCCCGCTATAATTGTGTAAGTGTGAACTACGCTGGGTGTGATCCAGGGATAACTTTTCATTTTGCCCCGGGATACGAGGTGTAAGATTCTGAAATTCTTTAGATTTTGAAAATGCGACAATTAGACCATTTTTATGCCTTAAATACCTTTTAATATTGATGCACCAATTTTGAAAAATCTTGATTGCAAAGAAAAGAAAAACAACTATATAGAACGTGAGAAACAATTCTCACCACATTTCTTTGTGCTAGTGGTTCTTTGATGTGTTCCTAACTCTTAAACATGGATATTGACCATCATGCTGTCGAGTCTTATCTATATTTGAAGTCATGTTCATTGGCAAGTTCGCCTAATGAGTATGACAAAATCACCACAATTTCGCAATCGAAGAACACACCTCGAACCCTAAAATGACAAAACACATTTCTAAATGAATATAAAAAAAGTTTGCAATCATGTTCAAACCCCATAGGTCGAAAGGAGTTCAAATTTTAAGCATACCTTTAAGAGGACTTTTCCAAAAATAGCTATTGGTTTTAGATATGGTGTATAGTAGTCGGCGCGGCTGTTTGTTTATCTTCCTCTATTATTATAGCAAGGATACAAAAGTAAATAAAAAGGATACAAAAGTAAATAAACCCTTAACTAGCTTGAAAGCAAGTGAATTGAGGTGTTCGAAAGCCAGATTATTAGACCATGATTACATCATTTTATCAAATTATCCCTTTTGGTTAGAAAAATAAACACTCACTTGGTCAAGCCTTAACAATTACTAGTATCTTCTAAATTATTTAGTTTTAAAAATATGCATATTTGTATCTGAAAATACTTGCATAATTTTAAAATTGTTTATTGAAAAAACATTTAAATACAATTTTAACCGGAGGGACTACCGGTTACACAAAGTCAAACTTACCTAACTGAAATTAATTATAGCATCTCCCTTTTTTTGCGACGGAAGTGTACTCAATTAGCACACCCACTTTGACAAGCGTGTGAAATTTTTGTATTTTGGTCCTTTTTAGAAATATTTTTCACAGATAACCTCTTGGCGAAACATTTTCTAAAAATGCACCGTTTTTAGGCGTATTAGGGCATGACGCTGAGGTATGAGTCTCGGCGTCAACTGACACAACGCCAAGGTCCTCGCTATGTTAGCAGCGACCGCGGTCGTCGGCCTCCGCTGGCCCACAGCTCGGCGTTGTGTCAGCCAACGCCGAGCGTCATACCTCGGCATGGGACCGATGTACGCCGAGATTTGGACCAGGCATAGACGACCCACTTAAGCGCTGCGGCCCAAGAAGCTCGGCGTGCGTCCAGTTACCGCCGAGGCTCATACCTCGGCGCGGCGTGACGAAACGTCGAGGTCTGGGCATTAAGGCCGCGCCGAGGCCCCTTCTTCCTCCTCCATCCCATTCTGTTCGTGGCCGGTGCTCTGTTTCTCTCTCCACTCCGCCCCCTCAAACCCTAGGTCCATAATCCTCCTCTAGGTGGCCCGATCTTCCTCCCCGACGGTTCCCTGAGGTAAATCTCCCTCCCCTCCTCCATTCTGTCCGGTTGGATTTTACTGCATTGTCTCGTAATTGCTTGAACCGTGCTTATATGGTGGTGTGGTATATATGTTTCTTCCGGACCGATTTCGTTGATTAGGATGATTGTTTAGTTGGCTAACCCTAGAAACATGGTGACAAAGTTGGTTTGGATGAACTTTTTTATTTGTAGCTGTCGAGTAGTTGGATGAAACACTTGTTTTAAATTATATTTATTTTTTTAGCTTCACTAGTTGTTATTATTAATAGATTGATGGACCGTGAACTATGCTCGGTTACAAATTTATATTAGTTGAATTTAGAGTAGTTGAATTTACTTGTTAGATTATATTCATTTTTTTCTTAGCTTTACTTGTTGTTTTAGAGTAGTTGAATTTGTAGATATTTAGCATTTGCATTGTCAACTATGTTATGTTATTTATAAATTTATAGGTATTGAGCATTTTTATTTTTGTTAGATGCAAAACTTGTGGCAGACGCAGCTTTGGAAAAAACGAGGTCGCCCTGGAGAATTATACCTTGACATGTCTAACAAGGATGCCTCTGTTCCTCCTGCACTCCCTGTTCCAAATTGTGACTTGTCTTACGAGTCTCAGAAACCAACACCAACTGTCTGTGTCCTCTTTTTGAACAATCGCAAAGGCCAGTGGGACAAGTTGGACTTCTGCATATGTCCCGATACAAATAAGCATTGTGCCTTCAAATTTTTCCGTAAGAAATGTCCCATCAATTGAGACAACGGGCCTGCAATGCTTGAATGCTTGAATGCTCTGCCTGAAAGCCCAAAAGGCCCTACCAAAAACCTGGCTGCCATTCCTAGTTTCACCCTCCTTAGGTAAATACTCGAAGTGCATCCTGGGATTTACAGCTCTCGTTGCATTCAACATTACAGGGAGACGCTCATATGCTTCTTCTCAATTTCCAAAGATTATTTCTAGTGCACGCTGCTTTGCCCTCCATGCTTTTTTATACTTGACATAGTAATCGTAGCGGTGGAGGATGATCTCAACCAAACTAGAAACCGTGATGGTTGGCATATGCTTCACCACGGGGCATAATTGCCTTGCAATGAACCTAGAATTTAGCTGTAGGTGGCTCTCTTCTGCCTCAGCCGTGGAACAAAGATGTGGTTGCTGGACCGAGGTAATCTTTCATTTGCCTGTCCTGTTCTGTCTAGCACATACTCTCCAACTACACTGTTCTTGTTTACAAGCCACGGTGTACCTATTGTTCTTCCACGAAGTGACGACCCTAAAGGGACGGTTGTGGTGAATAGAGTACTCTTGCAACCATGATTTTAGTTGATCCATGATACCGAACAATAGGCCCTTGCGTATGATGAAGCAACCGCTAACATCAAGGACTGTTGTATCACTTGGGCCTCCATCAGCTACTGCCATATGAGCATGACTAAGGTCCTTGAAATCACTAACTTCTGGATCCCTCCAAGGCAAGACCCTAGACAATATTTCTATTTCCCTAGCATTGAGATGATGAGCAGGGCGATCGTCATCAGAGTCCTCAGCCACGTCCTCTTCGAAATTTTCATCATCTCCAGCGAGTTCAATGTCAACCCGGTTGGTAGCCCTAGCATCACCAAAGTCTTCTTCACCACTAAGATCATTTTCATCGCTAAGGTCATCCTCAATAACATCATCTCTGCTATCATCGTCCGAAGCATCCTCTTCACCGTAGCTTGGTTGTGTCAGATAAACCTCTTGTTCAAACATTGCACCATCACTAGTATGAGCTGGGGAACATGTAACATCCCAGATGTTAGTAAGCAATTAAAATTATAATCAAGTTCATTATTAAGAATAATCATTGAGCATCATGACATAAATGCATTCATGTTTTAGTAATGTCTTTGATGTGGTGCATTGTTTTATACATGAAATGATGAGTTGATTGCTACTTAAAAACTATTTTCAAAACCTTGTTTTATCCCTTTTTCTATATTTTAAAATCTATAAGGAATTTTGAGATACTCTCAAAATATAGTTTGTAGATCTTGAAAGGAGCTATAATATTGGTATTCAAAGTTTTTCAAGTTTCCAAAAATAATTTTGAATAAAAGTGAAAATACAGTTTTCCAACACTTATTTCCTTTTCAATTTAAATTCATATTTCAAAAATTATTCAAAATTTAGGAAAAGCTTTCTCTATGAAAAATGTTTGGTTTGATAATCTGAACATTTCATAGATTGGAAGATTTTCAAGTTGTTTAGAAAAATAAAAAGTAATTTTAAATGTTTGCTTCTAGAGAATTGGCCCTTTTCGCATTCTTTTTAAATTTGAATTCATATTTCAAAATCTGTGCAGAATTTGAAAATGTTTCTTAAATGAAAAGTGTAGCTCTTGAAAAGTTATGCAAATGATATTTTTGGAGATTTTCAAGTTCTTATATAAATTTTAAGTAATTTGTATTTTAAACCGAGTGGCAATTCTGTAAATAACTTAAACAGCACCTAACCCTATCGGCGAACGCCATGGCCGGCTTCGCATCGCGCGCCGCCGTCCACCGCCGCGCCTTCCCGGCCGCCCGAGCGTTTTCGGATGCGAGAAACTTCACCGTCGCCGTGTCACTTGCTCCTTCATCGCCCCGAGCTATAAATACCGACCGGACGTAGCCGTTCTTTTCCTTTCTTCCTCCCACCACCGTCGCCGACAATCTCCCTCCGCCGCCGAAATTCACCGCCGACGCTCAACCTCTGTCCAATTACTCTAGCCCAAAGCTCCGCAACTTCTTTACGTTCCTTTTGGGCCAGTTCGAGTTTTCTTTCATCGCCCGAGCTGCCTGTACGCAGACCTCTTTCCCGTGGCCGGTCAGTCGAGCCGCCGCGCCATCTCCGCTGTTTGCCGTCGCCGGAGCGCATTTCCGGAGGTCGACGTAACACCGTCGTGCCATCGGAGCGCCGCCGCCGCCATCACCGCCGTCGACCGCAGCTCAACCCAGCCCCTCCGGACCTCTATTAACGTGCGCATCAGCGCCGTGGTGAGCTCCTGCGTCTATTCGTGATATCAATTTCATACATCTCGCATCGGGAGTTGTTGTAGTGCAGTTCGAAGTCGTCGGAGTCCTGCTCGAGGGCTCGGCCGACGAGTCGAGGGGTGACGGTCGAGGTGCGGACTCGAATCGAGGGGTCGAGTCGAAGGGTGCACTGTTCTCGAGGGTATTCGAGGGTTGCATTGTTCTCGAAGGGGTCGAGTCGAGGAATCGAGTCGAGGGATCGAGTCGAGGGATCGAGTCGAGGGATCGAGTCGAGGAATCGAGTCGAGGGATCGAATCGAGGTATCAAGTCGAGGGGTCGAGTCGAGGAACCGAGTCGAGGGGAGGCTCGTTCGTCGGGCGGAGTTCCGTCCTCGAGGGGAGGCTCGTTCGCTGGGGAAAGTTTCGTCTTCGAGGCTGGTCCATTCGCTCGAGCGAAGTTCCGTCTTCGAGAGGATGCCCGAATTGTAACCTCGAGTGTACAGTGCCTAACCACTCGTTAACTCCTCGAGCAGGCTTTGGCTTCGAGCCGTCATAGACCGTCCGTGAGTTAACCCGGCATGCTTTAGCCTGCGGACCCTCGAGCGTCGTTAGTCAGCTCGTTGGACTCCACGTGTTGAGCTGAGTCTGATGGACCAGACCCTGTCGCCGGAGACCTCACCGACGGCAAGAAATCGACGGTCAACCGCCGCGCGGCCGTCGGTCAGCGCGGGGTTACTGTGCCGATTTTCTTTTTCCATTTTCAGAAAATGATTTAAATGCTATTTTCTTTGAAAATTCATAGTAAATCATATATAGCTCCAAAAATTCTGAAAATTTTTGTGAATGTTCCTTATGATGCCATATACCTAGGAAAAATGTGAAATGCCAAATTTAAGTACTTTTTGTATATGTTAAAAATTAGCCCTTTTAATTGAAAAATGGACCTTCAATGATTTTTTTTAATAATTAAAATAATTGGCTTTTAATTCTGAAAAATTGTTTTGCCATCTAATTAGTCTAAGAGCTTTCTAAAATAAAATTTTGAGATTAATTTGATAACTATAATTTTTATGTCTTTATTTAATGCTTTTAAATAATTTATCAACCCCTTAACCTAATCATGCATCCATCGAGCATCATATTTATTATTCCATCATGTAAAGCATATTAATTATCGAGTAGTTTTCGTTAATGGAAAGTTAACGTTATCGCTCAGATCCTAAGGACGAGCAGATTCAAGAATCGGGAGCTGATCCAGAGTTTGAGAACCTCTACCCCGAACATCAAGGCAAGCCCCGGATGCATCTAAACCCTATTCTATTTATAAATGTTTTACTGCTTCAGCTCTGGTATGTTGCATTCAGTAATAGGAGTTGAGTGAAAACCCACAAAATTGCATTACCTGTCTTATTCCTTATCCCTTGTTACCTAATGAAAGATAAGTAGTAATGCTTAGCCCTGCTCATTTATTTATTTATTCAAAGGCAGAAGAATGAAAAAGATGAGATTGGTTTTATTGTTGGAATCTTGATGATAGTAAGAAATCGAGTCCGGACGGCGAACTTGCACTGGGAATGGAGTCCCTCTGTAGTGTTCTCGTCTGTTGATGCCCTAGGTCCCGTGCGTTGGTGAACTGTATGATATCGAGAATGTAGAAATCCACATGCATGAAGTGGTATACGGATGGTTGGAGCCGTGTATGCCATGGAGTGACCTAGCGTGGGGTCAGAGAATCCCATCTGCTGTCATAGTGTGTTTTACTGTGGGGTTTAAGTTCCCATGTATCTCGGTACGCTGGGCCGCAGAGCTCACGTGTATCATGTGGTGATATATGGCTGAGGTTGTTATCCCGGTATATCGGTGTACCTGGGGTGCTTCGGAGTTAAAGTCTCCGGTATGCTCAGTCGCCTAGGTCCCAGCTGGGTATGAAAATGGATTCGAATCGCCGTTGCTTCTCGGAGAAGAAGACTCGATCGTTGTTCATCATCGTAGTAACAACTTGAACAAAAGTTAAGATTCAATAATGAAGTTGAGTGATAATGGGAGTTAGCCCAAGCAAACTTCTCTTTCTATAAAGCTTTTACGCAAAATTTTTTATCTCCTACAGACCTTACCTTGTCCCTCTAGCCTGCATTTCTGTTTTCTCTACCCTTCTCTTTCGTCGGGTCAGTCTTGTTGAGTACTTTGTACTCAGGGTTTGTTGAACCCCTGTTGCAGGTGCTAATTGGTGTTTAAATCAAGTTCATGTCGGTGGGCTCGACGTGATCTGGTTGTCCCCTCCCGACTTAGGCGTTCCACCTAAGTTGACTTCTGAAGTTCTTCTCTGCTTCCGCCGCTTCCGCAATCAAAGTCAAGTTTGTAAAAGTTAACTTTTTCATATATTTTGTAAACTTAATGTTATTACTCTTTCGCACTCTGATATATGTTTTATCATAAATGTTGTAATGTTGTAGCTACTCCTTTGTTGATCCTGGTACGAGTTGACAAATGTGGTTTAATCGGGGTCCTTTAAGGGCACCCGACAGAGCTTTCTAAGTTATCTGGAACACATGCATGGCTATCAGAAGTCTTGGAGACAATGATAGGTGCGTGTGGGCCATATAATTTAGGAGGTTCTGCCACAGAACATGGCCATGTTTGAATGTTATCATTTCCTAAGCTAGACTCCTTAGTTACCACTAAATCCAAAGAATGAACTTCTGAGCCCAATACAACTGCCTTGTAATCATCCAATCAGACTCAGTAGAAATTTTGAACAACATCTTTATCCGTGGACCTTTAGATGACCCAACATCTATCACACCTTCAAACTTAAGATTCACGTTGACTTCATTCCAACCTAATTTTTCATTCACTCGGTCCACTATCTGGTTTAAAAGAGGGAGTTTCAGAAAAAATAAACAACTATTCGGACATGTCCACCAATTTCAAACTATCATCTCTTGTCCTAACAACACGACCTTATGGCAGAACCTCCTAAATCATATGGCCCACATGCATTATTATTGTCTAAACAGACTCCTAATAACCATGAATGTGTTCCATAAGACTTAAAAGGTCTATCGGGTAAATCCTGAATCATCCACGATTCTCCGAGCAGGATCAATCATTACAAAGAGACATTGCAGTATTACAACAGTTTTATATAAATAATATACATCAGAGTAAAACAGCAAAAGAGTTACAATAACATAAGTTTACAAACTTTTAATTTCTCATCTTACAAACCATAAGTTTAAATATTACAAACCAAAGTAGTAGTGGAGTAGTGATAGATAACTTATTTACAAAACCCAGTCGGTGTGCTTTGCCCAAGAGCTAGATAGCCTATTCGTCGTCACTTTCCTCAACGACTGTCATGCAGCAGGGTGCGAAGCAATCTTGCGCATGGGTCTCACCTGCAACAAGGGTTCAACAAATCCTGAGTACAAAAGTACTCAACAAGATTGACCCGACGAAAAAGAGGGGTAAAGACTCAGAAATGCAGGCTAGAGGGACAAGGTAAGGCTTGCAAGAGATAAGAATTTTTGCAGAAAAGCTCGGCAAAAAATAAAGTTGTCTTGCTCTAGCTTAAGATTACCACCCAACTCCATTCTTAAACCTTAACCATCATTCAAGTTGTTACTACGATGATGAACACCGATCGAGTCTTCTTCTTCGAGAAGCAACGGCGATTCAAATCCATTTTATACCCAGCTGGGACCTAGATCACTGGGATACCGGAGACTTTAACTTCGATGCATACCAGATCACAGATATACCGGGATAACAACCGCAGCCATATATTACCATATTATACACGTAAGCACTTAGACCCAGTGTACCGATATACGTGGGAACTTAAACCCATAGTATAACACACTATGACATATGTGGGGACTCTGGCCCACTATATATATCACTCCATGACATACGTGGGGACTTTGGCCCACTGTATATCACTTCATGCATGTGGATTTTCTAATTTCTCAATATCACCAGATCATCATCGGACGGGTCCTAGGGCATCAACAGACGGAAACACTACAAAGGGACTGCCTTCCCAATGCAAGTTACCCGTCCGGACTCAATTTATTAACTATCATCATGTTACCACAAACAAAGCCATTCTCATCTTTTTCATTCTTTCACTTTTTGAAAACCCAACTAATTAAGCAAGGATAAGCATTACTACGCATTTTCCAATTAATAGGTAACAAAGAATAGGGAAAATAAGACAGGTAATGCAACTAGTAGGTTTTCACTCAACTTCTATTACCTAATGCAGTATAACAAAGCTAAAGCTTTAAAACTTTCATAAAATCAAGGAAGGGTTTGAATGTATCCAGGGCTTGCCTTGGTATTCAAGGGAGATGATCTCGAGTTTTGGATCAACACCCAACTCCTGAGTCTGCTCCTCCTTGGGATCTGGTGCGACAACGTTGAATTCTCCATTAACAGAAGCTACACGATAACATAATATGCTTCAACATGATGTAATAGTAAACATGATGCTCGATGAATGCATAACCAAATTAAGGACTTGAGTACCGCTTTCCTTCACGATAAAGTTACAAACTAACAAAACTTACTTACTAAGTTCGTTAGGGTTAACTACACTTTTAATGAAGTTATTTAAGCACATAAAACAACGTTAATAAGCCCTAAAGACATGGTTAAGATAAGCACAAATAATTAATTAAAGTGCCAAAGATTATTAAGGTTAATGACCCAAG
Source organism: Bothriochloa decipiens (assembly GCA_023333625.1). Lineage (NCBI taxonomy): Eukaryota > Viridiplantae > Streptophyta > Magnoliopsida > Poales > Poaceae > Bothriochloa > Bothriochloa decipiens. Next base: position 7,984,716 of record CM041645.1, on the reverse strand, counting down.
GTCATCAAGCAATCCCAAAGTCAAACAACCCTATAAAGATTAAACTTAATTAAAGGGATTAATTAATTATTTAAAAGCATAAATTAAAGGCATAAAAATTAAAGTTGTCTAATTAAGCTCAAAATTTTATTTTGAAAATCTCTTGGTCTAATTAGATGGCAAAACAATTTTCAGAAATAAAAGCCAACTATTTTATTTATTAAAAATCAGAGAAGATGTATTTTTCAATTAAAAGGGATAATTTTAACTCATACAAAAAGTACTCAAATTTGGTATTTTATAGTTTTCCTAGATAGAGGACATCATAAAGAGCATACACAAAATTTTTTTGATTTTTTGGAGCTACACATAAATTACTATGATTTATGAAAGAAAATAGCATTTAAATCATTTTTCTAAAATTATAAAAGAAAAAAGAAAATTTCTTTCCCGAGTTGACCGGCGGCGGCGATTTTGACCGGCAATTACTCGCCGGCGGTGAGGTCTTCGACCACACGGTCAACACCTACGGGACCTACGCGAGCAGGCGAAGCCAACGGTGGGCAGGACACTGCTGCGGCTAGCTCGTCGCCGGTCATGGCGGCACGGCGGCGCGCAGACGATGGCGGCAAAGCCCCCCGGAGCTTTTCCAGCGACGGCGAGTGCACGGGCATGGTCCACACACCCAGGTGAACACAATTTGCAACAGGATGAGGCCAAACTTGAACCCCAGCCATGACGGCTACGCGCGCGGCGGCGCTGGCAAGACCATGCCGGCGGCGAGCCACGACGGCCGAACACTACGGCGCGGTAAAGGTGAAAACGAGAGCATGGACAGGTGCAGGAGCTCACTACGGTGATGATGCGCACGCTAGCTGGGTCCGAGGCGGGCTGAGTCAAGTTGCAGACGGCGGCGCTGATGGCGGCGGCGGCGTTCCGGTGGCAAGAATGGTGTCACGGCGGTTCCTGTGTACCAACAAACGAACCAAGGTGCGCATGAAGAGCAGGATAGCATGAAGAACATGATAGTAGAGTTAATGAAGATAAATAACCGACCCTGGCGGCGGTCGACGGTGGCGATCTCACGGCGGCTCGACGACCGGCCGCGAGGAAGACGACGTCGTGCAGGCGACTCAGGCGGGGAGAGCGAGCACGAACTAGCTCAAATGAACTGTAAGGACGAGGCAGAGCTGATGGAGAAGAAAATGGAGGCGGGGCGCGCTCAGTGGTGGTGAATTTTTGCGGCGGAGGGAGGTCGACGGCGGTGGTGGTCGGGAAGAAAAGAGGAAGACGGCGGCCGACCACACCTTTATATGGGGCACGGTGGCGAGGCACGGATGGCCGACACGACGACGATGAAGTTTCTGGCACGGAGGGGTGAGCTGGCGGTCACAGCAGGGCAGTATGGCGCCGGTGGACGGCGGCGCGGCGTGAAAAGCCGGCGATGGCGGCAGCCCATAGCCCTCAGCACTGTAGCAGATTAGGTCATTTTGAAACTTTGCAAATTACTCTAGAAATTACATAGGAACTTAAAAATCTCCAAAAATATCATTTGCATAACTTTTCAAGTGCTACATTTTTCATTTAACAAGTATTTTTAAATTCTGCTTAGTTTTTGAATTATGAATTCAAATTCAAAAAGGGAATAAAACCCTAGAAATAAATATTTGAAATTACTTTTGATTTTTCAATAAAACTTGAAAATCTTTAAAACTATGAAATATTTAGCTTTTCAAACCAAATATTTATAATATATAAAGTTTTCCCAAATTATGCATAATTTTTGAATTATTCTTTTAAAATCAAAAGGGAACAAATTCTGAAAAACTGTATTTTCAAATTTATTTGAAATTCTTTTTGGAAACTTGAAAAACTTTAAATACCATTATTGTAGCTCTTATCAAGATATGTAAACCATATTTTGAGAGTATATCAAAATTCCTTATAGATTTTTAAATATAGAAAAGGGGATAAAGCAAGATTTTGAAATAAAGGGTTTTTCAAACCGAATTCAAACTCGATTTAGTTTCTAAATTAATTGGTTAGTCCTTAGTGACCACAAACATCATCCAAGGATATTTTTAGGTCCATGACCCAATGACCCCCTTGGTTGACCAAGTTGACTTTTAGAAAATCATTTTATAGCTTTCCAATTTGAATTTAAATTTGAATTGCAAGGCTCGGAAATAAGCTTTGAAACCCAAATTCAACTTTAAATATGAAAATCATTTTTAAGGGTTGTACTTAGATTTATTTACTATGCTTGACACTAGTGTAAACACGGTTTACACCTCAAGTACATAGAATATAAACTAAGTATTTCGGATGACATTCGAAATTAGGTTTTATGATTTCATGTGACAAAACATTCTAAAAACACATTCAACCTATGAAATGTAAACTTATTTTAGTTGGTGCATATTAAGGTTGACTTAAACATGAATGCTTTGCAATGCATATGATGACATGGCATGTTTTAGTTGATATAACACCAGAGGTGTTTCAGACCTCCATGATGCAGCCTCACTAATCTGTCCATCTACATCCAACACGCAAGAGGAGTTGTCACTTATAAGAAGAGATGATGAATGATTTAAAATTTATAAGAAGCATATTTTATTGTCATTCCTGTATCTTCTAACTATGTAATCTTTAGTAAGGATGGCCCTCTTCTTTAGAAACCACAATAAACCTTAATTTTAAAGGTAACTCTGACCATAATACATTTACTGACTAGGACTTTATTATGAAGGTGCCATTTTTATTCAAATCATAAATTATTGTGTCACTACCAACGTGTAAGGTAATATTTGCAATGTCTTCAACTAAATTATTATGCTATTGTTAGAATTCATTTTGCACGAAAACTCTTCTAAAAGAGATATTAGCAAGCTTGTGCTATCAGCCGCAGTATCACATTTTTTTCAAACAAGTAACAATGTTATATATGTTTGGGCAGTGTGAACCTAGATATTTTCTTAGAAACTAATTTGCCAGCCACCTTTGAAGTTTAATCTTGACAAGCAATATAAAGTAGCATTCATCTCCATAAGAGCAATCCAAAAAAGACCATCCTACCTACCGTATAGTATTGTTTGTGACAACCTTTCTGGAGAGTTGAGAATAACTAGGCAACCAAGAGTATATAATAAATAATATTATTTAACTAAACCCTAACTGTTATTATAATTTATTATTCTAAAAAAATGTGGACATCTAAGGTACACCATGGCCACTATTTGCATCTACATACATCATCAAGAGCAAACAATGACACTAATGCTAGCATTTCGTAAAAAATTACACATATACCACACCACCATATACCCACGGTGCCACAAATTTAGAGACAATGCAGCAAAATTCATACAGACAGATTGGAGGAGGAGAGGGAGTTTTACCTCGGGAAACCATCGGAAAGCGAGATCCGGCCACCTAGAGGAGTATTTAGGGGTTAGGGTTTGAGGGGGGCGGAAGGGAGAGAGAATGAGAGGCCGGCGACCAAGAACAGAATGGAGGGAGGAGGAAGAAGGGGGCCTCGACGCGGCTTCTATGCCCAGACTTCGGCGTCAGTCAAACAGCGCCGAGGTATGAACCTCGGCGATAACTAACCCCACGCCGAGGTATTCTGGGCCAAGCTTCCAAGATGGGCCGCCTGGGCCGTCTGGGCTCCACGCCGAGGTATGAAGGTCGGCGTCGGCTGACATAACGCCGAGCTTTGGGCCAGCGTAGGCCCACGACCGCGGTCGCTGGTGACGTGGCGAGATCCTAGGCGTTGTGTCAGTTGACGCCGAGCCTCGTACCTCGGTGTCATGTCCTAATACGTTTAAAAACAGTGCATTTTTAGAAAATATTTTGTGTGGAGGTATTTATAAAAAATGTTTGCGAAAAGGACCAGAATACCAAAATTCCACGACAAGTGTCGCCGGTCCCCATGCAGCCGCGGATATGGTCACACACACACACAGCTGCCCTGCACAGCTGACGAGCCGCAGCCCGGTCCCACCTTCCCGCTCCGCGGCCGGCGACGAAAGAAAACCAACCCGTGGAGCCTTCTTCTAACCAAAACCAACCCACGCCATCATCCATCCATCCGCTTGTCCCTCCCACCACCACCAACCAAAACCCCCCCAACCGCCGAGGTCGTCGGCCGGCCGGCGTCTCCGTTCGCTCCGCGCTCGCGGGGATGTCGTTCCACTACCCCGACCACGGGCTGTCCATGGACGCGGCCGCGGCAGCAGCGGCTGCTGCGGCCGCCGCGTCGTCGCCGAACCCTAGCGGCGGCTTCTCCTCCCCCGGCGTCGTCGGCGGGGAGAGGGAGAAGGCGGCCATCGCGGCGCACCCGCTGTACGAGCGCCTCCTGGAGGCGCACGTCGCCTGCCTCCGCGTCGCCACCCCCGTCGACCAACTCCCCCGCATCGACGCGCAGATCGCCGCGCGGCCCCCGCCGCTCGCCGCCGCCGCTGGGGCTGCGGCCGCGGGAGGGCCCTCCGGCGGCGAGGAGCTCGACCTCTTCATGGTACGGCTCGAACCCCCCTACGGGCTCTTTCCTATCCCGCCTGCTTTGTCGGTGTGCGTGGCAGTTGAACTGCTCTCGGCTTGGGGATTTATGGTGTGGGGAATTTGGAATTTGGGATTGACGGAAGTATTAGTTGACTGGGTGACCTGTACCCGGAATTTCTCATTTCACGGCTCCGCTTTGGCTATAATCTTCCCGGTTTCCCCAAATTTTCTACATGGATTTGGGGAACTGAGAGGAGGATTTCCAAGCTAATTGTCAAGCTGTGATAATACTTGCGAAGCAGGGTAGGGATAAGGTATCGCCTCATGAGTGGAGCCTTTTTGTGGTTATGCTTATTGACTGCAGAGTTGACTGACTTGGATTATGGTACTTGACCTGATTCCTCATGGCTCAGTCAGTTTCAGGAATTGCATCAGATCACTGTAACCCTTCCTTCTATTTCTTTCAATTAATAGAGGGCAATTGCCCTTTTTTCATATGGCTGCTTGAAATTGCCCTTTCACCTTTCGTGTCGAGGATGTGGACTGGCTATTATGTGATGGCAGGTCATATGCTGCAACGGGTGTTTGCTATTGTACCATCTGTACTGATTTAATTTCGTCTAATTTTTGTTCCATTGTCATGCCATATACTGGATTAAATAATCCTATGCACTGATGCTTCTACCTCACTGTGTTTAACAATGACTGTTACTTCACAAGAAGCAGAAGTTGTCTTTGTCTAGGATTCTGTACATAGTAGTTAACATCTTGCATCATCTGTTTTCATCGGGCATTCTTGTTCTCAGATTGACAGATTCTAAAATGTTTCATTTTTTTTTATTACAGACACACTATGTGTTGCTCCTTTGCTCATTCAAGGAGCAACTCCAGCAGCATGTACGTGTTCATGCAATGGAAGCAGTGATGGGTTGCTGGGAGCTTGAGCAATCTTTACAAAGCCTAACAGGTGGATTGTTTTTCTTTTTAAATCTTATGTTAATTCAGAAATCTGGCTGAAGCTTTCAGATATACACCACTTGCTTTTGTCATTTCAATAATTGCATGCTGTCAGATGGAAAGATGACAGTGATTTCAGTATTTATTGCAATTAATGTAGTAATTGAATGAGTGGAAACATCAGCATTAGCTAAAAAGGAAAGAGTGAAAAGAAAACAATATTATTTTCACAAAAGTATTATTATGTGATAGACCTTTAATTTCATGCCTTCCAATAAAAAGAAGTGCATGCCTTTTAAATCATTTCTTAGCCTGCATTCAAGAATATATGTTTCGAATATGCACAGTATCTTCTATAGAGGCCACACTCAGAATATTTTAGGCTAAGCATACAAGCTGCTATAAATTATTAACTATATCATATAGCATTTGGTAGTGTTCATTTTATTCGGTTTGGGACTCTCACAGATGGTTGATCATGATAAGCATTCATAGAAATGAGGATTGCTGTGTAGTCCCATGAGCCATGATATGAACAGGGAGAGATGCTTGCACGATAAGACTAATTTCCTATCCTACATTCCTACTGAGTTTTACACTGGGACTTATAGTTTGGTTGGATTTAGATGTGCAACACATAAGGGTTTAATATAATGTCAACTAAGATGGTTGTACCTTTCTATTCTTGAACCATGTACACCTGAACTGAATTTGTGAGAACAGTTAAGGGAACAGTACTATGGAAATCGTCACTGTCAGGAAAAACTGAATGATACAAAACTGACTGATACTAGGATTTGTTGTGCAGGGGCATCTCCTGGTGAAGGCACTGGAGCGACCATGTCTGATGATGAAGATAACCAGGTGGATAGTGAAGCCAACATGTTTGATGGAAACGATGGGTCAGATGGTATGGGCTTTGGCCCCTTAATACTGACAGAGGGTGAACGATCCTTAGTTGAGCGTGTACGGCAGGAGCTGAAGAATGAGCTTAAGCAGGTTACTTTCTTTGAAATGCTTCACTCATCATCGTTTATGGTGCATTGATGATTAACGAAATATTTCTTGCCTCTAGGGTTACAAAGAAAAGCTTGTTGATATCAGGGAAGAGATTATGCGCAAGCGCAGAGCTGGGAAACTTCCTGGAGATACTGCATCAGTACTGAAAGCTTGGTGGCAAGCTCATTCCAAGTGGCCATACCCAACTGTATGTGACACCACTGTCAATACCATTCCCTTGTTAACTTTTGCTATCAGCTTCTGTTCATTGACGAGCAACTCTTTGCTTACTCATCCAGGAGGACGACAAGGCCCGACTGGTGCAGGAAACGGGATTGCAGCTAAAGCAGATCAACAACTGGTTCATTAACCAACGCAAACGGAACTGGCACAGCAACCCTACATCCTCGGGTGAAAAGACTAAGAAGAAAAGGTATCACAAGGAAAACTGCTTTGCTATTTTCTAAACCCTGGCCTGCCACATTTTTTACTTATATTGCACTGTTTTCAACATGTAATATTGGAAACTTTGCAGGTAATGATGTCCCAGATCAATCTTGACGAAGCTAGATGTCCACTATACTTTATGGCGAAGTACATTCTGTCATTCTCCCTCCCTCCGTAGCCAAGAGGGAAGGTATGCATTTTGGGTGACCTAGTGATCACCTAACGCCCAAGTTTGACCACGTGGTGGGGGACTGGAATTGGTAGTGACCTCTGCAGTATAGCATTCGCTAATGTGATGTGGGAATCACGTGTTGTATAACTGGCGAATGGGAGGGAGTAATTTATGTTGTATTGTAATTGTGTATTTTTCTTTCAGCTTGTAATGATATTTTAGGGAGAATCCCAAGATTCAGATTGGCCGTTCACTATATTACCGGTGGTAAAAGTGGTGGGCAATCATCAGTGTTTAGCGTTAACCTCCTGAAGGGTATGTAATGGCTCGTATGTTGGATGTCATGTTTTAGCTGATTGTCGTTTATACTACTTCTGCCTGCTTAGTTCGATGCTTGGATTCCTTCGAAGATGTAGAGCGCCATTGGGGATCCATATTCCATCGTTCAGATGTGGGAACCATGTTTTGTTGCTCAGGTATGCCCTGAGGCTCCTTTGCAGTGAAGATCAAACATGGACCAACATGTTTTGTGGTAGTACTTGCTCGCTGGCCACTGGCTGAGGTTGTCCTGAACCTTAAGGATTACTGTCTTTGAAGTCGTCGAAATGGCAGTGAGTGAAGCTCGTGAGCGCAAAGAAAGCAAGCTGTACAGGGACCAGGTCAAGCGGCGACGGAGCATGTGCTTCTGACTCGTAAGAACGATCATCAAGCAAGCCAAACCATGGTTCGCAGTAGTACACGATCCCATCCCTTCCACGTTCGTCGTTTTCGCTGAAAAAGACGCGGCCGGAGCGTAGATTTCTCGCCGTCTCCGTCGCGTCGATGGCAAAGCGCCAAAGCCAGCTTGCTGTCCCAACCCCAATCAAGTCCAAAAGCTATAAAACCAATCTAATCACTCGCCGAAATTGTACGTTTTGTAGGACCAGGGGATCAAGATTAACCCAACACGCATGCATCTCATCTCATCATGAGAAAAATCACACCCTAAGCCAAAAACTCTCGGCGCCAACTACCGATTTTATAGAAAAATACACCTGTCTACAGCATCGAATTACTTTAGAAGTTGAAGAATCTGCACATAGAGAGCTCAAAGAGTAAACAAATTAACTGAAAAATGGACATTTTCCGGTGAAACATTTTGCAGCGTATAATAGCTAGTAATAAGTAGGAAAACCCTCCAAATCAGAAAGTACAACAATCAATAATCGAGCACGTATGCTAAAGTTTTTACATAGATCAGACCACTAACACAACTATATTGATGGATTCTGCAAGACATGTCGTACTACAACCAAAACTACTGATCGACGAATGCAAAGCATCCGGACTGCACGCGCGCAGAGAACAACTAATCCCCAGCAAGCAAACACACGTACGTATCCATGGCCCTCCTCGGACCTTCCGTCCCAGCTAGGCAGCTAGCTAGCTGGGCGAGTGAGCTCGATGGATCCCAGGGCCGGGCGCTACACGACGGCTACGCGACCTCGACGACCGCGGCGGCGGGCGTCGACAGCCGCGACGAGAAGCTGTGGTAGAGCAGGCCGTCGCCGCGGCGGGCGTGGATGACTCCCTCTTCCTCCTCCTCTTCCTCCTCATCGAGGTCGCCCTCGTCGAAGTTGAGCGCGTAGCTGAGAGGGTCGTAGCGGAACTCCCCGACGCCCGCGCGGCGGCGCCACCGCATCCGCTCGCCCAGGCCGCCGGCGCCGTTGGCGGTGGCTCCCTGGCCGAAGCAGCAGCACACGGTGGCCCTCAGCCTGTGCCGCAGCGCGCTTAGCGACGACGGCGACGGCGACTCCATCTTCTCTGCTGCCTCGCGAGCTGAAGGTTGAAGGCTGAAGGAACAAACAAGACGGGTCGGGTCGGGTAGCTAGACGGGTACTCAGGCAGCTGCGCTCTCACTCAGGCTAGCGACCGCGATTAATAGCCTTCGCCTTTTTAAATTAGCAGGCCGGACTGCGTTTGGTTAAGGTGGGCGCGACGCAGGTTAAGGCCGGGCGAGGTGGTGATTAAGTATAGAACTATAGTAGGGCTAGGTGAGTAGGACTGTAGAAGGCGCTTGAAATTTTTTTCTTAATACAATGAAACGCAGCTTTACTGCGTTTTCGAGAAGAAAAAGGAGGACACCGTGCCGGGTGAGAGCCGGGGGGTGGGTGATTGTGAGGGTGGCGGCGGCGCGCGTTGCACGTAGCGTGTCGAGTGGGTTGGGGATTCTTCCACTCAATTATTGAATCACTGATTTTTTTTTTTGCTAATCACCATCTGATCATATTTAGAGCCAAACACACGCAACTCTTCGGCCGTCTTTCATGGCTGTGGCCGTTGTCCTATTCTATCTGAGTTTTCGTTGGTACTCCTTTTGATTGTCTTTGTTTTAAGTTAAATTTGTTTAAAATTTGTTTAATTTTAACAATATTTTTTTAAAAAAATCATTTCTACATGTAAGTCCAAGTAAATTCTCTATCAACATATGTTGTGTGAGAAGGGATGTATACCAGCCTCAAATGAGGATCATTTCTATGGTTCATGGATAGATTCATCTCATAAAATTCCAAGTATAAATTTTAACAATGTTTTTTAAAAAAAAATTATTTCTATCTGTAAGTCAAAGTATAAATTCTCTATCAACATATGTTGTATGAGAAGGGATGTAACAGCTCTCAAACGAGAATCATTTCTATGGTTCATGGATAGATTCATCCCATAAAATTCCCGGAGCACAACTATCGAACAACACAACATAAATGATGACAGTTGCCCCGACTAGAATGATTTGAAACGACTAGAATGAGATTGCGAGTACATTGGCCCTTTGTTCTCATTGAGACCATACGAGATCCCAACGGCGAAGCACTGCAGGAGGTCCATGTTATAAATTTGCCCCCACAATTTGCTTCACCCACGGCCACTGCCGGCTCCTACTCGTAGCCCGCCATGATCCAGGCGGTGATGGTGATCAGCACCCAGGCCAAGCCCCGCCTCCTCAAGTTCTACACTTTCCAGGTTCCAAACCCTCTCCTTTCTTCAGTTCAGGCGACACCTAGTCCTCTCACTTTCTTCACTGCCCAGCAAGTGCTCGGTCAATTTCCCCACCCAGATCAACCTCCCGTTCATCCATGGATTCTTCCCTGCTCGAGGAACTACGCTATTGAAGCAGACATTCTTGCCCTTAATTCATTTACTTCCTCGTTTCATGGTTGCAGGCACCAGAGAGGCATCAGGACCTCGCCAGCAGTGTCTTCCAATGTACATATGCACGGTTCAGTTACCTCATTTCTTCGTCGATTTGTATGTATGCTGTCCTTGAGCTGTGCAGTTTCTTATTGCAGTACTCTCTGCAAGGCCCAACAGCGTGAGCAGTTTTGTCAAGGTGGACTCCGTTTTCGGCCCGGTAATGGCTGATACTAAAGATTTAGCTGATACAGTAGTAAAGCTTGTGCTAAAGGGACAATGCTAATGCCAGCAATGAATGGAAAAAAAATAATGAAAATTTGTCAGATGCCATTTGTGAAACATCCTCAATTTTTCGCGAAGGGAAAATACACAGAATGAAAGATAAAATGATAGCCTAGGAGGTCAAATCATCAATTATCCGATAACAGTTGATTACAAAGCCATACATCGAATAAAAGAATACAATAGAGGGGTTTACATAAATATTACATCGCCACATGGCGGAATCATCAGAGTATCTAGTATCCAGAACAGCTACGTAAGTAGAGGGATATCACGAAAGCAACGTCTTGCACCATCTTGAGCGTAGGCACGAGACCATCTAATCCTCGAGCTACTCGTCGCCGTAGGCGTAGTCAGGCTCCCACCCTATGCTTTGCTTATGCTTTGTGGTAGGTGGATGCAAATGGATGTAATCAAGAGACCTATTATTTGGCTACAGTTTCCTATGCAAGTATCATCGATATTATATAATAAATGTTCATCAAGTTTTAATCCATTGCCATCCCACAACACCATACCACCAACCATCATCCTCTCAGCTCTATCAACAACCACGCTCACACGTGGCGGCAATGGACAACTCTCTCTCATCCATGCCTAATCGGCCATCATGTCGTAGGGAAACAACAACAACATCACTCAGGGGGAGGTAGAAGGGACTCATCTCACTACTCAAGAGAAGCGTGGGTCACGGGATAGGCATACCGAGGCTGCGGACTATATATAGATTCGAATCAACTCTGCAGAGTGTGTACACCTGTAACCGGCTAAAGCCGACCATCCACAAGATAACCATCATTGGCACTCTAGAACGCCTAGGCTGATATCAAAAATGACCATCTAACTATGACGATGCCACCCTACCTCTCAACCCTGGAACACCCCAAGTCTGATCTAGAGTGGCTGAGAATGTGAAGTCATGTACCGCGCTCGGAGGGGCCGATGCTCGGAGAGGGGCTACATGAACGTCTCAGAAGGGTGTGGGCTCCACCTGTACCTTCCTACACTACATACGCCGAGTAGTAGTGGCACCGCCCTAGGTAGCTGAAATCATCCGTCCCCGGTTCATCTGGGGCGAGTGGTGTGTACGAAGGGGTCCGTGGTTCTGGTCCTCGAGAGACAACAGGTCCTAGGGGGACCAGACAGGATATCTCCTCAAACAGGGCCATCAGTGCCCTCTGCCTCAACGACATCTCTTTTCTAGGGCTTCGTTCCACAAAGGCTCTTGACCCCGGGATCTCCTCAAGTCACCATGTACCCGCCACAAGTACTCTGATCACAGGGGTGTCCAGGTCGCGCCCCCTTGGCAAGACTCGCTCCAAAAGCTCATCGTAGATCCTGTCCAGTCGACTCAACCCTCATCAGACAAACCTCCCATATTATATTACCCAAAGACACCCATACAAACACCAAATCCGGCATCCCGAGCCGAATCCACCCAAGTCCACCATCCGCATCATATCCCAAATATAATGCAAGTGGAATATAAGTAGCAAGTGACAAGGATTGCATAGCGTGTCTATCCTATAAGCAGGTGAGCAGGGTGAAGGTTACGACAAGGGAAGGCATACAAGTAATCTATCATGCAATTCTATCTTAGCATTATTGCATAAAGTAGAGCACTAGCATTCTATTATGTTGCATGCATAATAGGATCTATGAGGTTGGGTGGGACATGGCACCTGAACTGCTGTCACTCAAGTCCTCCCTCAAGTCCTTGGTGCGCTCCTAGTCCTCCTCCTCGGTCAACTCCTTCGTAGGATCTGAAATCGAGACATAATGGTCACGGGAGCGACCCCTATAGATCAATCACAAAGAAGTAAATGAAATCCAATAACTCCAAATGCAATCATACATAAACCTATTACGTATAGCTCATTTTTATGAAAATATGGACACTTGATTCATATTTTTCGGAGCTCGTATGAAGAAGTTATGAATTTTACAAGATTAAACTATTTTCTGAAAAAGAAAAAGAGGCAGTTAAATCATGAGCTGACACGTGGCAGCACCGGATTGGCCAAGGGCAGAACAGTCGGTGACAGGCGGGGCGGAAGTCAACGGTCACTGACAGGTGGGACCAGGTCAATGGTCAACAGTCAACATTGACTGGTCAGCGGTCAACGCGTACCGGGCCTCAGATGGGCCCTAGAGGGCCTGGGCAGGGCCGAATCGGGGCCGGGTTGGGCCGACCTGGCCCGTACATGTGTCATCTAGATAGGCTGGCCACATGGCAGACTTGGGCTTCTACTGGGCCTGGTCTACGGCTGAGTCCGTGGCTCGGCTTTGTAAACTTGGTCCATGCTGGACCTGAGGTTGGTGGCCCACGTGGCTCCCTCCGATTGGCCCAGCGTGGACCGGTGGTGGACGCGGTCCACACAGGGGATAAAATCCCCTTTCTCCCTTCTCTTCCCTACGCGCAAGCGGCACAGGGCTACGGCTGGCCTTGCTACGCACGGGTTGCAGCCATGGCATCGCAGGGCTATGGCGAGTGCTGTTGTGGGGGCGAAGTGGGCTCGCGGGTTGAGGGATAGCTGGTGCACACGGTGCAGGCGGCTGCGGGTATCACGGGCTAGGCGGTGCGAAGGCTAGGCGTGCGCGGTGGCTTGACGAAGGCGGCCGCGGAGTCAGGCGGCTTTGCGGTGCCCCTACTCGCCGACGCATGCGCTACGGCAGTACCGAGCGGCATGGCTGCGGTGGTGGGGCGCATCAGCGGCTCAACGGCAGCTTTAACTAGCGCTTTAGTTTCGCGAGGTCAAGGCTAAGGTGGCAAGCAAAGTTAATTTGGTCGCGGGCCCTGTTGCGAAGCAGGCAGCGATGGCGGATCGACGATGACGAAGGACGATGGCGCGGCGTAGTCCGACGGTGCTTTAGAAATTGGCCTCCATCTTCCTCCTCTTCCTACCATGCGGAGGAGCTGGGAGCTCCAGAGGTCTACTCGTGCGGCTGAACGGGGATGCCACAGTGGCCCTTCGGCGACCGGAGTCCGGGGAGACCAAGGGCGGCAAAGCGGCGCGCCCTCACTGTGGTCCATGCCGGCTCCAAAGGAATTGCCTAAACGACGTTCTAGACGATGGTGAACACGACCATGGGGTTAATGAAGTAAACGGTGTAGCGTACGTCAGGAATGTGGAAGGTGAGCTGGCCAGCGGCCATGGATGCGGGCAGGGTGAGCTCACCTGCACGGCGTCGATTGGGGCGGTCTGGTGCTCGATGTGGGTGGGCATAGTGAAGGAGAAGCATTGTCGCGTCGATGGGAAAAGTCATACTGGTCTCTAGGCCTTCTCCGACGGCTCGAGCAGCGACGGCGGCAAGCTCTGGCTCCACGTCCTCCTCTGCCCTGGCGGCGTCAGCGAGGACTCGGTCAGGGACGAGGCTTGGTGGTCGGGGACGAGGCTGAGGCCGAGGCAGGGTGCACCGGCGCGCGAGAGGGCGACGCTCCTGATGGCTCGTGGTGCTGGCGGAGCTCCGGCCTTGCTCCCCTGCTTTCCCTCCCGCTCCCCTACTTCTTTCTCTAGCTAGACTGGCATGAGGCGGCGCGGTGGAGAGCTTACCTCGCGGTGCTGGCACGAGGAAACCCTAGCGCACAGAGCGGCTCCCATTTATAGCAGAACGGCAGCGGCCATGGCCGGCATGGATGGCACAGATTGGTGATGCCGATCGTGCGGCCAAGGACGGCTCGACGTTAGGGTTAGGGTTTGTGGCCGGCACGGCGGGGTGCGCGGACGGCGGAGGTGCCCTCGTACGCGAACGGATGGCGGAGTGGCGCCGTTTCCTGATTTGGGGTGACGGGCATGACCGGTGGGTGAGCAAAAGAATAAAAAGGAGGAAGCTGACATGCAGGGTCTGCGTGGCAGTGACAGCGGGGTGGCGTGCGGTGCTGGCAGGCCTCATGTTGGGCCACTCGGCCTAACTGGGCCGGCCGCGCGGGAGAGGCAGGCGGGCGGAGGCATGGCGCGTCAGCGGCCTTGTTAGGCCACTCGGCCTCGTGGGCCAGCCGTGTGGGAGAGGCAGGCATGGGCCATGGGGAAGGGAAGCAGTCCAGGCCGCTTGCTGGCTGGTTGGGCCCGCGTGCATGCGGGTGTGGCTTGGCAATCGAGCTAGGCCGGTGCGGCAGCCGCACGAGCAGGCCGGCGGTGGCAGCTACACTAGGCCGCATTGGACGGTGCAGGGAGAGGGGCAGCAGGACGAGTTGGGCTTGATCTCTGGCTTTGGTTGCTTGCCTCTTCCCATTTCTTTTCCCATTTCCAAAACCTTTTCTATTTCTATACATTGCTATGTCAAGAGCTTGTTGGTGTATGCATGTTAGTGACCATGGCACAACATCATACTTGATCCACTAGGGTCTCATGGGTATGTGGGGTCCATGTCCAAGGTTAGTAGCACATATATACACATGTTAGCACATGCGATACTTATACATATACATGCTCACCTGTGATATAAAGGTTATTGATTTTATTAGCAATACATAAAATCAAATAAGAAGCAATTCAAACTCTTGTAAATTAAATGCAAATGCTTCAACTAACATTAGGTGCTACTTGTGCAACTATTGGATATTTTCCTACATGACACTCACCAACCAAAGGTTATTTTAGAAAAAAATTTTGTTGGTTGTGATTTTTGGTGTTTGGATTTTTAGGGTTATTACAGTCCTACCCCCTTATGAGAATCTCGTCCTCGAGATTAAAGGTGCAACCTCCTTTCCAACAGGTGGGGGTAGAACTTCTTTTAGTTTTGACTTCTTCTCCATTGTTGCTTCTCTTTTGGAGTGATTGCATGCTGAACTTTGCACATTGGTATGACAGTGCTTCTGGTCTCCTCGGTGGTTCTGTCTAGAAACAAGGGCGAGGTGCTCTCGGTATTCCATGGTGTTCTGATCATCAAGTGCCTCTGGGGGATGTTGGTTGTTTCGGTAGCTCCAACACTTGTGTTGTCATGACAAAAGGAACATGGGGTGCACATCTGCGAGTTGTCTAGGCAACTCTACCCTGCAGGCAAGCTTGCCAAATTCTGTTACTGATCTTGTATGGCCCTTCATATACTGAAGTTAGCTTTCTCATTTCATGGAAGCTAGGGTTCCCTGATGCGGGGAAACCTTGAGGTAGACGGTGTTCTCGACTTCAACTCAAGCCTCTAAGCCTCCTGTCGGTATAGTCCATCTGATGGCTTTAGGACAACGTTCAGGTCCTTTTGCACTTGGGCGGCTCATTCTTCGGCCTCTCGATAGTGACAGGTCCAAGAATTATCTCTGTTATTCCTTTATCCACGTCAGGGGTGGATCCTCCATGGCTCTTCTTTCAAGGCCTCGAGCGGTGATATCTGGAGACTGTCGTGGTGTATGATGTTGTATGAGGATTTCGCATGGACCAAACTCTCCTTCCTCTTTGTCCATATTTGAGAGCACAAGCTTGAACCATGCCCTCAAGGATCTGATTTTCCTTCTCTGATTTATCATTGCGACGCGGGGGTCCAATTGAGTTTCTATAGCATCTCCCAGGACTTTTCCAAACTCGGAAGTATACTAAGATCCACGATCAGATGCTATACCTCTGGGCTCCATGCAACTTGAGAATGCTCCAACATACAGATTTGCTAGCGATCCAGCTCTGGTGTCACTCTTTATTGCTAAAAAGGTGAACTACTCTGTGTCAGGTGATTGATTATCGCCCATATAGCGGGTCCTTCGGGGTTTGATGCTAACCCACGATGGAGGTCATAGGCATGCTATCTTATTTCCATTCAGGCACCTCACATGGCTTGGCAGTTCTGCAAGTCTCTTGTGCTCAGCTTGATGTGTCTGCATTTGCCACTCCTAGTAGCATGTCCTGCACCATCTGCTTTCATATCCTTCCACATGGATTTCCTTTTCAAGACCGCATACTTCCTGGTGCTCCCAGGGGTGGGCGCAATACTTGAGGTCATGCCCTTCTGATGGGGTCTCATTGTGCATGACAGGGTCGGATAGCACATAGATTTTGTCCTTGAGCCAAAAGGTGCTTTGCTTACCCTGACTTAACCCTGGGCACTTGCTGTGTCTCTTGAGCTCGTCTATCCTCTTCAGGGTTAGGAAAACTTGTTTGTTCTCCGGTGCATCCATTCAAACTTTTTGGCTTCTTTAGAAGGTTGATCCTGGGGTGAGCTTTCTTGAAGAAGTTTTCGATGAATCGATGGTGGTGATCGACCGATTACATGAAACCCCTCACAGTGGTCGCCTTTTGCGGTTGCTCTCACTTCTTCATTGTCTTCATGTTGGATAGGTCAACAACTTATTCTGATAGCGTTGAGTACATGGCCTAGGAAAATTTACCTATTCAAGCCAGACTCATACTTGCCGAACTTGACGTAGAGCTGATGCTTCTGTATCTTCTCCAATATTTATCCCTAGATGTTGCTCACATTTGGTGACATGAGTTTCCTCTGGTATGTCTTATTCATTTCTTCATGTGAAGATAGCCTGATCTAAGGTCAAACTTGGTGAAGTACTTGGCATTATGCAGCCGATCTAGCAGGTCTCTATCCTTGGCAGGGGTACTTGTTCCTGATAGCATGACATCTTGTTTCCTTGTTTCCCTTTTGGTGTAGAGGGTTGCATTCACCCAATTGGGCTTGCATTGATCCATGTGTTTTCTTGGAAAGATCTTTTCTAAACAATAAAGTGTTGCTCATGCTCTTAGGGGTAGCAAGGTGAGCTTAGCTACTAGGGTATCCTAGTGTAGTGATCCTTATAACCTACTTCTCCAGGGGTGGAGGCATCAAAAAGGACTAGGACTGAGGGAATCCTCATATGGTAGTGTGCAGATTAAAATCTTATGCAGACTTGGTAGTAAGTGCATAAAAAGATGCAATACCAGATTTAAAACAAATTGAAGCGTTAGCTCCGATTATAAGCACATTGGTTGTTCTATGTCAGGGGGTGTCCTTAGCAGCTTGCATGGCGAGACGCCAGTAGGCGGCTTTCTGCTTTCTGCGGCTCATGGGTCTTGTGGTGGCATTCTTCAGAGGGCAAAATGCAATCTTATGACCCTTTTGGCCACACCAAAACGGGTTATACCATTGAGGGTTATGGTGACTCTTGCACTTTGATCTTCGTTGTTGGGTACCTCTTTATCAGTACTTTGTGTAAGTTGCCAGTGGGCAGCTCATGCATCATTGCGAACCTTCTTTGCTAAACCCTGGGTCCTCTTGAAAGAAATCATGGCTGGTGATGTAATGTTGACCCTTGTACAGTTGATGACTCTATGACGTGGTTGTCCGCATCCAAAGCAAACGAGAGGAACACCACTTGTAGGTGTGGGTGTGGCAGCCTTCTCTCTTGGGCAGATAGCGATCTTGTGACCAGGATGGCCACAACCATAGCAGATGAGGGGCACCCCAGTTGTAGGAGTGGCGGCAGTAGCCTCCCATGCATCAGAATCCTGAATGGGGCGACTCTAGGAGGAGCTGCTCCTAGGGAGACCATGTGTACGCGGTCGTTGCTAGACCGGGTTGTCAGATGATCCCTCAAGGTGACTCTTCATACGGACGAGTGTGCCTATCTCAGGATGGATCCCCTCTGACTTCATTGCCTCATTGATAGCCTCTTTAAGGGTGTGGCAAGTCCTTCTTGTGATAGCAATGCGGTGGGGAACTTCCAGTCCCCGAGTGGAGTAATACACCTTGTCCTTCTCGGTGGCCACACTTTCAGGGTGCATATACCGCATCAGGTGAATAAAGCGGGTAGCATACTCATGAACCATGCATGCTCCTTGCTTGATACTGCGGATCTCTTCTGCTAGAGTCTCCTCCACTTCTGTTGGCACATGGCACTCAGGAAAGGCCTTAGTGAACCCTCCCCATGAGATGTTGGTGGGGTCTTGGTGAGCTGTGCTAAATCCATTCCACCATGCTTGAGTGTTACCCTCGAAGTGGTGGGCTATGATCCTGACCTGATTCTCCTTGGTGTAGATTGTTGATTTCAGCCACTCAGTCATGTCATGCAGCCAATCTATGGCGGCGATAGGGTCATCGTTGGAGCCGTCAAAGGTAGAAAGCTCCAACAGGAGTGCACTAGCCAACTTCTGCAGGAACTCCTCACCCAAGGTTCCTAGAAGGCAAGTCTGCTGAGCCAACACCCTAGCCAAAGGTGGTGGGGGTGGTGGAGAACTCTCCTCAACAAGGGTCCTGACGGGTGGCAGAGTGACGATCTGATGTTCTTCCTTCTCTGGGTCGAATCCAATGGGGGTCCTGTGTCCCATGTTGCTATGAATACCACCGCGTCCATGGCCCATGGCGGCTTTGAGAGTGATGCGTGGTGACTCAGATGAGCTGAACAACGGGGAGACATCCTGCTTCTAGATCACCAGACTTAGGGAACATGTGTGAGCGATGTGTTGTTAACAGCTTAGCTCAACAATTAAGCAGATTTAGATTTAAATGATTTAAAATATTTTCATCTATCCAACACTCATTCAAAGAAGCATAAAAATCCATAAGAAGCGATAAGATCCAATCATTCATTACACCGAGTTGGTTACAAGTAGCTACACTAGAAGACTCATAAGAGTTTTTGCATTACACGCAGGTAGGCTTCAAAAGGGGACAATCTACTCTACTTTAGAAGTGAGTCATGTCTTCTTGGCCATTGCAGGGCTCTCTATCTGCTTGGTACTTCATCTTCTTGGAGGATCATGGCTTAGGAAGCTAAACTGGGCCATGGAACGAAGCAGATGGATCATCGTTCATCTTGTGCAGCTCTGCATGGAAGCACTCAGGTGACTTGGGCTTAGCTAGGGTATCTTCCTTGTCCTGGTTCATCAACCTTTTTAGTCCTGTCAACTCTTTTTCCATGGCGTTGCAACGCTTCTTAAGCCTTTTGTTAATTGGCTCATACTTCTTGCTCTTGCGGAGCTCCTTTTTTAGCTCTGCTATCTCCCTCTTCATCTCTTCTTCTTGTTTCTTGTGGGCAGCCTCACATTGCTGGTAGGAGTGAAGGTCTATGCGGATGGTCTCCATCATGTGGGAATCTCCCATTCTTTGGCCATGGATCGCTCCTCGGCTTGGCGTAGCACGTCGCGGTAGCCGTGCCTCTCTCCCTCCAACTCCATGATGTACCTGTCTTGGTGGAGGATGTATGTTGCCGAGGCTCGAAGGTAGGGGTTCCTTTGGTTGAAGGCAAGCTATTCAGCAGTGATTATCTATCCTCAGATATCCCTGGTGAGGTCCCAAGCTTGGGGTAGCAGCCGGTATGGACCGTTCTTGAGTTTTCATGGGCTTCATGCATCACGCGGCCAAGTGCCACGCGAGAGACTGTCTAAACTCCTATTTCGACTGACATACCCATGCTTGTCTCGGTGAAACCTCGCAGTTCTTGTATGGTCCTGCTTGCAGGGACTCTGAGGTGTATAATGAAGTGTCCCTGGAGATCATTGGGTGATAGCTCGGCTCTACAGAAGTACTCAATGTACTCAGTGCGAACACCAAGCTCCTGGAGCACCTCACGAAGCATCTTCGCAAATCCTCTGAAGCCTGTTACGTCGATCCAGTGTCCATGAGATGCCATCTGTATTCAGAACTAAGAAAGAAAATTAGAAGGTAAGTGAGAGAGGAGGTGAGCCAAGCATAAAAGCGCTATGCAAGGTCGGTATATAACCAAAAGTAATTCAAGATCTTCCTATTCTATCGTCCAATCCTATGGGTCTCGTCCTAGGGTCAAGCATGGCTCTGGTAACAACTGAAACATCCTCAATTTTTTGCGAAGGGAAAATACACAAAATGAAGGATAAAATGATAGCCCAGGAGGTCAAATCATCAATTATCCAATAACAGTTGACTACAAAGCCATACATTGAATAAAAGAATACAATAGAGGGGTTTACATAAATATTACATCGCCACATGGTGGAATCATCAGTGTCTAGCATCCAGAACAGCTACATAAGTAGAGGGATATCACGGAAGCAACATCTTGCACCATCTTGAGCGTAAGCACGAGAACATCTAATCCTTGAGCCATTCGTCGCCGTAGGCGTAGTCGGGTTCACCTGCCAAATAAGTTTAAGTACGATTTGTACTGGCCACTGGCTCCCACCCTATGCTTTGCTTATGCTTTGTGGTAGGTGGATGCAAATGGATATAATCAAGAGACCTATTATTTGGCTATAGTTTCTTATGCAAGTATCATCAATATTATATAATAAATGTTCATCAAGTTTTAATCCATTCCCATCCCACAACATTATACCACCAACCATCATCCTCTCAGCTCTCTCAACAACCACGCTCACATGTGGCGGCAATGGACAACTCCCTCTCATCCATGCCTAATCGGCCATCATGCCGTAGGGAAACAACAACAACATCACTCAGGGGGAGGTGGAAGGGACTCATCTCACTACTCAAGAGAAGCGTGGGTCACGAGATAGCCATACCGAGGCTGCGGACTATATATAGATTTGAATCAAGTCTGCAGAGTGTGTACACCTGTAACCGGCTAAAGCCGACCATCCACAAGATAACCATCATTGGTGCTCTAGAACGCCTAGGCTGATGTCAAAATGACCAGCTAACTATGACGATGCCACCCTACCTCTCAACCCTGGAACACCCCGAGTCTAATCTGGAGTGGCTGAGAATGTGAAATCATGTACCGCGGTCGGAGGGGCCGATGCTTGGAGAGGGGCTACATGAACGTCTCAGAAGGGTGTAGGCTCTACCCATACCTTCCTACACTACATACACCGAGTAGTAGTGGCACCACCCTAGGTAGCTGAAATCATCCGTCCCTGGTTCATTTGGGGCGAGTGGTGTGTACGAAGGGGTCTGTGGTTCTGATCCTCAAGAGACAATGGGTCTTAAGTTGGACCAAACAGTATATCTCCTAAAACAGGGCCATCAGTGCCCTTTGTCTCAACGGCATCTCTTTCCCGGGGCTTCGTTCCACAAAGGCTCTTGACCCCGGGATCTCCTGAAGTCACCATGTACCCGCCACAAGTACTCAGATCACAGGGGTGCCCAGATCGCACCCCCTCAGCAAGACTCGCTCCAAAAGCTCGTCGTAGATCCTGTGCTGTTGACTCAACCCTCACCAGATAACCCTCCCACATTATATTACCCAGAGACACCCATACAAACACCAAATCCGGCATCCCGAGCTGAATCCACCCAAGTCCACCATCCGCATCATATCCCAAATATAATGCAAGTGGAATATAAGTAGCAAGTGACAAGCATTGGATAGCGTGTCTATCCTATAAGCGGGTAAGCAGGGTGAAGGTTACGACAAGGGAAGGCATATAAGTAATCTATCATGCAATCCTATCATAGCATATCATAGCATTATTGCATAAAGTAGAGCACTAGCATTCTATTATGTTGCATGCGTAATAGGATCTACGAGGTTGGGTGGGACGTGGCACCTGAACTGCTATCACTCAAGTCCTCCCTCAAGTACTTGGCACGCTCCTAGTCCTCCTCCTCGGTCAACTCCTTTGTAGGATTTGAAATCAAGACATAATGGTCACGGGAGCGACCCCTATAGATCAATCACAAAGAAGTAATGAAATCCAATAACTCCAAATGCAATCACACATAAACCTATTATGTAGAGCTCATTTTTATGAAAATTTGGACACTTGGTTCATATTTTTGGAGCTCGTATAAGCAACTCGAGGTACCCGACAACCCTCGACTAAGAAACTCAATCCCTGCATCAACAAACCCAAAACCCCCATTATTATCCCCCAACCCGAAAGTACAAAAGATATCCGATCCAAGTATCAAATTACGCTGGGCCGGCCCACAAAAGGGTCTCGATGAACCGAGCTACTATTCACTCGACGGGACCCTCTCGACTCAAGGCTGTCCACTCGGGGGGACGGTCACCCTCTCGAGTGACGGAACTCGCCCGAGCGAATGAACGCCCATCGAATACCGCGCACCCCCTCGACCCACCTATTTCCCACACGACTCCCCAGACAGTTAATGCATTTCACCTGCTCCCGCCTAACCTCATGGCTACAGCCGTGGTAACAGTGGATGGTACACCGGTCAAATCCTCCTTTTACTGCCCATACCCGGGAAACCGGTGGATCGTACCATACTGTTTCACCATACCGCGCACTGTGCCTCGTTCGACACCCCGTCGAGACGCATTCATCAACATAAACACCATATTTCCTAGGGCTCAGTCTTATCCATTTGGGTCTTGACCTCTTCGACTATGTTCGGCCTCGCCTCGACCACCCCCTCGAGCAAGACTTCAATGTCGTCGGTTAGTACATCAACCACTCCTGACGCGACAGCTATAGGGATCTGCACGCCAGCGCATGGGCACCGGTCTTTCATCGGACGTCTACGACATCATCACACGCATGGGAAGGATGGCCGTCGTCTCCAAGCACATCGCTACAGGGAGAATCATGCCTGAGGCATGCCTCTATAGCAACGGAGACTTGATCGGCATCTCCTTCGATGTCATAATCTACGCCAGCCCTACAAACGTCGATTCTAGGGTTACACTGTACGCCCGTACCCCTCCTTGGCCTATAAAAGGAGGCACCGGGCTAGCATAGACAAGGCAACAAAATTCAACCAAAAAACAGAAGGCAAGCCAGAGCCCGTAGCGCTTAAGTCCTAGCCAACACACACTCGCTCGCTTGTATTCACCCCTGTACAAGCACTTTGGTGCAAGATAATACAAACTCTCTCCCCCCACTGGATGTAGGGCCTTGTATTGCCCGAACCAGGATAAACCTCCTGTGTTCTTCTTGCATCACCATCCAGATTAGGGAGCATGCAGTACATATTCACTCGTTGGTGCTCGGCCCCCGGGGTTGAAACACCGACAGTTGGCGCACCAAGTAGGGGATCTGCGTGTCATCGATGACTTCCCGCCATTTCTTCGGATGGCAGACTCAGCTTTGCCACTTCCACGAGCTACGGTGATCTGGTTCGGGAGCCTGGAGTTCATGTCACTCGACCACGGCTACGACATGACCCTGCTCTCGATCGGAGATCCAAGCAGAGGCCACAGCGAGCCCCCACGCTTAGGAGGGGCCGCACGTCGGTGTCGCCACCATGCCTCTGCGACCAGGAGGAGGCGCAACCATCATTGCCATCATCATTAGCCCGTATTTGGGTCAACTTCTTCCGCGTTCCCTCCATCCTTGGTGGGCAGCACAGGCCCCCTGGTAGGGGACTTGTCTGACCCATCCTTGGGAGTGAAAAATGAGCCGGCAGGGCTCTATGGAAACCCCAACTTCAACTTCATGATGTTTTTGTCAGGGAAGCTTAGTGAGGTTCCCTCAATGGGCACAACACCATCACCCCCAATCTGCTACCGCACAAACTATTTGGAGCTTGCCGCCAGTTCCCGTTTGTCCTAGACAACGCCGCCAAGACGAACTCCGCCATGATGCACTCCAATATGAGCGCGCACGAGGACCGCCCGGGCGCTCTCTTGCATGATACCATGGACCTGGTAGCTGTCCTACTAGCCTCCGAGGACCTTGGTTTCTCATGAGCACCTGGCCCAAGGCAGTACACCCTCGGCACGATGCGACGTCGGCTGGAGGAGGAGCGGCGCAGGCAGTTCCCCATCTTCTATTCCAGCAGCCCCAACTCTGACTCCGACCACTACGACCCCACCTGTGAGTGTTTTCACATCGAGGGCGGAGTCACGTCGAGCGATGACACCATCAACCCAACGGCCACGGCAGCAGCCGCGGCTGCAGCAGGAAGGGCCCTTGTCGTGACGGACTCGGAGGAGCAGCCGCCGGCTGCGCCCCAATATGAACGCCCTCATCTGGATGACCCAGACGCTCAGTTCATGTAGGTCTGGGAGATGCAAGCCAAGCTCGATGAGGATCAGGAGCGCCTGCGTCAGCTCGAGCTGACCCTCGAGCACGAGCGCTGACCCCCGCCCGGCGGAAGGGCCCGAGCTAGAGCCCGAGAGGTCAACCGACAGATTATTGAAGACGGGGGACTCGAGCACCCTGTCATCAATCGTTTCCCCTGAGCCAGTCAGAACATCGTTGCAGCCGCCATGCTTCTTCATAACATGCCCGCGCTATCAAACCCTCAAGCTCGGCGGATACTGGACGAGGTCGAGGGACTCCTCAAAGTCGTGGCGCACAGCAGGCAGAGAGCTCAGCCTTGAGACATTGAGGGGTGGCCTCGGTGCAACCTGTCGAGCCCCCGCGATGAGAGGGAGGCCTTAGTTCACCAGGAAGTGGCCCCCCGAGCAAAGAAGGCGATCCCCGTTCGAGACCGCATCGTCGACAACCACGAAGCCCAAGATGCGCGCTATGACATCATCGAGAACCGACGGCGCAAGAGTGGGGATGCTGAAGATCGAGGATACAGCACCCATCGAGGGGGATGCTACAACAGCGATAAGGACCGTCGGGCCCCGAGCCGCCGGGCCCTCGAGTCTTCAGCAGGGCGATCCGCAACACGCCGCTGCCAAACCCCTTTCGGCCCCCATGAGTGTCGTCAAGTACAACGGCGAGACCAAGCCCGAACTCTGGTTGGCCAATTTCTGATTGGCCTGCTAGCTGGGCGGGGCACGTGATGACCGCGCCATCATCCACCAACTCTCCCTGTTCCTCTTTGACACCGCTCGAAGGTGGCACGAGGAGCTCCCCCCGGTCAGATCCATAACTAGGCCGACCAGGTACGGGTCTTGGAGGGTAACTTTAAGGAGACCTATGTACGTCCTGGCAACTCATGGGACCTCCAAAAGTGCAAGCGGCAACCCGAGGAGTCCCTCCGTGACTTCGCCCAATGCTTTTCCAAGCAATGTACCGAGCTCCCACGCATTTTAGATCACGACGTCATCCTGGCGTTTGTCTCGGGTACCACCTGTAAGGATTAGGTACAGGAGCTGGGGCATAATCATCCCAAGACCGTCAATGAGCTGATGGGCATTGTCGCCAACTATGCAGCCGGCGAGGAAGCGGTCGGAGCCTTTTTCGGCAATGAGAAGGATAAAGGGAAGGCGCAAGCGACCGACGGCGAGGGCACGAGCAAAGGCCCCAACAAGGGCAAGAAGAAGAAGAAGAAGGCCCAGCAGGGTAAGCGTGAGGCTACGGACGACGATCTTGTCACTGCGGTCGAGCGCAAGAAGCCTCAAGGTTCCCCCGAGGGGTCCGTCTTCGACAAGATGCTGAAGGAGCCATGCCCTTACCACAAGGGAGGGGCTAATCATAACCTCAAGGACTGCCACATGCTCCTAGTACCTCGATTGCTACATGATTTATGGCGGCCCCTCGACCCAGCTCACGCCTCGACAGCGCAAGAGAGAGCGTCGAGAGGTCTTCTCCATCCAAGTCGCTACACCCCAGTACCTCGACTGGTCCGATGCTCCCATCACATTCGACTGTGATGACCATACTGATCATGTCATCAACCCAAGAGTCTACCCGCTCGTCGTTGACCCCATCATCATCAACACCCGCCTCTCCAAGGTGCTCATGGACGGGGACAACAGCCTCAACATCATCTACCTCGAGACCCTCGACCTCCTGGGGGTCAAGAGGTCATAGCTTCGGCCCAGCGCAGGGGGCTTCCATGGAGTTGTGCCAGGGAAGAAGGCCCTGCCCGTCGGCCACATCGTCCTCCCCGTTACTTTGGCACCCCCTCGAATTTCACGAAGGAGATCCTCACCTTCGAGGTAGTCGGGTTCCACAGCACGTACCACGCCATCATTGGTTGACCTAGCTACGCACAGTTCATGGCGATCCCCAACTACACGTATCTCAAGCTCAAGATGCCAGGACCTAAGGGCGTCATCACCATCGGCTCCTCCTACGAGCACGCATACGACTGTGATGTCGAGTGTGTCGAGAATGGAGAGGCCGTTGAGGAATCCACCAGGCTGGCCTTGACCCTCGAGGGCCTTGCCACTGAGGTCCCTGACTCCAAGCGTCACGTAGGCAGCTTTGAGCCAGCAGAAGATACCAAGAAGATCCTCCTCAAACCGAGCAGCTTCGATGGGAAGGCACTGACGATCAGTGCCACCCTCGACAACAAATAGGAAGCAGTGCTCATCGACTTTCTCCGCGTGAACACCGACATGTTTGCGTGGAGTCCCTCAGATATGCCAGGCATACCGAGGGAATTCACCGAGCACACCTTGGAGATCCGGGTCGGGTCTAGACCGATGAAGCAACGCCTGCGATGCTTCGACAAAGAGAAACGCAGGATCATCGGCGAGGAGGTGCACAAGCTTTTGGCGGCCGGGTTCATCAAGGAGGTTCATCATCCCGAGAGGTTAGCTAACCATGTATTAGTTAAGAAAAAGAATGGAAAAATGAGGATGTTTGTCGATTATACTAGTTTAAATAAAGCATGTCCTAAAGTTCCATTTCCTTTACCACGTATTGATCAAATTGTTGATTCGACTGCGGGATGTGAGACCCTCTCGTTCCTTGATGCTTATTCCGGTTACCATCAAATTAAGATGAAGGAGTCTGACCAACTCGAGACCTCCTTTATCACTCCTTTCGGCATGTATTGTTACGTTATCATGCCCTTCGGCCTTCGAAACGCTGGGGCAACGTATCAGCAATGCATGCTCCACATTTTTGGCAAACACATAGGGATGACGGTCGAGGCCTACATCAATGATATTGTAGTCAAATCTAAGAAGGTTGACAACCTCATCAATGACCTTGAGATTGTGTTCGGGTGCCTTTGAGCCAAGAATATCAAGCTCAACCCCGAGAAATGTGTCTTTGGCATGCCTCGAGGCATGCTTTTAGGATACATCGTCTCTCAGCAAGGTATCGAGGCCAACCTCGTGAAAGTCACGGCGATAACCAAGATGGGGCCAATTCGAGACCTGAAGGGTGTACAGAAGGTCACGGGCTGTCTCGCGACCCTCAGCCGCTTCATCTCACGCCTGGAAGAAAAGGCCCTACCGCTGTATCGTCTTCTGAAGAAATCCGAGCACTTTGCATGGAGCACCGAGGCCGAGTGTGGCAGTACCTTCTAAAGCATATGGCCCACACACATAATTATTGTCTAAACAGACTCTAAATAACCATGAATGTGTTCCATAAAACTTAAAAGGTCTGTCGGGTAAATCCCTAATCATCCACAATTCTCCAAGCAGGATCAATCATTACAAAGAGACATTGCAGTATTACAACAATTTTATACAAATAATATACATCAGAGTAAAAGAGCGGAAGGATTACAACAACATAAATTTACAAACCGTTTAGTTCAAACCTTACAAATCATAAGTTGAATTATTACAAACCATAGTAGCAGTGGAATAACAATATAACTTATTACATCAACCTTGATTATATGCTCTGCCTAAGAGCGAGATATCCTATTCGTTGTCACTTTCCTCGACGACTGTCATGCAGCAGGATGCGAAGCATTCCTGCCCATGAGGCTCACCTGCAACAAGGGTTCAACAAACCCTGAGTACAAAAGTACTCAACAAGATTGACCCGACGAAAAAGAGGGGTGAAGACTCAGAAAATGCAGGCTAGAGGGACAAGGTAAGGCTTGCAGGAGATAAGAAATTTTTGCAGAAAAGCTTGAAAGAAAGAAAAGCTGTCTTGCTTAAGATCAAAATTATCAACCAACTTCTTTCTTAAAACTTAATTATTATTCAAGTTGTTACTACGATGATGAACACCGATCGAGTCTTCTTCTCTGAGAAGCAACGGCGATTTGAATCCATTTTCATATACCCAGCTGGGAGCTAGGTCACTGATATATAGGAGACTCTAACTCCTAAGCATATCAGATGAACCGATATACCGGGATAACAACCGCAGTCATATATCACCACATGATACACGTGAGCACTTTGACCCAGTGTACCGATATACATGGGAACTTAAACCCACAGTATAACACACTATGACATATGTGGGGACTCTGGCCCACTATAAGTCACTCCATGACATACGTGGGGACTCTGGCCCACTGTATGACACTTCATGCATGTGGATTTCTAGTTTCTCGATATCACCAGTTCACCATCGACACGGGACCTAGGGCATCAACAGACGGAAACACTACAGAGGGACTCCTTTCCCATTGCAAGTTAGCCGTCCGGACTCGATTTATTAACTATCATTATGATTTTAGCAGATAAAGCCAAACTCAACTTTTTTATTCTTTTACTTTTGAACACTTAATTAATTAAGCAGAGCTAAGCATTACTACGCATCTTCTAGAACAGGTAACAAGGAATTATGGAAGTAAGACAGGTAATGCAGTTGGTGGGTTATCACTCAACTCCTATTACTTAATGCAACATATCATAACTGAAGCAATAAAACTTTTATAAAATAGAATAGGGTTTGAATGCATCTGGGGCTTGCCTTGATGGTCGGGGTAGACGGTCTCGAGTTCCGGATCAACTCCCAACTCCTGAGTCTGCTCTTCCTTGGGATCTGGTGTGACAATGTTAAACTCTCCATTAACGGAAACTATACAATACAATGCTATGCTTCAACATGATGGAATGGTAAACATGATGCTCGATGGATACATGATTAGATTAATGACTTGAGTACAATTGTCCCTCATGATAAAGTTGCAAGCCAACCAAAACATACTTACTAAGTTCATTAGGGTTAACTACATTATTTAAGAAAGTTATTAAACACATAAATAACGTTATTTAAGCCCTAATGACATGATCCAGGTAAGCGTAAATAATTAATTAAAGTGTCAAAGGTCATTAGGGTTAATGACCCAAGGTCATCAATCAATCCCAAAGTAAAACAATTCCTATAATGATTAAACTTAATTAAAGGGGTTAATTAATTAATTAAAAAGATTTAAATAAAGGCATAAAAATTAAAGTTGTCTAATTCAACTCAAATTTTTATTTTGAAAAGCTCTTGGTCTGATTAGATGGCAAAACAAATTTCAGAATTAAAAGCCAATTATTTTATTTATTAAAAATCATTGAAGGTCCATTTTTCAATTAAATGTGCAAATTTTAAATTATGGAAAAAGTATTCAACTTTGGCATTTCATATTTTTCTAGGTAGATGACATCATAAAGAACACACACAAAAATTTTTAGAATTTTTGGAGCTATACATGAATTACTATGATTTTCTAAAGAAAATAACATTTAAATCATTTTCTGGAAAAGAAAAAGGAAAAAGGAAATTCCTCCCGACGTTGACCGGCTGCGGCCGGGTTTTGACCGACGATTGCTCGCTGACGGTGAGGTCTCCGGCGATGAGGTTTGGTCCTACGTGCTCAACTCGACTCGGTGAACATGATTATCTAGCTAATGAAGCGGTGGAGCAGGGGCAGCAGGCACGCCGGCGGCCATGGCGGCACGGCGGAGCTCGGGCGCGGCGGCAACGCTCACCGGAGTGATTTTCGGCGACGGCGAGCACACGAGAATGTGCAAGACAGCAATGCAAACACGCTGGGACAGAAAATGAAGCTATCCCTGGCTTCTAACTCGGACGGCTACGCGCGCGGCGGCGCTGGCAAGGTCGCGCTAACGGCGAGCCACGATGACCGGCGTCTACGATGCAGTATAGAAGAAATTGAAGGCACCAACAGATACAGGAGCTCACCATGGGCACGGTGCGCACGTTGATGAAGGCTAGGAGTGGCTGAGGCGAGCTGTGGACAGCGGCGCTGATGGCGGCGGCGGCGCTCCGGTGGCAAGAACGGAGTCACGGCGTGTCCTGTCCACCAAAGAGCGGACCAAGGTGCACATAAGGAGCAGGACAGCACGGAGAGCATGATAAGAGGGTTAAAGGAAATATGTTTTCCACCTTAGCGGCGGTGGACGGCGAGGAAGCTTGCGGCGGCTCGAGTGCCGGTCGCGAGGGAGACGACGGCGCGCGGGCGACTCGGGCGGGGAGAGCGAGCACGGGCTAGCTCAAACTGAGCGCAAGGATGATGCAGAGCTTCTGGCAAGAGAAATTAAGCAACGGTGGAGCGATGGTGGCGAATTGGAGTGGCGGAGCAAGGTCGTCGGCGGCGGCGGCTGGGGGAAAAGAAGAAGAAAAGAGGCGGCGGCTGACCTATTTATAGGGCAGGGGCGAGGTATGGACGGGCGACACGATGACGATTAAGCTTCACGTGTCCAGGAGCATGCTGGCAGCCATGGCATGTGCGGCGGTGGACGGCGGCGTGGCTTGAGAAGCCGGCGATGGCGGCCGACGATAGGTCTTGGTGCTGTTTAAGCAAATTACAGAAATGCCACTCCTTTAAAATTATAAATTACTCCAAAATTTATATAAGAACATGAAAATCTTCAAAAATATCATTTGCATAACTTTTCAAGAGATACACTTTTCATTTAACTGGCATCCTCAAATTCTATTTGGATTTTGAAATATGAATTCAAATTCAAAAGGGGAATAAAACCCTAGAAACAAACATTTGAAATTACTTTTGATTTTTCAATAAAATTTGAAAATCTTCAAAACTATGAAATATTCAACTTGTCAAACCAAACATTTTTCATATACAAAGTTTTCTCAAATTATGCATAATTTTTGAATTATGGTTTTAAAATAAAAAAGGGGACAAATGTTGGAAAACTTTATTTTCAAATTCATTTGAAATTCTTTTTGGAAACTTGAAAAACTTTGAATACCAACTTTGTAGTCTTGCCAAGATCTACAAACTATCTTTTTAGAGTATCTCTAAATTCTTTTTATATTTTGAATTATAGAAAAGGGGATAAATCTAGATTTTGAAATAAAGGGTTTTTGAAACCGAATTCAAACTTGATTTGGTTTCTAATTTAATTGGTTGGTTATTAGTGATCACATACATCATCCAAGGACATTTTTAGGTCAATGACCTAATGACACCCTTGGTTGACCAAGTTGACTTTTGAAAAACATTTTATAGCTTTCTAATTTGAATTTAAATTTGAATTGCAAGACTTAGGAATAAGCTTTGAAATCCAAATTCAACTTCAAATGTGGAAACCATTTTTAGGGTTGGACTTAGACTTATACACTATGCTTGACACTAGTGTAAACACGGTTTACACCTCAAGTACATAGAATATAAATCAAGCATTTGAGATGACATTCGAAAGTAGGGTTTTATTATTTCATGTGACAACACATTCCAGAAACACAATCAACCTATGAAATGTAAACTTGTTTTAGTTAATGCACATCAAGATTGACCTAATCATGAATGCTTTGCAGTGCATATGATGACATGGCAGGTTTTAGTTAATATAACACCAGAGGTGTTACATCGAGGAGGCCTTAGCTAAACTCAAAAGTATGCTGACCTCCCCTCCGATTCTTGTGCCACCCAATCCAGCCGAGCCTCTTCTCTATGTCGCCGCAACCACCCAGGTGGTCAGCACGGCCACAGTGGCCGAGAAGAAGGAGGAAGGGCACTCCCTGCCCGTCCAATGACCGGTTTACTTCGTCAGCGAGGTACTCTCAGAAACAAAGGTTCGCTACCCACAAATCCAAAAGCTGCTCTACGCCATTGTGTTGACGCATCGCGAGCTCCAGCATTACTTCCTAAGTCACCCGATCACCGTGGTTTCATCTTTCCCCTCGAGGAGATTATCCAAAACCGGGAGGCCATGGGAAGGATTGCTAAGTGGTCGGTTGCGCTCATGGGTGAGACCCTCACTTATGCACCGCACAAGGCCATCAAGTCTCAGGTACTGGTAGACTTCATCACCGAATGGACCGACACCCAACTTCCACTGGCACAGATTCAAGCCGAGCTGTGGACGATGTACTTCGACGGGTCGCTCATGAAGACAGGAGCAGGCACGGGCTTGGTCTTTGTCTCGCCCCTCGGAGTCCATATGCGCTATGTCATCCGCATCTACTTCGCTTCCTCCAACAACGTCGCGGAGTATGAGGCCCTCATTAACGGTCTATGCATCGCAATCGAGCTTGGGGTTCGACGTCTCGATGTTCAATGCAACTCGCAACTCGTCATCGACCAAGTAATGAAAGCCTCAAGCTACCACGACCCCAAGATGGAAGCCTACTGCAATAAGGTGCGTGAATTGGAGAACAAGTTCCACGGCCTCGAGCTCAACCACATCACTCGATGGTACAACGAAGCTGCAGATGAGCCCACCAAGATCACGTCTACCCGTAGCACCGTCCCGCCCGACGTGTTTTTGAGGGACCTCTTTGAGCCCACTGTCGACCTAGGCGTAGGGCTAGTATCACGTCATCAACACCCAATCCCTTGCCTTCGAACGAGGCCACCTTGAACGAGACAGAGATCATGGAGATCGAGGGGTCACCCCCACCGTCAAGCCCACCACCAGACTGGCGTGTTCCCTTCCTCGACTTCCTTATTTGAGGGGAGCTCCCAGAAGACCGAATCGAGGCTCAACGGATAGCTCGACGGGCCAAGACCTACGTCATCTACGGCGATGACAGGGAACTCTACCGATGAAGCCTGACTGGGATCCTCCAATGTTGTATTAGCATCGAGGAAGGCAAGAGGCTCCTCGAGGACATTCACTCGGGGGCTTGCGGCCATCATGCTGCCCTGAGGACCCTCATCAGCAATGCCTTCTGGCAAGGTTTCTACTGGTCGACTACCATCTCTGACGCCATCAACCTCGTTTGCTCATGCGAGGGGTGCCAATTCTACGCCAAGCAAATGCACCTACCCGCCCACGCTCTGTAGATGATCCCCATCATGTGGCCTTTCGCTATTTGGGGGCTCGACCTCATCGGGCCTCTGAAGAAGATGACAGTGGGCTTTATGCACTTGCTGGTGGCAGTTGGCAAGTTCACCAAGTGGATCGAAGCTTTGCCTATTACCAACATCCGCTCCGAGCAAGCAATCTTGTTCTTCACCGACATCATCCATCACTTTGGGTTTCCCAACGTCATCATCACCGATAATGGCATGCAATTCACTAGCAAGAAGTTCTTGGACTTCTCCAACCACAATCACATTCGTGTGAATTGGTCCGTAGTCGCTCATCCTTGAACCAACGGCCAGGTCGAACACGCCAATGGCATGATCCTTCAGGGCCTCAAATCAAGAATCTACAACCGGTTGAAGAAGTATGGCAAGAAGTGGGCTGCTGAGCTACCCTCGATCCTATGGAGCCTAAGGATGACACCTAGTCGAGCCATAGGATTTACCCTGTTCTTCCTGGTCTACGGGTCCGAGGCTGTCCTCCCCACAGATCTCGAGTATGGGTCCCCTCGACTAAAGGCCTACAACGAGCTAACGAATGAGGAAGCCCTCACAAATGCCGTTGACCAGCTCGAAGAAGCTTGAGACATGCCCTCCTCCACTCCGCGAGGTACCAGCAGAAGCTTCAATGCTACCACGACAAACACATGCACAAGAGGGATCTCGAAGTTGGCGATCTTGTCCTCCATCGACGACAAAGCAACAAGGGGCGCCACAAGTTGACTCCACCATAGGAAGGCCCATACACCATAGCTAAGGTGCTAAAACTTGGACATACAAGCTAGCGAACAACAAAGGCGAAACCTTCACCAACGCTTGGAACATTGAACAGCTATGTCGCTTTTACCCCTAGGGCCTTGGGGCCTTGTACATTTCACGTATTTTGTACAACTATGGCATCATGAATGAATGAATGAAAAATTACTTCGGTTCAGCATATTTTCTTATTTGTTCATATAAGGTAGCCTCGACTCTGCTCCATCAGAGTCGAGACTCCCTCGGGGGCTACGAGGGGGAAACCCCCGAAGTCCTCAAAAAACTCGCACGTTTTTTTGAAACTCAACGTCTATCCTTTCTTACGCGCCTTGATATGTGTCGCTACTTAACCAAAAATGCCACGAGTGTCCCGAGGGTCGAGGGCTGTTGAGCCGGGGGCTCGCCTATGCCTCTGCGCTATGGTAACTCCACTCATCCCCCCTTCGAGGGGCACGACCGTGCATCAAGTTCACTAAGTAGAAACACAATCAGGGCATGCAAGAAAGAAAACGACTTAAAGTATACAAAATATACACATGCATATATGTTTTAAGGCCCCCCAGGCCATGACACCACAATGTCACAAAACTAATCTATTACATGGGCCTCTTCACCCAGATTTGGCTCACAGGCTTTGGCTCTCGTCGCCACCATCACCACCACCCTCATCGCCGGCGCCTTCTTCACCTTCGGAAGGAAGGACCTTGGGCTCGAACAGCTTCGCCAGCTTCTCACCCAGCTCCTCGGTGTCTTCGATCAAGCCCCAGCACCTCTCCTCGTTTTTGGCATCCGTTTTGGTGAGGTCAGAAACGAAGCCGTGCGAGATGACGTTCATGTCATATGTAAAGCCGGAGTAGACGACCACCATCGCCCGCTTCACGCCGATATGGAGGGTGTCCCGGACGCGATCTTTCATGGTGGCCCCAAGGTAGTATAGTCAGTCAACAAGAGCGGTCCCGCGCACTTCTTCCTCAACCTCCTCCGTGGGTTCAACCCCCCAGGAGTTGCAGAGCCCGTTAATCGCGGCGCGGAGCCTGTTGGTCAAAGCAGCCTCGGCCAAAAGGCCCTCTTACAGCGCCTTGGAGGCAATCCAGATGGAGAGCAGGTCGGCCTCGAGACCAAGAAAGAAGAACGAAGTTAGTCACATTGCACGGAGACAAGAAAGTCGAGGCCAAGAAAGAAGACTCACTAGTGCAGTGGGTGTCAAGGAACTCACACGCATCCACTGCTTCGTCGTGCTCCTTCTGGGCCTCCTTGAAGGTGCATACTACCTCTGTCTTCTCAAGCCACAGATCCTTGATCATCCTTCCCGCCAAGGCGATGGCCCCCTCCTTTTCCAGGTGGGTCTCCTTTAGCGCGGCGACCTCAACAGCAAGGGCGTCGGCGTGACATTTCTCCGCCTCGGTCGAGACGTGCAGGGTGTCACGGGCCTCGAAGGCCCAAGCGACGTCCATCTCGAGTACCTTGATGCACTCCCTGGACTCTCAAAGCTCTCCCTCGAGCGTCTTAAGACGCCCCTCCGAGGAAGAAAGGGCCTCAAAGGCCCTCTGTGCCTCCGTGCGGGATCGGCTGGCCTCATCCTTGGCCTAAGACGCTTCCCCGTGAGCCGCCTCGGTCTCTTCCTTGGCCCTAGCAGCCTCCTTGCTTGCCTTCCTTGCCTCCTCTTCAACATGGGCTACCCCGTCCCGGGTGGACCGGTCGGCCTCGAGTCGGCGCCGCACTTCCTCCCGCCCTTCGTGCGTCGCATGAAGGAACTCAGACTTCACGTAGGAGCGCCTCCTCAAGTCCTAAGGACAAAGAGCAAGGAATTAGGCATCAAATCAGGAAGTTACCCAAGCACAACACACTCGAGGAAACACTCATCGAGAAAACCTAGCCCAGATCCTCTGCAGCGACGTCGATGGACAGCTTCAGAGCATGGGCCATCCATGCCCGATACTCTTCCGCATCCTCCCAGCGGTTTACCTTAGCCGTGTCATCCATCCAAACCAAAGGGGCACTAGGCTCCAGCGGGTTTTGGAGTAGGAGGCGCTCCCTACGCCAAGAAGGAAGAGCCGCCTCGACCCTCTCGCACACCGTCTACCTGATGCGCTCCACCGCGTCAAGCGAACCGCTGTAACAGGCCACCCGATCGGCCAAGGTGGGGAATGGCAGCTCGACCTCTGCTCCGGCCGTCGAAGACTCGGCCTCACCACTCAACTACCCCGCCAGGGCAAAACGGTCGAGGTCGGACCAGCCAGGGCTGTGAGGGGCCCCCCGAGCGACTGTCGCTCTGGCAAGAGGAAGGGCATCTCCCTCCCCCTCACACCGAGTCGACGGCCGTGGTCTCTCGACAGCCACCTCCTCGGGCCGCTCCTGCGGCGCTGGTAGAAATCCAACACCTCCTGTGTCGTGTTCCACTGTTGTGGCGGCTGACCCGAGGTAGTCGAGGCATCCCCCTATGGCTGCGGGAGACTTGAGGATGTAGGCTCCTCCAACGACTCATCCTGTCGCTGAGGGAATAGGGCTGAGGGCACCGCACCCTCCGGCGTTGGCTCCCGCTGCTGCTGCTACAGTTGCTGCTGTTGCTGGTACGGCTTCGGCTGGATCAGTTCCAACCCCTCCACCTCTCATTGTTGTTTGGGCTGGCTTGGCTCCAGCCCCTCTTTCTCATGTCACCCTTGCAGCTCCTCCTCCTGCTGCTTCTGCAGCCGGTCCTCCTCCTCTTTCTTCTGCGGGCTATCCTGCTCCTGCTTCCACTGCACCTCCATCTTGTGCAAGCCCTTTGGCCATGGCGCCCGCCCCTCTCACTGGGAAGGAAGCGCACCTGCTTCCTGGGGGCGCTCCACCATCCCCTCGATGAAGATAGGAGGAACCGTGGCCTCTTCGTCGCCAAGGACGATCGGGGCATTTTCTGACCTAGGCTCGTGGCTGTCGAGGGCTCCCCCATCGGTTTTGGGGGCCTCGATCGGGCCAGGTGTAGAGGCCGTGACCGTCGAGGCCGGGGCACTGACCTCGCTCTCCGGCACCTGCCCCCAGTTGGAGCTGCCGCCCACCACGGCCCCTTACCGCTTGAGCCTACAATGAGACTAGAGCCCGTCAGCCTGCCCTGAGTAATCGCCGCCTCGGCTTGTAATAGCCAGGCCGCCTCCGATGTCGACAGGGGCCTCGGGATCTCACCTACCCCTCCTGTCGCCATCCTCGCTGCCACATCCACCTTCAGTCGCTTGGCTGGCGAAGGGTTCGCCTTCTCCACTTGACGCTTGAGCCTAGGTAATGAAGGGAAGGGCTGGAAAATCAAGCAAATTCTGCGGATCATAGAAAAAGGGAAGAAAATTTCGGATGGTAAAACTTACCCTAGAGGAATGACAACCAACCCGGGCCCCCTCGAATTACCTGGGCGCCTTGACAACACCCTCTGAACTAGATCCTGTCTAGAGCTAGAGCTGCGTGGGGCGACCGGCTCAGACCTCGGCACCTCGAGCTCCACTAGAGCCGCCTCCCACGAGTCGTGCACCGAGGGTGGTGTCGCCCGCTCCTCCGAGCCCGTACGGACCCAGGTCCTCGCCTCGAGCGTCGAGGATCTGGTTTGGCCAGGCGAGGCGCTGGACGGACCCCGGGACGAGGCCGGCGAAGTGCCGTCGCGCTGGCGATGAGAAGAGGACCCCGTGCGGGTTGAGGAACCCCCTTGGCTTCTTTCCTGCGGGCGCTCCAAGATGTCCTCCTGCGCAGGAGGTGCGTCAGCTCGAGGAAAGTCGAAAAGATGGGGCTCGAGATGCCCCGCCACTCCCTCGACGTCCTCATCATCCTCATCCTCCACGTCCACCTCCTCAGGGGGGACTCCTCGATAGGAAGCCCATCCCGCCTTTGTTTATCCTGGCGTATTTCGAGCGCCTGGCACGCGAGTTCTTCCTTTTCCTCTCCTTCTTCTTCGGATCTTTTCTTTTCTTTTCCTGTTGAGCGTCAAAGCGCCTCACCTGGCAATTGGGGTCGTCTTCTCGAACCGGAGGCACCGAGACCCTATAGTCGATGTTGCCTTGCACTCAAAACTGCAGCCAGAATGTCAAGACAAGCCAAAAAATAGGGAAGAAACTCGAGGATGTGAAATTGAAGGACATACCAAGATGATGCTGCGAGGATCCGACAGCATCGGGACACGGTCCATGTCCTCTGGCCCGATGTCACCGGTGACCGAGCTTCTAACCCGCTTCGCGACATCCTCAGGAGGCAGGTCTGCGGGCAACATCCGGCACCCCTCGAGCTGCTCGGGGAGCGCCTCGGGCCCCATCTGATCTAAGCGCAATGAGCGTGCCATCAGAGGTAGGACCCTTCGGCTATGGAAGCCCGCAACGATGTACGCGGCATGCACACCCTGCTCGGACAGGGTGCACAGCGTATCAAGGAGGGGGTTCAGCCTCCGCTGGAAGGTCTAGGCCATGCCCCAGAGCCAGTGCTTCGGACGCTCCTGGATGACACGCCCGGTGTAATCGGCAGCAGGCCATCGTCGTTGCGGATGTAGAACCACCGGACTGCCAACGACCGTGGTTGGTGGACAAGCCCATCCCGATGTAGAGGTCAGACTTCTTCTATGCCAGGCTGCAACTGCCCATGTGGAAGATCCTCCTCTTTCCCTCTGAGATCCACTTGGTGTAGTGCTCACCCTTGAAAAGGTGGAGCCACAGTTCCTAATGCGGTTCCATGCCCATGCACCTCTCACAGAGCGCGGCGAATATCGCCGCATTGGAGATGGCGTTGGGGGTGAGGTGTTGGAGCTCGACCTCGTAGAAGTGGAGCAACGCCCACATGAAGTGGCTCGGAGGCAAACCAAACCCCAACTAGTGGAACTTGATGAAGCTCACCACGTAGCCCTTTGACGGCTACGGCTCCCGATGCTCCCTCAATGACACGATCCACTCCGGCTGCTCAGCCGAAGCGGCGGGTGGGAGGAGTCCCTCATCCACCAATTTCTCCAGCTCCCACAGCGACACATCGGAATGGGGCCAGGCCTCTAGAGGGAGGAACGTGGGCACCATGGATGCAGCTCGAATCTGCTCGGCGAACGAGCGATCGGGAAGATTCCCAATCCCAATTTCTCTCTCACAGGCTCTTCTTTAGCGCAAAAAGACGAAGGCTCAAGCGCTCTGGTGGCGGCGGTGGAGGCAAGATGGCAAGATGGGGAATGGAGGAACCCTACCCCTCATATTTATAAGCGACGGGGCTGAGAAACAACAGACAGACCTGGCAATGGCACGGTAACTCCCTACATTTAATGCGCTTACCTAACCGCCCCTCGATTCCTGAAGCAGGCACACGCGTCGGCCGCACGATCTCTAGCCATTACCTAGGCCCATCATTACCGTGCCACTTCAGCCCTTGCCTAAAAAGACGTGCCCAACGGACGGGAGAAGTTATCCACAGCATTTCCTTCCACGGGAAGTAAAACAGACTCCGGTCCCACACCAAAATCCTCGAGGGAGAGGAGGCTGACCCTCGGTTAGGGTTCGATAGCCACCCTTGAGTGCCTGAGTCAGGGGTGCCCGAGGGGAGCCAACATGAAGCTCAGCTCGAGGACGAACCCTCGAGATCCCCTCGGATGTATCCAAGGCAAAACGAAAAGATTACCATGGAATCCCCACAGAGGGAGGCATCGAGTCGCCGAGTCCTATCGAATGAAACTGGTCTCCATGTATCTACACTTTTGCATCAATGAGAATGCCTCAAGGCCACCAGTCGACCCCATCGAACGGGCATGAGCTCTCACTTGGATCTCCCATTATCAGCTCACAGAGAATGTCGAGACTCGCCCAATAGAGGGTAGTACGATGCTTCTCACCTCACATCCGATCGAAAGGACTCGTGAGATGGACGCCTAAGGCTAGCAATACCCTAGCTGCACGAGGCTCGGGGGTTCAACTACGCCAGGTACCCCTCGATGAAAGAGGGTTGAATACACCCGGGGGCTCGACGACTCGAGATACCCCTCGACTAGGCGCTACGACTCCAGTTTATGTCATCCTAACCTTTCAAGGATGCCTGCTATGCCCAATTGGACAAAAACACCTTTCGGCAAAAGATGAGTAAAGCCCTCAGAGGAGTCTCCCCACTCCTCTGAGGCCTCGGGGCTACCCTCGAAGGGTACGCTCGTGCGCACCCTCCAAAAAATTACGGTCAACACCTCAGTCTCGATTCAAGACCTCCCGCATGACTCCCAGTACTCACGTGGGAGCTCGGGGGCTGCTGTTGGGTACCTGAATAAGGGGTAATCTTAACCCTCGGCTAAGCAACTCAATCCCTGCATCAACAAACCCAAAACCACCATTATTATCTCCCAACCCGAAAGTACATAAGATATCCGATCCAAGTATCAAATTACGCTGGGCCGGCCCACGAACAGGTCTCGACGAACCAAGCTACTATTCACTTGACGGGACCCTCTCGACTCGAGGCTGTCCACTCGGGGGGGACGATCACCCCCTCGAGTGACGGAACTCGCACGGGCGAACGAACGCCCATCGAATACCACACACCCCCTCGACCCGCCTATTTCCCGCACGACTCCCCAGACAGTTAATGCATTTCACTGCTCCCGCCTAACCTCATGGCTACAGCCATGGTAACAGTGGATGGTACGCCGATCAAATCCTCCTCTTACTACCCATACCCGGGAAACCGACGAATCGTACCATACTGTTTCACCATACCGCGCACTGTGCCTCGTTCGACACCACCTCGAGACGCATTCGTCAACACAAACACCATATTTCCCAGGGCCCGGTCTTATCCATTTGGGTCTCGACCTCTTTAACCACGTTCGGCCTCGCCTCGACCACCCCCTCGAGCAAGACTTCAATGCCGTCGGTCAGTACATCAACCACTCCCAATGCGACAGCTACAGGGATCTGCACGCCCGTGCATGGGCACCGGTCTTTCACCGGACATCTATGATGTCATCACACGCATGGGAAGGACGGCCGTCGTCTCCAAGCACATCGCTACAGGGTGAGTCACGCCTGAGGCATGCCTCTACAGCAACGATGACTTGATCAGCATCTCCTTCGACGTCATAATCTACGCCAGCCCTACAAACGTTGATTCTAGGGTTACACTGTACGCCCGTACCCCTCCTTGGCCTATAAAAGGAGACGCCGGGCTAGCATAAACAAGGCAACGGAACTCAACTAAAAAACAGAAGGCAAAGCAGAGCCCATAGCGCTTAAGTCCAGATTAGGGAGCGACGTGGGGCTATGGCTGGCCTTGCTACGCACGGGTTGCAGCCACGGCATCGCAAGACTGTGCCGAGTGCTGCTGTGGGGGCGAAGTGGGCTCGCGGGGCAAGGGATCGACGGCGCACGTGGTGCAGCGGCGAGGGCGGCAGAGCCGCGGTGACAGGCGGCTGCGGGCAACGCGGGCTAGGCGGTGCGGAGGCTAGGCATGCGCGATGGCTTCACGAAGGTGGCTGCGGAGTCACGCGGCTTTGCAGTGCCCCTGCTCGCTGGCGCATACGATGCGGCGGCACCGAGCGGCATGGCCGCGGCAGTGGGGCGCATCAGCGGCTCAGCGGCGGCTTCAACTAGTGCTTTGGGTTCGTAAGGTCAAGGCTAAGGTGGCAAGCAAAGTTAATTTGGTCGCAGGCCCTCTTGCGAGGCAGGCAGCGACGGCGGATTGACGATGGTGAAGGACGACGGCGCGGTGCTGTCCGGCGATGCTTGAGAAATTGGCCTCCATCTTCCTCCTCTTCCTACCATGCGGAGCAGCTGGGAGCTCCAGAGGTCTACTCGCGCGGCTAAACGAGGCACGGCGGGGCGCGCGCGGTGGTGAACGCCACAACGGCTCTCTGGCGGCCGAAGTCTGGGGAGACCGAGGGCGGCAAAGCGGTGTGCCCTCACTGTGGTCCATGCCGGCTCCAAAGGAGTTGCCTAGATGACGTTCTAGACGATGGCGAACACGGCCATGGGGTTAATGAAGTAAACGGCGCAGCGTATGTTAGGAACATGGAAGGTGAGCTGGTCGGCAGCCATGGATGCGGGCAGGGTGAGCTCACCTGCGCGGCGTCGATTGGGGCGGTCTGGTGCTCGGTGTACGTATGCATAGTGAAGGAGAAGCAGTGTCACATCGATCGAAAAAGTCGTATTGGTCTCTGGACCTTCTCTGGCGGCTCGAGCAGCGACGGCAGCGAGCTCCGGCTCCGCGTCCTCCTCTGCCCTGGCGGCATCAGCGGGGACGAGGCTTGGTGGTCGGGGACTTGGCTGAGGCCGAGGCAGCGGTGCACCGGCGCGCGAGAGGGTGACGCTCCCGATGGCTCGCGATGCCAGCGGAGCTCCGGCCTCGCTCCCCTGCTTCACAACGGCTCTCTAGCGGCCGGAGTCCGGGGAGACCGAGGGTGGCAAAGCGGTGCGCCCTCACTGTGGTCCATGCCGGCTCCAAAGGAGTTGCCTAAATGACGTTCTAGACGATGGCGAACACGGCCATGGGGTTAATGAAGTAAACGGCGCAGTGTATGTCGGGAACGCGGAAGGTGAGCTGGTCGGCGGCCATGGATGCGGGCAGGGTGAGCTCACCTGCACGGCGTCGATTGGGGCGGTCCGGTGCTCGGTGTA
Organism: Bothriochloa decipiens; assembly: GCA_023333625.1. Classification (NCBI taxonomy): domain Eukaryota; kingdom Viridiplantae; phylum Streptophyta; class Magnoliopsida; order Poales; family Poaceae; genus Bothriochloa; species Bothriochloa decipiens. The sequence continues at coordinate 7,942,224 of CM041645.1, read as the reverse complement.
GGTATGCATAGTGAAGGAGAAGCAGTGTCGCGTCGATCAGAAAAGTCGTATTGGTTTCTGGGCCTTCTCCGGCGGCTCGAGCAGCGACGGCGGTGAGCTCCGGCTTTGCGTCCTCCTTTGCCCTAGCGGCATTAGCGGGGACTCGGTCGGGGACGAGGCATGGTGGTCAGGGACTTGGCTGAGGCCGAGGCAGCGGTGCACCGGCGAGCGAGAGGGTGACGCTCCCGATGGCTCGCGGTGCCAGCGGAGCTGCAGCCTCGCTCCCCTGCTTCCCCTCCTGCTCCCCTACTTCTTTCTCTAGCTGGATCGGCGTGAGGCGGCGCGGTGGAGAGCTTACCTCACGACGGCTGGCATGAGGAAACCCTAGCGCGCGGAGCGGCTCCCATTTATAGCAGAACATAGCGGCCATGGCCGGCATGGACGACATAGATCGGTGATGCCGATCGTGCAGCCAAGGGCGGCTCGACGTTAGGTTAGGGTTTGCGGCCGGCACGGCGGGGCGCGCGGATGGCGGAGGCGCGCTCGTATGTGAACGGACGGCGGAGTGGCGCCGTTTCTTGATTTGGGGCGACGGACATGACCGGTGGGTGAGCAAAAGAAGAAAAAGGAGGAAGCTGACATGCAGGGTCTGCGTGGCAGCGACAGCGAGGCGGCGTGCGGTGCTGGCAGGCCTCATGTTGGGCCACTCGGCCTAACTGGGCCGGCCGCGCGGGAGAGGCAAGCGGGCGGAGGCGCGGCGCATCAGCGGTCTTGTTGGGCCGCTCGGATTCGTGGTCCAGCCGTGCGGGAGAGGCAGGTGCGGGCCACGGGGAAGGGAAGTAGGCCAGGCCGCTTGCTGGCCGGTTGGGCCGCGGGGGCGTGCGCACAGGTGTGGCCTGGCAACCGAGCTGGGCCGGTGCGGCAGCAGCGCGAGCAGGCCGGCGGTGGCAGCTGGACTGGGCCGCATTGGCCGGTGCGGGGAGAGGGGCAGCAGGCCGAGTTGGGCTTGATCTCCAGCTTAGGTTGCTTGCCTTTCCCATTTCTTTTCCCATTTCCAAAACCTTTTCTATTTCTATACATTACTATGTCAAGAGCTTGTTGGTGTATGCATGTTAGTGACCATGGCACAACATCATACTTGGTCCACTAGGGTCTCATGGGTACGTGGGGTCCATGTCCAAGGTTAATAGCACATATATACACATGTTAGCGCATGCGATACTTATACATATACATGCTCACCTGTGATATAAAGGTTATTGATTTTATTAGCAATATATAAAATCAAATAAGAAGCAAATCAAACTCTTGTAAATTAAAAGCAAATGCTTCAACTAACATTAGGTGCTACTTGTTCAACTATTGGATGTTTTCCTACATGACACTCACCAACCAAAAGTTATTTTAGAAAAATTTTTGTTGGTTGTGATTTTTGGTGTTTGGATTTTTAGGGTTGTTACAATTTGTCTCCTTGGCTTCAGATACGCAGATTGGTGTCTTAGACATCAGTATGTAATCTAAACTGTGCTAACTGTGCAGTGGTTAAGTTTCTCTATCTAGGTTTATTTGCTCATATTATCGACAGAGAGCTGATGAAGGTTTCAAATGTTTGGTTTTCTTCTTGGTGTTTTGCAGGGAACAAAAAAGGTCTACAAGCATTTAGCCACACTATACTTTGCTTTTATCTTTGATAGCTCTGAGAATGAGCTGGCCATGCTCGATCTCATGCAAGGTAATCTAATGGCTTATTGATGCATTATTTTTCTAGCACGTTCTCAACATCTTCTCCGTCCACCAATTCTGTCTAGCTATTCATTGTACTTCACTGAAGACTTATTTGTCTTGCACAGTTTTTGTTGAAACATTAGACAGATGCTTTAAGAATGTATGCGAGCTTGACATTGTATTTAACTTCAACAAGGTACCATATAATCCTACTTTTTCTTTGCCTTTTTATACTAGCTATTGTGCCTATCAAGGGTGCATGGTTTCATTCCTGCTGAAAATTTCCCATTTACAATTCTTCATTTGCATGTTGCATGTGGTTGGGTAGCTAAACAGGGGGAATGCAGAAGCTTTTGAATGCTGCATCACCATTTTTTTTCGAGCAATTGGGTTATCAGTATCAAATTAAGCCTTTTAATGCACAGTTCATATGCCGTGCAAATTCGAAAGTCTCAGTGTAAGTGTACAACAAATGCCTTACTCCAAGAATCTCTGATGTGCAGAATAGCTCATTATCTACCCATCTTTAATAATTGTGGTTGTAATACACAATTACACAGCCATGCTCTGTCTTTAAGGTCATACAGGTTGGCTAATAACACTGTCCATTAATTGAAACAGACTGGAGAAACAATCGAGCACAACCAGCTTCATACCCAAGTCGATTAAGGAGCGTTTTATCCGTTAAGCTTTCACTCGTTTCCTTGACACTTGAACATTTAAGGTGTGGACAGAACTGAGAAGAGATACGGGTTTTAGTCATGTTTCATTGTAGTATTCTTTAATGTAACCTGAATATGAATGCGGTATCTGCAGTCTAATAATACTGCCTGCTTTAGATGCCTGATCGCCTGACGGTGCTTGATGAGGTCACCTTCAGACGCTGCCCATTGAGTCATAGATGTAGTTTTCCCTTGGGCCTCATTTTACTTTTTAAACCCTCTTTGCTTATACGAGAGTTATCTGGAATTTATCATTGTCAAACAATCAGCGTGTGTCAGCTCACACAGTTTGTCTACTCGTTAACTGATTCGTCTAATGTAAAGAAGGCCTAATTCACCGCTGTAATTGCAAGCTTACAGCAGACAAGTTAGAATAATATCTGTGCGATCGTTTTTTATTTCCACCTAATTATGGAGTAATAAGTGCAAGTGAAATTTTTCTAGCCATCTGATCAATTGCATCCAATGGTTGGCCTGTTGAACGGTTTTCAGTTTGGTTTGGCCCCTACACGGAAGTACTGAACTAGTTTGGACCGGTATATATTTTGGGTTGAACTCGCTCCACGCCGTCGCTGCCACCGCGGCCGCCACCGGAGGCCTCCCGTGAACCCACGCCTGCCATCGCAACGACTTCCCTTGTAACAACCCTAGAAATTCGGTCACCGAAAATACGGATTTTCAAAAATTTTTCTAAAGTTTACCAGTGTATGGTGGATGTCATATAGGAAACCCGCCAATAGATGCACAAATAGCACTCAACGTTAGCCCAAGCATTGCATTTAATAACCAGAGAATATTTTGCCTCTTATTCGATTTTATGTGATGTTAATAAAAATCGAATGACCTTTTAATACATGTATATATATATATGTGCCTGCTACCGACCCCCGCTCTGGCCCAGCCAGCGGCCCAGCCTCGTCACGCGCTCGACCGCCGGCGCACACGCGCTCGCTCGCACGCGCACGCGCATGCACGCCGGCTCGCCTACCCGAGCTCGAGGCCCAGCTCGGCCTGCTGCGCTGCTGCCTGCCCGAGCTCGAGGCCCAGCTCGGCCTGCGCCCGCGCGCTGCCGCGTTTCGCCCGCGCGCGCTCGACCGTCCGCCGACCGCCGGCCCAACAAGGCGGCCCACCAAGGGCCTGCCGCCGGATACGCCCGCGCCCCTCCCTTTTCTCTCGCTGACGCGTGGGACCGTGCTGTCAGCTTCCACCTTTTACCACTTCTGGTCGACCGCACGTCGCGTCCGTCGCACCATTTTTGTGCACCGCGCGCCTCCGCCGTCCGCCCGAGTACGGCCGCGTCCCGCGCCGTCCATCTAACCGCCTGCTTGCACCGCGCTTCACCGAACCCTAACCCTAATCGTGGCCGCGCACAGCCGCCCGATGGGCATCTTCTGCCTCCGCCGTCCATGGCTGGCCGCCGTGCCTATTTAAAGAGGAGCACCCTGGCCTCTAGGGTTTCCCATCGCCCCGCCGTCTTTGTGGAGACCCGCCGCCAGATCAGTCGAGCGAGGGAGAGAGAGAAGAAGGGAGGAGCAGGAAAGAGGCAGAGCTAGAGCGCTGCTGCCGCCGCCGCCGTCCGCGCGCTAAGGAGGACCTGGGAGCGCCGCATAACCGCCTCGACGCCCCGGCTTCGCCTTCCCTGCACCGAGCCGCCACCAAGCCCGCGTCACCTGCCTCGACCGTCGCTACGTGAGTAAGCATCCCCGCCCTCGCCCTGCTCGGCCATGGCCACCACCAGTACATCGTCGATGTTCTTGCTCCCCTTACCCCTGTTTCTTTCCTTACCGCGACCGATAGCTTCGCCGTAGTCTAGAGCACGTTTTTGGCAACCTCTAGGAGCCGGCACGGGCCACAGTTGGAGCCACGCACTTTTGCAGCTCTGGCCTCCCCGGACTCTGGCCGTCGGAGCGTCCGCCGTGGCCGCCGAGCCGCGCACGCCCCGCCGTGCCTCGACTAGCCCCGGTAGTTAGCTCATGGAGATCCCAGCTTCTCCCATCGAAGGGCAAGAAGGAAGATGGAGACCAACGCCCGGTTTCGTCGGCAGATTTGGCCTTGCCGTCGCCAGACGCCGCTGCCGCGCCTCGCTGACCGCCACCGGCTTGAGGGTCGATTTCCCCAAGTTGGAGCACCTAACCGACCAGCCACATAGCTCAGCTAATCAGCCGACATTCGTCGAGGGTCCGTCCGACGAAGTCGAGGGTCCTCCCGACGAGTCGAGGGTCCGCCCGAAGAAGTCGAGGTTCCGACCGACGAAGTCGAGGGTCCGCCCGACATTCGTCGAGGGTCCGCCCGACATTCGCCGAGGGTCCGCCCGACGAAGTCGAGGGTCCGCCCGATGAAGTCGAGGGTCCGACCGACGAAGTCGAGGGTCCACCCGACAAGTCGAGGGTCCGCCCGACATTCGTCGAGGGTCCGCCCGACGAAGTCGAGGGTCCGCCCGACGAAGTCGAGGGTTCACCCGACGAGTCGAGGGTCCGACCGACGGAGTCGAGGACCTGGCTCTAATCAAGGTCCTGCCCGAGTTGAGGGCCCGGCTCGAGGCCAGATGGTCAAGTCTCGAGGGGCGCACTGTTCTCGAGGGCTGCCCCTTTCGTGCGAACAAGTCCGTCTTCGAGGGCGTGCCCATTCGCCGGGCGAGGCTTCATTCTCGAGGCCAGCCCGTTCGCCCGAGCGAGCTCCGTCCTCGAGGGGTCGCCGGACCGCCCCACCTCGAGTGTACAGTGGCCGACCCAACCTGGCCCCACCTGTCAGTGACCAGACCCGTGGACCCCACCTGTCAACCGCTGACTGGGTCCCGTCAGTGCTGATGTCAGCATGACGTCAGCACATCCCCAGCTGCACTATTCCTGCGCGCCACATGGCCCAATCAGGAGCTGCCACGTGTCAGCACCAGGTTAATCTGCCCTTTTTTCTTTTTTCGAAAATAGAATAAACTTCAGAAATCCATAACTTCTTCATACGAACTCCGAAAAATATGAACCAAGTGTCCAAATTTTCATAAAAATAAACTCTACGTCATAGGCTTGTGCATGAGTGCATTTGGAGTTATTGAATTTTATTGCTTCTTTGTGTTGACTCTATAGGAGCCGCTAACGCGGCTATTATGTCTCGTTTCAGAGGAGGATCAGCTTGAGGAGGACGACTACGAGTACGAGGAGGAGCTCGGTGATGACTTCACAGGTGCCACACCCCACCCAACCTCGTAGATCCTATTACGCATGGCATAATATCTAGTTGCTAGTGCTTTAATTATGAATATCACCTGATGATAGGTTGCATGGTAGAACTGCCTGATGAGCCTTTACCTTGTTGCAACCTTACTCCTGCACACCTGCTGATAGGCTAGACGCTTGCTTATTTCTCTTATGATGCTTTACTTCTACTACGCTTATATCTGTGTGATGATGATGCGTGGTGGAGAGTATGGTCATATGGTTAAGGCACGTGGTGCCACTTTACTCGGGGAGAGTGCTGTGTGCGTCTTGGGTGTGTGGTGAGGGTTGAGTCGATCGGACAGGATTCTACGACGAGCCATGTGGGCGAGTCTTGCCGGGGGATGTGTTCTGGGCATTCCCGTGTGAGGTGCTTGTGGCGGGCACATTGTGATGCATAAGGAGATCCCGGGGGTGAGAACCTTCGTGGAGCGAAGCCCCGGGTAGAAGGTGCTGTTGTAGCACGGACTGTTGTAGTCCCAAAAGAGAAGATAATCCTGTCTGATCCCCCCTAGGACCTGATATCTCTTGAGGACCAGAACCTTGGGACTTACGTGCTCACCACTCGCTCTTGAATGGGCGGGAGACGGATGTCTGACTAGCTAGGACGGTGCCACTACTACTAGGTTGTTAGCAGAAAGTGTCGGGAGGTACGGGCGTGGAGACCCACACCCTCCTTAGACAGCATAGTGACCACGGGGGCCCGGTACTATGTCTCACAGTCTCAGTGTGCCGGTGGTACCTATCCGGGATGTCCCAGTACTGAGTGGTAGGGTGGCATCGCACCGGTTAGAAAGCAGCCGGAATCAGCTTAGGCGGGGCACCGCCGATGATAGTGATCTTGTGGTTACGGGAGTACACGCTCTGCAGAGTTTATGAATCTATATATAGTCCGTGGGCCACTGGTATGGCTCTTTCCTAAGACCCACGCTTCTCGGGAGTAGTGAGAGGAGTCCTTCTATTTCTCCCCCTGGTGTTACCCTTCCGGCTGTGAGCCGCTGAGACAGGCTCCGAGAGGGAGTTGGACCTGTCGACTGAGTGCGAGAGGGTGAGATGTGTGTGATGGTGATGGACTGGGTTTGGATGTGTGGATGAGATGGATTAAAATTTGATGAATTATATTATATAATATTGGTCACTGTTTGCATAGGAAACTACAGCCACATAATAGGTCGATTTGATTATATCTTTGCATCCCACCAAATACTACATAGCAAAAGCAAAGCATAGGGTGGGAGATGTGGCCAGTACAAACCGTACTGAAAATTATTTGGCAGGTGAGCCCGACTATGACGACGAAGAGGAGTAGATGTCTCGTTCCTACGCTCAGGCTTCTTTTTAGAGATTTTATTGTACTTCCGCCTTTCGCAGCTGTTCCAGATGCTGCAGCTATTCTGATGATCCCGCCAGTGTGGCGATGAACTATTTATGTAATCCCTTCTAATTGTATTTTTTTGTTCGATGTATGGATCCTGTATCGACTATTACGAGATAATGAGATGGTTTGATGCTTCGAACTATTATATTATCCGCCATTCTGTGTATTTTCACTTCGTGGAAAATTGAGGATGTTTTACCCTTACCCTTCTGCTACCGCTCTCTCTCCCCACCTCCGTCTAAGCCCTCCAAGAACCGTGAAGCAGGCAGGGAGAAGTTGGGCTTCAGCCGCAGTTGCGAGGATTGACGACTCCCAGGCCGTCAGACGACCAAACCCTCTCTCATCTGAAGTAAGGGCAAGCACCGCCGCGAGCCTGACGCTTGAGTGCCAGACTGAAGCCCCTCCTCCGGCCGCGTAGTCTCCAAATCGACGGGTGCCCGGGGCGGCGCGTACTGCTGGGTATACTTTTCTTTTCCTCTGAATTTAGGGTTTGAGAATTTGGAATTCCTTTTTATTCCTACTATGGAACCGAATGAAATTTGTGCAAAATCGGTTATTTATGATAGAACCGTTGCTTATGCTGACTGCTGAGTGCTGACTGCTGACCATAGCCAACAGCTTACGGTGGTGGCCTGGCGGGTTTTACAGCGGACAAGCATTTTGATTGGTTTGATCAGTAGCGGAAGTGAGACCGTGAGCTGGGAAATGGATTTTAGTGGTTGAACCCCACGGTTTTGGTTAGGTTTCTGCGATTGAATGAATAGTTAGGGTGGGTTAATTAAACAGTGCATGCATGTCCTGGATTGGTGTGGGTTCAGTCTGGATCCAAGCCCTCTAGTAGGGCTACCCATCAATCAGTGTTGAGTTCTAAATACAGATCTTTGAATTTAGTTAGATTATGGATAATTATATATAGCCAAACATGTTACTTATTACCCATGCTCACCATTTACAGCAAAACTAGGGACTGAGGCTTCGAGCCGGCACTTCCCGATCCCATTCCCATGAGTGATCCTGGTGGCTGCGCCTTGCAGCGGCCACCGACGGCAGCGGAGGTGGTGGGGCGGCTCAAGGATGATGGCGACTTCGATGCTCTCCGCCGTGCCATCGTCCGGAAGGTCAAGGACAATGTAAGCTTCCCCAAACGTCGATCCCCCAAATCCTCTAACACCAGGTTTTTCGAGTTCGTCGCTCTTGGTCCCTAATCCTGTGCACATGCCACTCCGTTTGACTGAATTCTTCGGTGGATTGGTCATGGCTGTTACTTGATTCAGTACAGTGCTTGATTGTTTGTAAGATTGTAATAGGTGACCCAGAGTGTAGGGTTTCTCTGGAATTATGTCCGTTTGGTTTGCTATAGGCCTTAAGATTCCAATGCTGCATAGGGAGCACTTTAGATATTACCCTGGTCGAGGCGCGAATTGATCCTTTCCTTGGTAGCTCTCTAGTGGACAACTGCAGAACTTTGTTGTCATTGAAAGTATTGGCTTGAGTTAAACAAAGATCTTTTGTTCAAAAAAAAAGTTAGACATAGATCCATCTGTGTCGTGTGACTCGTGTCTTGTTTGGGTGAACTGCAATATGAATTTTGTGTTCTGGTGTTTGTATAGTTATGAAATCCTAAGGTTCTAATGGTCTGATTCGATGCTTGTTACAAAAAGTTTCAAAATTATAATTTGCAGGATGGTGGAAAAAAACTTGGAACATAAGAGAGTGTCTACCCTTTTGCATTTATGTTTTTCTATTCTGCATTTGGGAGGAGGAAGTTTTCATTTTTCAAGAGTTTCCCTCTGTCAGATGTGTGTAGAGGTTCTCGAAAGGTTTCTCTCTATCTGACACATGTAGAGGGTCACCAAAGTTTCTATGATAGTATACATCTGGATGTAGTTTGTATCGCAAAACGGAAGGGTCAATTGTGAGGAGGCTCTTCACATGCATACACATGTTTTTTCCCCCTAGTTGTGTTTCAGTACCTCAGGGGTGTGGGCATTTGCTGCGCAAGGAAGATAAGCATGCTTTGTGCCAAGCCGCTATAAGACCAGTATTTTCCTTTTTTTATTGTATTTGGATTGTGGAAAGGCTCAGCCTGCAACTTCTAACACGTGAAGTCTTACAATGCAGCATTTATTAGGACTATAAATGGAGTGGAGAGTTGAATTGTCCACCACTAGAATAACTGCTGAGCAACATGCCAAAATTGTTACAATGGATTAGAGCTTGTGATGAGTTTTATGGATAAATAATTTTATGAGCTTTTCACAATGAGCTGGGGGTCTTGCCATTCTAGTTTGGCCTTGTTGAGCTGCTGCAACATGGGTGCCTAGAGATAAAAACTAAAATCAGTAACCACAATAATTATTATCTGAAACTACAACACCAGTTGTAGGGCACCAATTGTTTGAGTCATCTGTCCGAGCTATTGCCATTTGATGAATACTTGGTATAACCTCTGGTGAAATCCACTCATCTGTTGACAAATGTGAGTCACCGTCTGTATACTTTTGTCGTATACAAATGTTTTCAGCAAGACATTTTGCATTATTATTAATAATTCGCATTTTCCTAGCCAGCCAGGGTATCGTACTCCCCTACCTTAGAACAAAGCCAGTTAGCCAGCCGGGAAGAGTGTGAGACATCTCTCTTGCTGTAGTTGAGATTTTCTTTTTTGTTATTTATAAGTGATTGCCAGTTGCTTAACTTCATTTCAAAACGTTTCAGTTGTATGATCAAAATGCCTCTTCTTCATAGCGACTTTATTTATGTAAGCGGCAGGAAAAGAAGTTTCCTTTGTATAAGAAACATGTGCTGTATGTGAGTCTGTCTGTTTTCCTTTTCCTTTTTTGATTGAGACGTGAAGGTTTTGTTATCTGGGTTATCTATGCATAATTGCATAGTCCTTTCAACCATGTGTATTGCACATTATTTGATTTCCTGTGATTACAACTTAATTGCAGTTAATCTGTTGCATCACTTGTCTCTTGGGCAATGTGAAATTTGTGTTAAGAGTATCTATTTCACCATGCTAGATGGGTGTATGCTCTGCTTACATGGCCAGCATCTTGCTCAGTAGGCATAGTAACATATCCTTTGTTCGTCAGATATGGTATTAGTGGTGCATAGAAGTATAAGTTGATGTCATGCTATTTTTTCTTGCAGGAGGTACTACGGAACAAAATCATCTCAGAGGTAAAGCAGTCAGTGGTTCTACAAGAAGATGGATTTGAAAGGATGAAATTGAAAGATCTATCTGATGCAATTTTTCAAGATATTGGGTAATTTGAGCCACTTCTTTGTAAAAAACTTCAAATGTATCACTTCTTAGATTCTCATAATAGATATTGATTACTAACTCGACTTGTTCTTCCATATCAGGAGCAAAATAATGGGTCAAATCTCAGATGAGGTATGGAATGCCATCCAGTCAAATGAAACTGATATACAGGGAACTGTGAAAGCCGTCTACAATAGGATACTGAACCCCGAAGAGGTCCCTGAGCCTTCTTCCAAGAAGCTGAAGCGGAAAGGCAAAGAGGAACAAATTTTGCCAGCGAAAACAACAGCTACCAATGCAGTTGAGCCGGAAGATGATGATCCTGAGGAACCGCCAGGATTTGGTTTCAGCAATACTCAGTGTAATGATATTGGAGCAACAAAGCCACCGATGAATTCAGAAAATGGTAATGAAGCGAAGCCAAATGGAGGTGAGCCGGCTACTATCAGCAATCCAGGGGATGAGGATGATGACCCTGAAGTGCCCCCTGGATTTGGTTAATGCAGTTCACAATCTTCAGTGGCAGTGCAGCTGTTCCTTTCTTAATACAAGAAGGAAATGTTTAATTTTCTGTTGAAAGGAAGAGGAATGCTTTAGCTCATGTCTGTGACTTCAGAGTTACCATAGTTGAAACCAGTGTAATGGTGGCCAAGTCTATGCAGCCCCAGGATATATTTTACTGTGATGGTGGCAAATATGTTGGAGCCGCAACAAGTCCGAACAAGTTCATTGTGTGCGGAGTTTCTTTCTGTCCTGCTTGCCGCCTGAGTTGCTAGTTGTTTGCTCCCTGTAAATGTTGCAAAGGCGGGCCATGAATCATGGTGAAAGATGGCTTAGAAGCCCATGGACTATTTTGGACATCACCGGAGGAAGAGTATATATTCTTGTGAATTGCTAGCATGGAATGCCACAACCAAAGCGGCTCCAAGTATGTATTTTTTGTTGGAGAGATTTTTTTCCCTGTTTGTGCGAAAAACGGATCTAAGGAGTTATTTTGCAAAGCTCTTGAGATGCTCAGCTCTCTCAGTTTTTTTTTGCGACGTTTGTTTATACGCCTAGAATAAAGTATTTATACTACATAAGCTCTCCCACCTCCCTGCTTAATTTTTTGCACATTTATTCATCGACCTAGAACAAATGTTTATGTTATACAGTATATATAAACATAATTTTTTGAATACATGGAATGGAACATGCATCACCAAACCATACTCTCACCTTTTTTTTGTTGTGTTTTGTTGGTTAAGAAGCGCGAGTGCATGACAGGTTGATCCTCCCGTAAGCCCTTGCACAACCTAAGGCGGATCCAAACTACTCCCTCCATCCACTAATACAACACATTCTAAAAAAAGTTAGAAAAACTAAAAGGAATAGTCCTCTAATACAACACATTCTAGAAAAAAATAGGACAATTCGAAGGAATATTCACTGTTCATAAAAAAACAAAGGAATATTCACATGGCGCATATACTCATAAATTAAACCCAATTAAGGACCCATAGATAAAACCTAATTAAAAGTTCCTCCTCAAACTATGAATTATTTTTTTAACATAATTTGTTAAACTTGAACATAGGCACCACATACAATGTCTTATATTTCATTACAAATTTTCACGATGGATGGAGTAGACTTGTTCAAGCTTCGAGTCCAATCAAGTTCGTTCAGGCCAAACAAAATAGCATAATGTCAGGGCGTCTCCAAGAGTCTTTTAACTCACTCTCCAAAACATTTTTAAGAACCATTTGAATAAAAATCACTCTACCTTTTCACCCCTCAATAGTTTCTCTATATCTTGTGCAGACTAGGGAGCTAGCCACGTTTGCCGTGTTTTCTATCTTTAGCTAGCGACAAATCTAAAATAGAAGATGACAGCATTTGAAGATCTAATTAAAAAAGCTTTGAAAGACATTTTTCCACCAAAATCCCTATTCCTAGTTCCTACCAAAAAGGAGTTAATACTTTTGGCTAGCATCTACTCAACAGATGTGTCATGTCAAGTTATGCTTTAGGGTTCTGGATGCATAGTTCAAATCTGAAAGGTGCAAATTTCAGGCAGCAAAATTCAACGGTTCAGACTCTAAGCAGCGTCCAGCAGCACAAGAAGTGCAACCGATCAGGCCCGTTGTAAATCAAAAATCATGACCCGAGCGCACCCAATGCACTAACTAAATCAGGTTGTGTTGGGCGGTTTAGGTTGGGTTGATCAGATGACCCGCAATCAGGTTCTAACAGACCATATTCCCATGCACATGTCACCAACCGTTGATTCGAAGTAAACAAAGAAACTGGTGTTACTCAGCTTCATCTATGATACTCCCAAAATATGCAACAGATGCATAAGTTATGTATCTTCAGCACTCCTGTACTGCTAGTTTACTAGGGGAGGTGGGGCAATTCCGTAACTGTGACATAAGCCCAAAATATGAACAATTTTTTAGAATTATATCAGTGCCCATAGCTACACCATCTGAACTTATCATATCCAAAGTGGGAAGCCTCGGATCTATCTTTCTTCGCTCTTCAATTTTCTAATCAATGTTGCAGCAGTAAACAGAGCTTCTTTCTCGAATGGTGATATCTGGATATTCCTGCAGACAACATAAATAATACGTCGATATAATGTTCAGATTAGGTTTTGGAGACTTCCTGGTTGTAAGCAACAATCAGATACAAAGCTTTAGAAAAATGATGGTTGCTACATTGTATATGTCAGAAAAATTAAGATACTCACGAGCTAGCTTTTCTGATATTTTGAAAAGCAGATATGAAGTTGGAAGATATCTCTTGGAGAGTAGTTCCAATTTTTTCAGGATTGTTAGTGACATCTTGAACAGAAAGGCACACCTGAAAATTTATGTAATAAAACTGAATAGATCTAATGTAGTAGCTGGAAATGTATCAAAAGAACATAAGGAGCAAATTAGGAACATCAAACACAGAGATTTATGTAATAATACTTAAGATTGCTTTCTTGAATTAAAAGGTAAAATATGTGCTGTACATTTTTTTTCTCAAATATGCAGGAGAGCTCATTGCATTAAGATAAGAGGAGTTAGGCTAAAAAAACCATACAACACACACAAAACACTGAGCCAAACAACATGAATACTAACATGCGCCCGCAACACATAACAACACAACCAAACCGGCTACCAGCAAATACGAGTCTAAACTGGTAGCCTAGTAGCGACCACAGCACTTAGCCCCTTTGCATCAGCAAGCATCCAGAGCTCAGCTTCCTTCCGCGCGAGCAGTGTTGGCCCAGCCCACAAGGCCTTACCAGGCCTGCTTACCCCAAAAGCCCGAGCTGTTGGGGGAGGACCGCCCCGCCTTATAAGCTGGCCACCCCCACCATCGATAACCGATGTGGGATTATTCTAACACTCACCTCCTAGTCACACATCGATGATCTTGGCCCTCAGCCTCAACCGAGTGGTCTTCCAGGGCGGGTCTTGTGCCTTTCCGGGATAGCACGCAGCAAGCGTGTGTGGGCCCATAACCACTTTTGGCCCAGCCCACAAGGCCTTACAAGCCTGCTCACCCCAAAAGCCTGAGTTGTTGGGGGATGACCGCCCCGCCTTATAAGCTGGCCACCCCCCATCGGCTAACCGACGTGGGACTATCCAAACACTCACCCCCTAGTCACACGTCGGTGATCCTTGGCCCTCAGCCTGAACCAAGTGGTCTTCTTGGACGGGTCTTGTGTCTCCCGGGATAGCACGCAGCAAGCGTGAGTGGGCCCATAACCACTGTTGGCCCAGCCCACAAGGCCTTACCTAGCCTGCTCACCCCAAAAGCCCGAGCTGTTGGGGGAGGACCGCCCTGCCTTATAAGCTGGCCACCCCCACCATTGATAACTCATGTGGGACTATTCCAACAAGCAGGAGGGCCCTGTCAACCTTAGGAGTGACCCCATTGAACATACTACCATTTGCACAAGATGTAGCTTGCAGGTTGCAAAAGAAAAATGCTTAACATATTTTGCATATCCAAATTTCACTTATAATAAATTATTTCCAGGGAAGAGCATTGGTATATAATTTCTTGATTCTTACAGTCTACAAGGTAATATTCAGTGGCTTTAAGTTCTGCAGTCAATTTGCTTCGGCATGCATCATAATCTAATTCAAGACATGATTTTCTAAAAAATAAATAAAGAAGGAACAATAGAAGACTTTGGGGTTTCTAACCTGGTAAGCATGTGTTAAGAGAAGCTGAGCAATTTGTGCACCCATCTTTTTGACAATAGCTTTTGCACTTGTGGCTGTCAAAAAGAAACTCAGAACACTTTCCAGTTTCAAATCTTCTTGTGAATTATCAGACTTTCGAGTACGGACTGCGCCCTGCGAAGAAAAGGATGGAAGAAACAGCATGCATGATTTCATGGTCACTCAAAGGAAATTTGCAATGGAAGTTACCAAGCATAGGAGCAAGTGTCAGTTGCACATCTTGAAGCAACATGATAATACTGGAAATTTTAACTTAATTTTATGTATGTATTTGTAAGTTGTAACAAATGTAAGCCAACTAATGAATCAAAAATAAGTATGAAAGCTACTGATTCAGAGCCAGGTCAAGAGCTGATACCAATAAGCCTACAAACGGCCAGCATAAGCTGCAATAATCAACTCATTTTTATCTTAACCAGATTTTGTTTTAAAGAAATGCTGTCGACCTTTAAGTGAGGTCATTGAAGAGTAAATTTAGAATACCTTGCCACAATATTTTGAAAAGTACTGCAGAATAATCTCCAATTTCCACTTTCCTTCGCCAAAGGCCTGTTATAATTATTCAAGGGATTATCCGTCTACAATTAAAAGTGCAAGAACAAGCTTCTAAAGAATCACAGTAAATGAGCAATAATTGAAACAGATGTGGAGTTAACAGCGTTGCTTTCTATTTTACTTTTTCCGTTTTTCTTCAGAACACACTGCAGAAGAGTTGCAGGCTTGCAGCTAATACTTGTGGTCTGGGAGGTTTGGAAGCACCGCTTGCGTGTTTGAAGGAGTATGTCCAAGTATCCAGATACTACTACAAACAGTGGCATATGAGAGCTGCTTGTGGTGTATGGCTGGGGCCTCAAAGCTCCAGGAGCTCCTCACTAGGTCGCTTGTGCTGGGCACTTAGGTGCTTGGCTGTCGGTCAAGTCTGTAATTTTTTTGTTGGCAATTTTTGTTTTTAGTTTTGGTGGGTGTGTTGGTGTGCAAGGATTGGGGGGGTGTTCCCTAATCTTTTGTATTTGTTCGCTTTCTTTCTTAATGAAATGACGTGCAGCTCTCCTGCGTAGTTCAAGAAAAAAAGTAAAAAAAAAAAAAAGATTGCTGACACCTTCAGACCAAAGATCTTCTGTGTATAAGGTATTAAACACTTTTTTTTTTAAATAGAGTTAATAAACACTCGAGTTAACCTGATGGCTACACCTACTCTTTGGCCTGAAATTTTTAATTTCATAAAGGCCAAATTTGGAAGGAAGGGGGGGAGGTAAACCTGATGGAAAGCCCTCTATGGAGAACTAAGTGATTAAGTAAAATGAAATACCCATGGATTGCCTACTCCAGGAAAAATCCGGGATCTCAAGGAGATTAGAGTCTCCAAACTAGCCTTACTAACACTGATCAATCAAGCCAAAAAAAAAGATAGCAGTAAACTTGAACCTGTGAATAGGGGTTTACAGGAAGCCATTGATGCACAACCAGTCAATCTTTTTATGTAAGTTCCAACACAAAAACAACATGGTTACATAAACAAAGGAATTAAGATATTTGTACATGAAAAACAGTAGTCAAAAGATGGCAATGAGTTGCAATTACCAGGAGAAATGGGGATAAATAACTGCTGTTGTAGGTTAGCTCATCCAAAATAATTTCCATGATAGGGTTTCTACAAAGAAAGAAATAGAATATCAATACTTACAAGAATTAACAGCAACTTCAGCTCAAAAGGCATTGGCTCACCTGAACCCGTCAGCTCTTGAAGTTAGCCCTAATGTGTCTGCTTGTTTCCTGATCAAGTCAAGTTCCATAACCTATATAAGAATGATGGTTAGCACTAGAGTACTAGACTATAACAAGGTATAGGTATCACCAAATTCCGAACACTAACCATCACAAATAATTTCCTGAGAGATACGAGTGTCCTTTCTAACTCAAAGGATGAATAGTTTAGGGAGAAATCCTGATCAGATGCTGATTTAGCTTTTCTTTCAGAAGGTACGATGTCTTCAACTTCATCTTTAGCTTCAGGGTGATACTGGTTGAGTAGAATAAACATGCAGTTCTTCACAAAAGATTTGAATGTGATCTTTCGTGATCCCTGTTAATATTGTCGACAAAAGGTTCATCACTTTCATGATCTTTCGTGCATTTTTTTTGTGATTGATGTAGATCATACCAGAAGCATATTTAAGAGAGACTCTCTGAAAATCACCCAGTCTAGTGACTCTGTAACACAATCAGAAAACTGATAAGACATCTATGTCATTGTGCAGACATATAAAAGCCACGAGATAAACAACAAGGTTTCTGAGTAGTTTGCCTTTGTATGCAATATGGCGAGGCACAAAATCTGCTTCAAGTGTGTTAATAAGATACTGGAACAGCATCATATTCTCAATAGCCTAGGTCACAGAACAGAAATTAACTGAAATTTCAAGTCCAAAGGCAAATAATCAGATAAAACCAGCAAAATGCAATAAAAGAGATAAAACCGATTACTTTGCAGATGCATAAAAAAGATAAAAATGTTACTTTTTAGGCTCATTCACGGCATGCAATGAAGAGAGAAACAGATTACTTTCTAGACTCATCCATGAAATGCAATGGTCAAACAGATAGATCTAAAGAGTAGAACCTAACTCCAGCTTCATAGATGCAAACATTAGCTTTGATTAACAAAACAGGCAAAGGTCGATGCAACTTATTACTAATCACAGAAAACCAAAGAGGCAAACTAATGCAGATATGTGATACAATACTTATTATCTATTCTTCTGAGCAATCTAACTAGCGTCATTCACATGATTCTGAACAATCCAGAACAAATCCTAAGGATCAGAAATCAAAGCAGGTGAAAAGCAAAACAAAATCAATCAATGAAGTGTGGGGAGAAGGGGCTGCAACAGGACGCAGGGGGAAAAACATTACTGTGTCAAATGACTCAGATAAATAAAACAAGCAATTTGATATTCAATGATCAGTTGAACAAGTGCGGCATTTATGATACTTTACGAAACAATAAAATATAATATTAATCCAGAAACAGCTTGCAAACATCTTTGAGAGGTTAAAACATCATGGTGTTACCTTAATTCCATTATTATCATCCATGTCATTTGTTGGTTCCACAATAGCCTCAATCAGCAACGAGAATCTCTTGGGAAGGGCAAAACAGAGTCAGATATTTTCATGATAAATAAAATTTGACAAAGTCAAGTACATTGGTCTAATGTACTTACAGCAACTATTGCCAAGTCTAAACACACGAGGGAAGTAATTAGAGTAAGGTAGCAGCCCAAATGGCAACAATACTTCTTAATACCTACTTAATAGTATCAGCCCAAATGGCAACAATACTTAATCCATACTTAATAGTATCAGCTAGAACTAACGCTTATCACAAAAGTCAGAAGGGTCCACAAACTTTTTTAAAAAATACTCCCTCCGTCCTAAATTTATTGACGTTTTAGGATTTGTGGCGGATACCAAGGAAGAAACAAAATCATCTGCAAACCCCTACAAAGTTATCTTATCACTGATACAGCCACAAAGGCCAATGCACGCATCAACTGATATCCATCACTGCAGCAACCTTTCTTTAAAAAACATGCACTTCCATCGATTATTTTTTCATTAAACAAATGAATCAGGACGTTTGCTGGTACATGGTTCATTAATTGCTCGTACATCCTATCATTGTTGTAACTGATTCTCACATTCCAGCTAGCAGAGCGACACTCTTTGTGGGACTTGCTTTCAAAGCTAAAACGTCAGTAAATTCGGGACAGAGGGAGTATATATCAAAAAGTCCTAAAGAGAACAGGGGTGACAAGGGAAAAGAACAACCTGAATGAAAAACTCAAAAGGTACATTACAAGCACACCCATAGCCCATGTAATATGGAATACATTTTGGCCCAAAAAGGATCTGAATAATCAGAATGGATATTTCATCACTACCGAAACAGAGTTCGAAAAGATGAATTATTATTTACAAGATGAGAACATTATATGTAATGTCAACTTACTGAAGGATCAAATAGGTGACTTGAGCTCCTCACGTTTCCCCCAATCTCACTACTAACAGCACCATTGCCAAGGAGAAAAGGTAACCAGGACTGTGTGGAATGAGAAAATATTTATGTGTTAAAAGTTCAATATAATACATGACAGTTTCATGAAGAGAGTGTTTTATGAAACTATATTATCTTTATATTGACTTTTTTTTACCTCTTTAACGACCACCAAAGATTGATGTCCACCAGAATCTGTCACATATGTTCTTGGATATTGCTGCAAGGGGTGAAAACACCCATGAAGTGAGACACTTTCTGGGAGGAATTTTGCATCTAAGACAATCACTACAGCTCCCCTAAACCCCAAACAGAAAATGAAAGGGTGGTAGACTGAAAGTCACTTGTGCCAATAAACAA
This sequence comes from Bothriochloa decipiens, assembly GCA_023333625.1. Taxonomy (NCBI): domain Eukaryota; kingdom Viridiplantae; phylum Streptophyta; class Magnoliopsida; order Poales; family Poaceae; genus Bothriochloa; species Bothriochloa decipiens. The sequence continues at coordinate 7,923,288 of CM041645.1, read as the reverse complement.
AAGACATGTTGAAGCATCACTAAAACAGCACACTGGCATTATATATTCTTGAGTTGTCAAGATCAATAGATAAAGGGACAGCAGAACAGGGAGAAAATGAACTTGCACTCAAGTGGCAGACAGATGGAGGAAATGGTAAGGAACGCTTTACCTTGCCCAATTCTGTTAAGAGATGGAAACTTGCCACAGCAAGCTCCAGAGAGCCACTGTTTCGAAGGATCTGGAAAACACCATCGTACATTCTCCTGGCAGAAGGGCAAAAATCACATGAAAGCGCACCATGGCACTGTATAACTGACCAAAATAACTTATGGCCACAATAATACAACAGTTTCACAAAAAAATAATCAAATATTCAGTAAAGACAACTTGAACTGAATAAGTAGGCACATAATGCAGGAAACGCTCCAACTCTGCATAAGGAGCACGTGCAGAACACAGGAGAAATTGAAGCGGAAGTTAACATCTAGTTGCAGAAGAACATTCTCTAGCTCTCACCGCAATGCAACAAAATTTATGGAACAGGAACAAACAGAGTATCCTCATCAAGACAAAATACTATTCCGTCCTAATAGATAAGGACTAAGTGTAGCAAAGGGAATAGGGAGCACATGCTTATACTTAATGTAGGTGAGGTCCGTACCACGATGGGGCGGAGTGATTGTCGGCGGCGAGGCAGGCGGAGCGCACGGCCTCCAAGAAGGCGGCTCCTGCAGAGTTACATCAGGGACTTAGCGGCGGCGGGATTCGATTGGCACAAGGCGACGGAAGGAAGAAACCTAAATTGATTAACCAATCGAAGAGGGGAAAGGATGGGGAGCGGAGGGAGCGCTTACGGTCGTCGTGGAGGTCGCGGGAGTCCTTGATGCCGGAGGAATCGAGGATTGCCATCGCGTTTTCCTCGATGCTCCCGTCCGTGGCGGTGGCGGTGGCGGTGGCGGCGGCGGCGGCGACGGAGGCCGCCATTTTCGGGGGGTTTCGGGAGGGGTTTCTCTGACAGCGGGCAGAAGGCGGGAACAAGAGGATGCAGGTAGGGCGGGGTGGTGCGGATGTGCGCCACGACCGCGAATTTTTGTCTTTCGATGGAGGGAAGGCGACCGAGCGAATTACTGTACTTCTTGTTTCAGTAAAAAAAACGTTTAGCACAGCTTCTAGAATTCACTTTAGAAGTTGATCGTTTTAAATTTTTTTGATTTTATTTTATTATGTAACTAAAAATATTATTATATTTAGATATACAACAAAACAGATATATATGAAAAAATTAAAAAACTTATAATTTATAATTTAGAACGAAAGAAATATAAACTTTTCATACATAAACAATATTTAGTGAACGAGGACCGAGAAGAGTGGCCTCTGTGCCGTGTGAGAGTCGCCAAGTGTGAGTTCTAGCTTCGCCCACCATCGCCCGTCCTTCACCGCCGCCCACCGCTACCGGCCCCCTCCCTCCTCGGCGTCCTCGCTGATGATACGGCAGGTGGGCTGGCTCGGCCTCCTCCTCCATCCCCATTTTCCCCTTCTTTCCCTCCTTGTAAAATTCCTATTGCATAAGGCAAGCATCCAGATAGATGCACCGAGGATTTTATGTTAGATTTATTATAGGTTAGGCCCATATTAAATTTAATAAATCTTTAAACTCTATGATATGTAATTTATTGGGAGAACTATTCTGAACATTTTTTACTGTACGAGACTTTGACCGAATGTGCTCTGTCTTATACGCGAGCGTGTCGTCGTCATTTGGGCTGGGCCATGAGCATGACATGAAAATGCAAGAGGGCAGGTGAACGGATGATTTTTCATATTGCTAATCATAACAATTGGTTATGGGAATTATCTCCACCTGGAGTTATTTTCAATTGGAGTTACTTCCACTATTTTAATTGGCAAAATGAATTTCCTCCCACTAAGGAGCATGACGTGAGGATTCCTGCCTCCTGAAGATGGCGTGAGGCTCCTGGCCTTCTGTCTTCGGTTGGCCTCCTGTGCCTCTTTGCTTTTCCTCCGCGTACTATATATTAGGGAGTCCTTCGTTCAGTCATTCGAGCTTGGTTCACATTTCTTCTTCCACCCGAGAACACATGTTCCAGAACTCGATTCAATTGCTAGAAGGCTTCTCCATCTTCTGATTCCGCGTGTACGGAGGAGGGAGAGGGCAGGTGCCTCTGAAGTCCTTGCTGTTCGAGACCTTATACGAGGGATCGGTAATTAGGTTTTTTGGAAGCGTCTACGCGACTGTCCGAATCACCGTCGCCGTTCGTCTTCTTCTTCATCGTGTTGCCGGCGACATCGTCTTCGTCTTCCTCACGGGTGGACTTCATCTTCTTTCCGGAGAAGAGATCGTCTTCATCAACTCCTCTACAACATGACGCTGGAAGTTGTACAAGGATCGGGATCTTCAGATGGGCATATGGGAGGGTATGAACTATTCATCTTCTCTCTGTTTTTCGTCCTCCAGATCGTGCCTGTTTCAGCAGTTCATCCATATCGTTTCATATACTGCTCTGAGTTTGTTTCATCAGTTCTGTCGTATCGTTTTATGGGATGCCTACTATCTATCCCTGCTAGTTATATAATCTGCATGTCTGTTTCTATTTTACTATCGTGTTATTTCATATGTTTATGCTCATATGTTTTAGTAGTTCTGCTAAACTGTTTCACATGCTGTCCAGTTTATGTTTTATGTTTATATATATTTAATATACATATGCTTAGCATGTTTATTGTTCTCATGTTCATTATGGCTATGAACATATATTATGTCATATTTTTTTTATCAATAATCTTATTTATGTCATCTTCATAATATTAATTTATAAAATTAAAATGACATAGAAAATGTCTTATTATTTAACACTTTAGTCCTCCTCATCTTCATTCTACGGAGGATGGCCATGTTCACGACGGCCATGGTGACCGGCGGGAGATACCTTCAGTCTGATGAGATGAGTATCACAATGGGCCCCTATACTATCCTGTGCTTCTTCTTCATTCGATTTGTGACCACGACAGCGGCACGGTGCCGTTTCTACCCAAATCGATTGCAGGAGATGCCAGCTATCGCACCAGCGACCGCGTCTTCAACAAGGCCGATCTTCATGCTCCAAAGAAGAGCCTGCTGATTCCACCACCTGTTGTTCGAACGGGAACACGGCGTCCACCGCGGGCGATGGTGCTGTGCTCGGTGAAGCAGGTCCTATGGTGGTGCCAGGGCCCCATCCGGCCGGGTGCAAATCCACGCCGACTCGCCTCCGCTTCAGTCAAGGAAGCCGGTGCGGTGCACGACGGCGTTACGGAAGCGGCGGATCACATCCCCCGGCGTCCTCCCAGCCACCCGCGCCCACCTCCCGGTCGAGTCCATTCACGGACGAGGCCGAGCTACAGGTGGGCCAGAAGGCAACGAACTCTTGCGGAGCTCCCCAGGCGTCATCAGCTTGTGCAGGACTACCGGCGTCGAGACGGGTGGCGGCAATCCAGTCTCGCCGAGTTCCTTAGCGTTGAAGCCATCTCGGTGGTCAACAGAAGCGTCGTGGTGGGACCCAGAGTGGGGCCCGCACATGCAACGTGCCCCCCATGCGGTGCTGACCGCTTTTCCCACCGCCCAAAACAAGACTTGTGCCGTCTGAGGTGCATGCCATGGCTTGGCGTGCAGGCCATCAACGTGGCCCATTTTGGGCCTTCGTCTATGAGTGAGCAACGCCACCATGCAGTGCAGCCTATGGTCCTCGTGGCCGCGGTTCGATCTGGACGGCTACTTTTTCGGTACTGGATCGACGATTTGTCTTCGTCTGGGTTCTCGGATTGAGCTTTATTTATCTCCGGTAATGTTATCAACATCATCCTTTGGTTGTCGAAATGTTTCGTCTTCGATGGCTCCTCCGACTCTCTTTTAATTATCGTGATGCGCGGTCAGTTTATCTGGGTGCACGCGTCTCTGACGTCCCTGCGTATACCCTTCGCTGACAGGAACGTCCTCCTCCTCACTATAGTCGACACTGCTGTCTTCTATCCCGATCAAAAGGACCACGATGTGACCTTCTTGTAATGGTTGCTTAATATATAATATATGTTTGTTGTAAAAAAAATGTTTAGTGAATGTTGTCTATCACTGGTAGAACAAATGCTTTGAACATTTGGGATTACAATCTTTAATACTAGGCAACGACAACTTGGATTGGTGACTATCAAGCAGGAAGAGGATCGACAAGAGCGCACTAGGGCATGCTCTAGCAGTGCTCTAAGCTTTGATCTATTAGAAGGAGCGAAATCATAAGGTGTTCGTCAACTCACAAAGCACATTGTTCGTGCTGGTGCTCAAGAATAGAGAAGAAACCAATACGTGGATTATGGGCAGGGTTTCTTTGGTTGTGCAAGAGTTCATTCGCTTTTAAATGGGTATACGAATGGTATCATCCGTTCCTTAAGAATAGGGATTAATAAGTAGTTGTCTTCTTCTATTTTGAATTTAGCGTAGGGATCAAGTTCTTCTAACATAGCTTACTCGTCGTTTCTTCAGCTAAATACTATTTAAGTGTCTCTTTTTTATGTGGCATAGAAAAACGACTTTGGCTATGAAGCCATGACAAATAAACACCTACATACAATCCTCTTTTGGCAAGGCTTATGTAGCTTTGGCTTCGTTATCATAGAGCTGGTAAAGCAACTTAGACCATCTTTATTAGGGGTTTTGGATCTATTGTCATGAGTTAAACTTTAGCACAAAAGGGTAAAGTTTTTTAGGACCTCCTTTTGGTGCTAAACTTTTTAGCTAATACATATTGTAGGCTTTGGGACACTTTTAGCACTCTTGTTTGGATTCTAGTGCTAAAAGTGAAGTGCTAAAGGTTAGCACTAGGGTATATTATGACATTAAAAACCTATACTTTTGTCACCTAGGAAAGTGTCAAATTGTCGTGTGATAAGGTCGACAACCTTACTCCCTAAGCACTATATAAGACCTTCAAATCCTACTTTCTCTACATCAACTGGTAGCCAATTTCGTTATTAGCCAAAGATGGGGGACCATCTTGTTCGTCCGGAGGAAAGAAGGGGTGACGGCGGGGCCAAATTGAGTGAAGGACCATGTGGACTCCAGATGAGGATGGTGCACTATTGAGTACATAGTCAGTAATAATGGATGCCCCAAAATTAACAGTGTCTACCCATATTTACTAGTATGAACTGCTGTGGTAAAACTGTCGGTTTCGCTGGAGCAACTACCTTAACAAAGTTGTTAGTCCAACGAAGTCGGCAACTTTCATCATCCATTAGAAGACAACAGTATCAATCGCAGTGGCATTATCGTCCACCTCCACAGCTCTCATACACATATATATTCTGTTTCGCAAAAAAGAGGCATATATGTTTTTGCGCAACCATGCATGCGAGCATGTGAAATCTTTCTTCTTAGACTACAGTCTACAGTGATATTGTGATGCAAATGAACAAACACCACATGCCGTCCATCGTCCAGCCATGCCTGCATCTTGCTGGGAAGATAATCAAATTAAAAATCATGTGAAAACTTAGTACAGGGAGATTGGGAGAAGAATAGCTCACTTTTAGCAATTGAGTTTTAGTAGAGAGAAGAATAGCTCAACACTACAGTAGATTAAATGTAGCAGGTGAAGTTGCATTCCATGAACCTTCTCTAAAAAGAATTTAAAAATGCTTCTTGAAAGAACTCGGAGAAGCCGATCGGATCGGAGCTACTCCGTATCTATGACTTCTCCTCGCTGCTAAAAAACAGTAGAATCAAAACGGATCATCATCATCGTATATATACACACACTCTGCACACCCAAGTGCTCTACCCTCTGAGTCTCATCACATCAGTCATCGATCACCAAATTCTGACGCCGTTCAGGCCTGACGACGCTGCGTCTACGCGGCCTCGACGACGGCGGCGGTCCCCGGCCTCCGCGTGACCAGCTGCGATGACGACAACAGGAAGGCCTCGAGGCGGCCACCGGGCCCTCGTCGCCGTCGTTGACTCCGCGGTCGCCCTCGTCGAAGTTGAGCGCGTAGCTGAGCGGGTCGTACCGGAAGTCCCCGGCGCCCGCGCGGCGGCGCCACCGCATCCGCTCGGCCAGGCCCCCGCTGCTGCCACTTCCGAAGCAGCACACGGTGGTGGCGCGCAGCCTGTGACGCACACGCCCAGCGACGACGATGATGACGGCGCCTCCATTACCACCCGCTCCTCCTCCGTCCCAAACAAACAGCACGCACGATGATCAGACTACGACTAGTGTTTGATGATGACTGATGAGTAGCAGTAGCAGTAGCCTTGGATTCTTAGTTGGCTATTAGCTTGCTTGCTGTTGGTTAAGGTGGGCACGCACGACACGACGAGTCGAGTCAACGAAGGTTTAGAGCAGGAGGCGAGCTGGTTAAGTAGTAGGAGAGGGACGGACGGAGGACATGGTGCCGGGACCGGACAGGCAGGGGAGGTGGCGGCGCGGATGCCAGCGTGCCGTATCCGTATCCGTTCGTGGGTTGTATTATTGGTCCGCCGCTTGTTGCCGGCCGAGTTTTGTTCCCCATTTTTTTTTACCGCGACCTGGCGCAACGGGATGAGTCTGTTGTGTGCTTAATAAATGATCTTATCAGTACTCCCTTCGTT
>CM041645.1:7878343-7916263 GCA_023333625.1 Bothriochloa decipiens | reverse complement strand
TAATTTATAACTTAGAACGAAAAAATAATATTTTTTTCTTGGTGTAAAAAATGGCCGTCTTAATAATACGGCGCCCATTGGATGGACGATCACTCAAGTTCGGATAGCGTCTGCCGTCTTGTGAGCTACGTCGTCGTGCAATTTTTCCCCACAAGTTGGCTATTAGCTTGGCCATTGAATGGTCGGTCATTCAAGTTTGGCCAGCAGAACTCGCTCAAAAATTTGCGCACGGAGGCACAGATTAAACAAGAACCGGATCTTAGGGCGCCCATAAGCCCATTCTCAGCTAGGCGACACATATGCCTTGTGTGAATTTGCTCAAAAAAAATATGCCTTGTGTGAATTCAAAATCAACATATAAAAGGTAGAGTAATCTGTAATCAAAGTTTGAAATACTTGACGACATCAAAACATCAAGGCACATCTATCCATCAGATCAGAACAAAAGATAAGGTATCAATCAATCCCTTCCCCTGGTTTAAGCAAAGTCAGCACACGTTAAAGCGAGGAAAAAAAAACGTTTCACAGCTGTACCGGAACCTTTCATTTCCTGAGCGTCACTCTCGGCGGAGAAACTTTAGGCAGATGTCACAGCCGCACATGACTTGTTATCCCATTAACGTTAGTTATAAGGTTCTGAATCTATGAGCTGAATTGTTAGTTTGCATTTAGTTGCTGAATATCACTACTTCACCCAAAGTATTCAAAACTTGGCAATTCCCACAGTGGAATCTCTGATACACAGACAAGCATACCACCATGGTACCACACTGCTAGCGGCTAATGACAATAGATTTGAGGGGCAGTGAGCTGGCAAATGATAAGCGTGTGTTACCCTAATTGAACGTACAAAGGGTGTGGGTTTGGAACAAAGAATATACCTAGGTAATGGTTGTTCCCCTTTTCTAGGGTTTCTTTTCCTCCGGCGGCGACGTCTGGAGTCCACAAAAATTTTGATCGATCTACGTGATTTCTCCATCCAATCACCTGGGCAGTGACCTGATTCCCCTCGGGTAGAATCTGAGTGTCGTCTCCAAGTCTTGTATGGCGGATAAGGTTGCAAAGGAGAAGGGGAAGGATAAGGAGATGGAGGCAGGTGCTGAGGGCGAGGGAGAGCCAACCCTGGAGGCGAGACTGGAGGGGCTGAATCTTCAGGGTGAGGAGGATGAAGACCTTGATTTTTCGGGAGAGTTTGATGATCTGGTGAAGGATGTGCGCTGGCTTGCTCTCTTTAGGGTTCATACCCTAAAACCTTTTAGTCATGCGGCATTATTCAGTGCCATGCGTAATGCCGGGGCAGCAGCGAAGGAGGTGATCTTCAAAGTCCGGGGACCCAATCTGTTTCTAGTCCAATTTCAGTGCCTCGGCGATTGGACGAAGGTGATGGAAGGACATCCATGGCTGTTTCACGGAGCAGCTATCGTGATGGAAGAGTATGATGGGTTTACAAATGTCTCAGAGTATAAATTGGATAGAATTCCCGTATGGGCTCGGATCCAAGAGGTCCCTGAAGTGTTGATGAAAAAAAGAGAATTAGCGGAGAAGGTAGCGAAGAAGGTGGGAGAGATTATCATGGTCGTGGTAAATGATGGTAAGATCAATTCAACCCCGTACTTGCGTGCAAAGGTGTGGATTGAATTGGATAAACCCTTGGTTCGGGCGGTGCCAATTACACTCAAGGAGAGGAAGATGTACTTAGTTCAGTATGAGAAGATACTCATTTTTTGTTTCTTCTGTGGAGTTTTGGGCCATGAGGTATCTGAATGTGGTGATGGTGTGCATAGCAAAGCAAGCTGCCAATGGGGAGACTGGTTGAGGGTTCCCTTCAATGCCATGATGTTGATTCGGGATAATTTTAGTAGTGGCCGAGGTAGAGGTCGTGGGAGAGGGAGAGGTAGAGGTGGAACAAGAGGAGGTGCATGGATGGATGAAGAAGCTGATGATATGGAGGGCTCGGTGGGGAGTGATGAGGATATAGGCAAAACTCAAGCTAAGGAGCAAGAGAGCTCAGCAAAAAACCCTGAAAATATGCAAATTGTGCTGAGTGCAGAAGCTATTAGCCCACTGAAGGAGCAGGAAAAGAAGAGGCCAAGAACGGAGATTGGGGGAGAAGGGAAGCTGACAAACAAATCTGTAATATCGGTGCTCTCCTTCGAGGAGAGTGGCCGGGAGCAATAAAAATCTTAGTATGGAACTGCCGGGGACTTGCGAGTTCCCGAGCAGTTCGAGCACTTCTGGAGGTCCAGAAGCGCGACAAGCCAGATGTGTTTTTTCTGTCTGAAACTCATCTGGGCAAAGCTAAGGCAGAAAATTTGAGAAGGCGACTAGGGTGTGATAAGTTCATCATCCACGAAAGCGACGGTAGGAGTGGGGGGTTGTTGCTTTTGTGGAAGAAAGAGGTGGTAGTTAAGCAGCTAAATGTATCTCAGTACTACATTGATGTTGCTATGGGTGAGGGGGAGCAATGGAGATTTTCAGGAATTTATGGTGAGCCAAATTGGGAGCATAAAGACCGAACCTGGGAGGCTTTACGTCACCTCAATGGCTGCAGCTCCTTACCATGGCTAGCAGCAGGAGATTTTAATGATATTCTTTTTCATTATGAGAAGGAAGGAGGCAGGGCTCGGTCACAAGAACAGATGCAAGCTTTTCATGATGCTTTGCAAGACTGTAATTTGGTGGATATGGGTTTCTTGGGAGACATTTTTACATGGCAGCGGGGTAAGATTCGAGAACGCCTTGATTGGGGTGTGTCAAATGCCCAATGGAACAGCTTGTTTCCTAATGCTAGCCTACTGAACGGGGAGCCGATCAAGTCGGATCATCGGCCGTTGATCATCGATACTGACACTGTTGGTGATGCACGAGCATTGGTTGGTGGGAGCCCGAAGCGGTTTGAAGCCAGATGGCTTAAAGAGGAGACAGTAAATGAGATTATCCAGACTGCATGGGCACGCGCGGCACAGGAGCAGGGATCATCTCTTATGACGAAGTTGAATAGAGTGCACTCTGATCTGCATGTTTGGGACAGAGAATTTCTGAAGAAACCTGTCCATAGAATTAAGAAGCTCAGACGGGAGTTGGAGACGCTGAGACGCGGAGAGATGACTGACCAATCAATAGTAGCTCAGAAGGAGATCCTTCTCCAACTAGAGCTATTATTAGAACAGGAGGAGATATATTGGGTTCAAAGGGCGCGAGCTAACTGGCTGAAACATGGTGATAGAAATACTAATTTTTTTCATCAACATGCTTCTAGCCGGAGGAGGAAAAATTTGATCAAATTCCTGGTGGATGAGGATGGGGGGAGACATGAAGATAATGTAGCGATGAGGTCGTTGATCAAGGATTATTTCTCTATATTATTTACAAGTGAAGTCCAAGAGGTCGAAGAGGGAGTCCTAAATGATGTAGATAGGAGGGTAATGGAAGATATGAATGAGGTGCTGTTAACTCCCTTTACAAAGGAGGAAGTGAAAAAGGCCCTTTTTAGTATTGGAGGCCTAAAGGCCCCGGGGCCTGATGGCCTACATGCTATTTTCTTCAAGAGATTTTGGGGAATGCTGGAGGATGAACTGGTGGAGGAAGTGTTGGGAGCTATTCGGAATGCTTCAATTCCAACAGGATGGAATGACACAACTATTGTTCTGATTCCAAAAGTGGACAACCCAGACAAGGTAACGCAGTTCCGTCCTATATCTCTTTGTAATGTGGTGTACAAGATTATTTCTAAGATGTTAGCACAAATACTAAAGGCTTTCCTGCCTGAGATTATTGATGATCACCAAAGTGCTTTTATCCCGGGAAGATTAATCACAGATAACATCCTTTTAGCTTATGAATGTATTCACACAATGAAAAAGAAGAAGGGGAAGAAGGGGCTTTGTGCTATAAAACTGGATATGCAAAAGGCATATGATAGAGTGGAATGGGTTTTCCTGGAAAAAATTATGGCAAAATTGGGCTTTGATCGGAGATGGATTAATTTAGTAATGACATGTGTTCGATCTGTCAGATATAGTGTTCACTTCAATTCAGAGGAAACTGAAATCTTTTGTCCATCTAGAGGGTTAAGGCAAGGTGACCCTTTATCACCATATCTTTTCCTCATGGTTGCTGAAGGTTTGTCCTGCATGATCAGCAAAGCAGAAGAAAGAGGAGATTTAGAAGGAGTGAGGGTCTGTAGAGATGCCCCAACTGTTTCTCACTTGTTATTTGCTGATGACTCACTCATACTGATGAAGGCGGACAAGAAGAACACAGAATGTTTGGCGTGTATCTTGAATCGATTTTGTGCGAGCTCGGGGCAAAAAATCAGTGAGGCAAAGTCGAGCATATATTTTTCAGCTAATACAGAGGTGGATCAGAAGGTTGAAGTGTGTCAGGCCTTGAATATAATGACGGAGTCTCTGAACGACAAGTATCTAGGACTGCCGACTTTGGTAGGTCTTGATCGAAGTAATTGTTTCCGTCATTTAATTGATAGAGTGATTAAACGGATAAATGGATGGAAGGAGAAGACGTTGAGTATGGGAGGGAAGGAAGTTCTCATCAAGTCCATTGCTCAAGCTGTCCCAGTATACACGATGATGGTGTTTCAAATTCCGAAATCAATTTTCAAAGGAATCACAAATGCTATCTCGCAATATTGGTGGGGCGACGACGATGAACATAAGAGAATGCATTGGCAAGAATGGTGGAAAATGTGCCTCCCAAAGTGTAAGGGAGGAATGGGGTTTAGAGATTTGCAATCTTTCAATCTGGCAATGTTAGCTAAACAAGTTTGGAGGCTTTTGTGTGACCCAGAGTCTCTCTGTGCACGTGTACTAAGAGCAAGGTATTATCCTGATGGCAAACTATTACAAGCAACAAGCAAGAATGGGAGTTCCTACACATGGCAAAGCATCCTTGCCGGGCTAGAATGTTTCAAGTTGGGATATGTATGGAGAGTGGGGGATGGTACTCAAATAAATATTTGGAATGATAATTGGATTCCAGGTAGCCACAACTTGAAAGTCCAAACTATCAGGGGTAACAACTTGGTAACCAGAGTTGATGAGTTGATTAACCCAGTCAATATGCAATGGGATGTGGATCTACTGAAGGGAATTTTTTGGCCGACTGATGTCTACCGTATTAGACAGATCCCGATTACCTTTGATAGGGATGATATGGTGGCTTGGCATCATAACAGGAGTGGTTGCTTCTCTGTTCGTTCAGCATACCACTGTCAGTGGGAGGAAAAATTTGGGCAATGACAGCATCAAGTTCAAGCAAGTATAGCATCAGGGAATCTTCTATGGAAGAAATTATGGAAATTGAACGTGCCAGGGAAAATCAAAATCTTCGGTTGGCGGACTCTGAAGGGGCTGGTTCCTGGCCGAGCAATCCTGGCTAATAGACATGTGGGAACCTCTGGGGTTGCCTAGTCTGCATGAATGGCACGAAAGACATCAAACATCTGATGTTCATATGTGATCAGCGCGGAAGACATCAAACATCTGATGTTCATATGTGATCGAGCCAAGATAGTGTGGCAATCTCTTGGTGTGTGGGAGAGATTACAAGGCTACCTCTCTATTGATCGTTCAGGCTCAGTGGTGATCGATGAAATAATAAGACGAGAAGAGGAGGTGGATGTTCTGGGCGTGGGATTCTCAGAACTGGTGCTCACTGTGGGCTGGTATATTTGGTGGGAAAGGAGGCAGTTGGTACATGGGGAGACAGTCCAAGCTCCAGCAAAATCAGCCATGTCTATCGCTGCTCTAACGAAGAATTACCAAATTGCAATGAAGAAAAATTCGAAGGTGAGACAGGGATGGATGAAACCTACTGATGGGAGAGTCATGGTTAATGTTGATGCGGCCTTTGATGAAGAAGGAGGTAGAGGAAGTGTGGGATCGGTCATTAGGGATGGCAACGGGAGCTTCTTAGCTGCTGCCCATAGCTATGTGCCACACTTGATCGATGCTCCGATGGCGGAAGCATATGCGCTGAAGGAGGGGCTGATGCTAGCACAGCAAATCGGGTGCAATCGATTAATCGTTCAATCAGATTGTATGGAAGTGGTTCAGATTATGAAGGATGGTGGAGTTACGGCAAACTCAGCTGCGCCTATATATGATGAGTGTAAGCTGGTGTGGAATGGCTTCCAGGAGATCAGTATTGAGCATTGTCATTGGGAGGCAAATCAAGTTGCTCACTTACTTGCTAATAAAGCAAAGGAGACAAAACAAAATTGTATCTGGGACGATGAGCCCCCTAGATTTATATTTGAAAGTCTTGTAAACGATATATCCATTTTGAGCTAATAAAGTATGCCGTATTGTTTCAAAAAAAAAAAGAATATACCTAGGTCCCTAACAGTCAAACATGCTTTACAAAGTGTGCAGCTTGTGGTGTCAAAGATCAATTCCGCTTCCCATTTCTAGTGCCACTAACAGGGTCACCACTGCTTGAGGATGATTCTGAGAACGAATCTTGAGCTTGTGCAATGGCACTATGGCACTCGAAATGGGCTATCAAACCTCTTAGCTGTTACAGGAGAACAACAGATCAATTAGCTACAAGCCATCACACATTCTGCACAGCAGCCATTGGTTGAAATGACACAAAGCCAAACATGAAAATATTACGCATTCTGGAAAAGGCATTGCTTTAAACATACGGACCTCTTCTTGAAGTTTTTCAATCTTCTCATCTTTTAATCTAAGGGCAGCTTGCTCCCTGAAACAGAATTACACCAACTTAGATAAAAGCCAAAATAAGTGTATGTTCTAGTTTCTAAATTGGTACGAACATAGTGTTCAACACCTGGAACAGTGACCAAAGAACATAAAACTCTAACAAATGACCAAAAAGAAACAAAAAAAATTGATTGCTCACAACTCATGAAAGCATATGGAAGCTAGTGGGTCTATACCAAATTGAGGTGTCCAAGGCATTTGTGGACATAAATATTAGGATAAGTTTACGGAGGCAGCAAAAGCACCGTATGCGTATCTTGCTGATCCATATTCTCTATCTTGAATAAAAATAATATAGGACTCCAGTAAACAAGAAGCATTATTTAGTAGATTGGTTCTGTGTTTATTTCAAAAGCAACAAAGAAACTACCTTGCTTGTGCTTTTCTTATCGTTTCAATCCACATCTCCTGATTCTTGACAAGATTGCCATTAACCTGAGAAAAAGGATACACTCCAAGCAATTAATACAAATGAAGCCCTCAGATAGCACAAATTCTTAAGCACTAACATTTACATTTAGCTGTAGCATCATATAGTACAGTACTCACTTACTTCATCAAGAAATCTTTTCTCTTCGCTAAACTTGTCAAATTTCGCTTCCAACTTTTGGAGTTTTATGCTCATGGCCTTCTCAGTAGCAGCAGAAATTTCTCTCTCAGTTTCCTCTTTCACTTCTAGTAGAAGTGACTCATAGTACTACATTAGCACCAAAACCAAATAAACAACACATGGTTTTATATACAGTAGCAGATAGCAAACATCATTCAAAAAAAGCACAATAACATATGGACTTACATTTCTTTGCTTTTCAAGTTGAAATGTGACGAGATCATTGTACTCTTCAACAATCTAAAATAGGGGTGGTCAATGTTGTAATGCAAGGTAAAGAAGTTTATCTGGATGCTATTTGATGATAGTTAAACAAAACAAAAATCTTTACTTAAACACATTACGGTTTCAAATTTACTGTTCAGTAGAGCTTCATTCATTGCAGCATCGCCACTGCATAGTGAACACGTGCTCTCTGCCGTGTGATCACCATAGCAATTGTACTCAACTAGCTTTCCATCTGTTTTTGACTGAATAAGCCGATGGACATAGTTGTCCCCAGCATAGTCCCAAACTTTCTGTGTCTCTAGCTCAAGTGAATAACAATGTTGAGTTTCCTTCCAGTGTTCAATAGCATGTCCACCTTTGTACCTGTGAATATGCCCAGCAATTAAATTAAATAAGTGATTTAATAAATTCACAATTGGCAGAATGAACATGAAATATTTTACCTTCCACAGCCAACATGGCCACAGATTAGACATATCCAAAGATTCTCCGAAGTTCCGCAAACAGAACACATGGATTTCTCTGGTTGCTGCTGACAATATCTACAGACCTGAAAGATACTATCAATGTAAACATGAATTGCACAAGCTGCCAACAAGAGTAACACAAGGAAAAAAGATTATTAACAAAGGTCAAATCCAATCGATACACTATCAAATGCAAAATGAAATAAATAATTGTTGAATGTACAAATTTGAAATACTGCTAGCTTGGTGATAAAAGATATTTCCATAGGCACCAATAAATCATCTCAGTCACTTACCGGGCATGAGGAGTCTGTCCATTTTGATATGCACGAGCAGTGGAAAGAATGGTTGCAGATTGTTGTGAGAATACCTCCAGGATCTTGGTCAAGTCGTTCTATTTAAAGATCGAAACAAATAAATGATGTGATCAAGATAAACCTCAAACACCATTTTGCTTGGGCTGAAATATACTAGAGAGCTGATAAACATGCAGGGCACCAAGCCTCTATAAAGCAAAGTGAACATAAAAAAAAAGGATATAGTGAACATAAAAAAAAAGGATATATTACATAATAACACAAAGTTTCATGTACTATGCACTGCCAAAGGAACAAAACAGAGAAACCTCCCAAAAGAAAAGTAAGCACCCTACATTATATTAAGCCAGTTTAACAGATGATATGTTTGAAAAACCCTAAATTCAAATATTTCTATGCATGTCATCAATTAAGAATAGGACAAAGACACAGGGAGACTAGCTACAAATCACAATATATCACTATGAATAAATTGAAACCAGGGTTCAAAATTCAATAGCCACATCATCATGCACAAACTTAAAATATGGCTCAAGTTTTCCTTATGAATAAAGAGATAGCAAATGCACATGTGAGAAAATCAGGTCTCACTTAGCGAGTACATCTAACTTGACATAGATCACTAACGTTCTCTTTCCATCAACCAGAGAACATATGACTGTACAAGCAGGAATCAGGACTTGATTCCAAACGTGCGGTACCGAACATTTCTAACCATTTCAGTGCAATACAAGAGAAAAGACCTAAGAGAGGTCAAGCTTTCAAAGTTTCAATAATCAAACAGAACAGAACACTCTACCAATTGCTTTGAAAAACTGATAAGAGTTGTTCAAGACAACAAGACATACCAAGACAAACTGGGCACGTAGGTTGCTCAGCCAAGTTTGTAACCGAGGTATGTGCATGTTCAATCAATTGAGTGTAGTGCACATCTTCCACAAAACGGACATGGCAAACACCCCCCTGCACCGAATAAACCTCCAATCAATAATCATTGCAAAATTCAATCACAGCATCGGGAAAAACACAATGCTAATTCAGCAGAGTAAAAAGAAACGAACACCTCCAGCGAAGAGAACTGCTTCCCATTGAAGTGCTTATAGAAGCTGTCTGTGGAGCTCTGAGTGTCGAAATTTATAAGAACACTGTACTGGTCCTCTGCTCCATCAGTTCTGCAACATAACCACCAATAAACAAAGATCTCTACAGATACTACAGCCCATATATACATTGAGATCACACCAACACATCAAGAGTCCGCTCATTTGTACGTTCCAGTATTACAAATAGAACAGAGCACAGCATTAAGGAAACTAAACCAACAAATTAACTTGGACCCAACTATTGAGACTACTCAGATTGCATCAACTAGATCAATTGGTCTCTAGGGAAGCACGCAACCATTATGATATATAAAGGGTAAGCAAAGCATAACAGGAGTGATCAGGCAATGCGAGTAACCTGACGATGCGCATCTCGAGCGTGTGGGGGACGAAGGCGCCGCAGAAACGGCAGAAGTCGGCGTAGGTCATGTGATTAGGCACGGCGAGCACGCACACCCGCGGCTTCCTCCCCACCTACAAACACACACGGGCGAGCCAACCGTGGAATTCAGGTTCAGGTCACTAAACCCTATTTCACGGAAATCCCAAGACGGGAGCCACAGAAGGCTTCGCTTACCGGGAGATGAGACCGGGAGGAGGCGGCGGGCAGGTCGGGGTGGAGGACGACGACGCCGCGGGTCTCCTCGATGCGAGGGTTTCCCGAGGAGAAGTGGACTGACTCCAGCGCGCGGTCGGAGGAGGAGGGCGCGGCGGGAGGTGGCTGAGGGGCAGCGGGCTTGCCGCCGGTCGCCATGGCCGGAGGAAAGGCGACGGCGAGGAAATCAGCTAGGTTCCCTGGAGAGCACCAAGGGAGGGGTTTCTAGAATTCAAAAAAAGGGAGGGGTCTTTATGTAAAACTGCTCCTTGGCTACGCGCCGTGCGCATTACGACCCCACCTATTAGCAGATGACCCCACCTGTCAGTGACCAAGAGGCCGACACCACACGATCCCTCTTCCACTGGAGTCTGGAGAAACAGAACCGCCTTCATGGAGCGCAAGCGGCTTCCGCTCCTGGCCGATGGCGCGGCGCTCATGGAGTCCCCTCCTCCATAAGCTTGGACCGCGAAATCCCTACGCCCAGCAGTTGCTGCGCGGCGATCGTGGTGAAAACTGGAAACGTTGGTGAAGGTGCGTTGCTCTGGAGATTTTTTTTGCTGACTGCTAAATGTTCGACGAAATGCCACCCCAAGTGGGTAGTAGGATTACCGGATTGCGAGTCATGGATGTGCAACATTTGGTTTTGGGATTTAACTTGTTATGAATGTGTAGCATTTGGCCTACCAATGCTCAAAAAAAATATTTAAATGCCCAAAAAAAAAACATTTGGCCTACCTGTTATGTTCAACTCGTCGTCCTTGAAAGATGCATAGGCGTTGAGATGATGAGCTCAGTTCAGAGTAGTTAGTCTTTGTCTTGCTCTGGAGAAGGCAAGAGGCCGAACTCTACAAGACATGTGTTTCAAATGCCAGTGTTTTGTTCACATCTCCTGCTTGCTACGGAGTACAGACAACTGACATGGACTCGTCCATTGGGCTTGGACTTCCAGGCTGATATCTATGTCTCGATTCTTATGTGCAGACTTTGGTTACATCGTCCATAGTGTTCAAAACTGAGCAAGTTTTTCATCTACAAAAGCCTTTCTATTAAATAAAGCATTTTAATCCTGACTCCTCAGACACGAAATGATCAATATCTTCATACACTTTTTTTTTATTCTGTTATAGATGACGTACTGGGCTAATCTACCTTTGTGTAATGTCATATGCACAGATATTGTCCATTTTCCTTGAACCAGTGCTTACTAATACCATCCCCTCTAAGTCCTGCTTACTGCAACTTTGCTTGTTATGTTGCATAGATATCTGTTCTGATAAAGAAATTGTTGGTTAGATATATCCCATGGAAAGAAACTTCGTCAAAGACTGTAATCCTCATACTTGTCAGGGATCAGATGATAGATGAAATGCCAGATCTCGATCTTGTGATTCCTTAGTGGAAACGCATAAGATTATTACCTCACCTGGTGTATTTTCAATCAGCGTATCTCCTGAGCCATCATCTGTCATACAGCTATTAGTTGACTCAGCATCCCTAGAAGACAAAGTGGTAAAATTTCTTAATTTGGTTGACTATCTGAGTTCATTTACAGGCTTTTGTGAAATAAATGCATTTCATTGACTTCACCTGATGTGAGTTGATGAGATCTTCAGTTCTCAATCTTTTCCAGTGATAATGGAGATGACCCACAAAGTAGTCCACAACACTATAGTAATTTTTTCCCCCTCAAACATGTAAACACTATGGTAACATAAAGAAAATATTGCCTTCTTTAAATATCAAATATGGGTATGGCTGGTGAAGTATCAGCGATACATAGTTCACTAATCTTTTGCAGAGATACTCCAGCTAGATGATATTACTGAACAATATTATTTTCGGCTGAAGTAAATAATGTATTCTTTTGGGAATGGGAACTTGTAGCTAGTTGTAGACCGTAGGGACTCGAGGAAGAGGACTTCTTGGGAGTCAAAGGGTGGCCTGAAATTAGTTTTGAGAAGAGACATTGAATATTCAAAATTGTTTATGCTTTCAATTCAAACATACATATATGTGGGAAATCATCCTAAATTATGAGACTATAAACTTACAACCTGAATCATCTGATTAGAATTTAGATAGCTTGCTTGGAAATTGGTCTGCAAGAGGAATTAACATTTTTTTCATCTTCCACTGATGCTGAATTTTGCAAGACCCAGCCAGGCAGATTAAATTGTAATCTTATTCTGTTGCTAGGTTTCATCTGTCATGTTCTTAGAAAAAAATAACCATGAAATGAAGCTTATTTAGTTGAGTACCATGACTACATGATTAGTTAGAATTGTTACACTATTTAGTATTTATGAGTCCTATTACTGTCACAGCAAAATAGTGGTGGTTGAAAGGTAAACAGTTTTAGTTGCATGTTCCATCCTTCAAGGCTTTAGCCTTAAAACATGGCAGTTCTTCTCCATCCAAGTTCTCAGCAGTACAGTTCTTCAAAAATAATAGTTTTCATTCTTTTTCCTGCCAATAGCTGTTCCTTTTCCATCACAGGTTTTTTGTTGATCATGGCTGGTTCTTTGCAGCAAATTTCGAATCTGTTGAGATTTTTGCTGCTTTGTTGCTGCCTGCGTCATTAGTATTTCCTTTTTACTATTGGACTATTGTCTTGTTTTGCGTACCTGATTTGTCCAATCTTGACTAACATGTTTTGTTTGTTGCTAACTGAACTGAGCAAGAGTACACCAATTTTATCTGGGCAGATTGGTTTACTGTGCTTAGCTTAACATCCCCAACATGACGTGATTAAATGCTGCTTAGTTGTTTCCCCTTCCCAAATGAATACACCAGACACCTATAACCATATTTAGTTATATAGCATCTGAATTTTCTCTTTTGTAGTACACAATATACCCTAGTTATTGTTTGTATTTACTTTACAGTGTACTGTTTGCATGAATTTGAGTCTGCCATGAAACTGATGGTACATGCATCTGGATTACAGCAGCGACAACACATCGGACGCTGCTAAGAAATTACAGTGGTTGAAATGCTTACAGAAAATTCAAGTCAGTTTTCTTTTTTTTTCAGTCAAAGTCAAGGGGGAGAACTGCTAATCCCTTTTAATTAATCATCACCATGAGAGGATGACAAAGATTTCACTGTTTTAATCAACACTAGATTATCTTAATGTGATTATAATATTTAGTCGATGATGCGCACGAGTGCACTTCCCGAGCTTTCCAGCTATGTGTCGAATCATATCACGAGGTGCATGGAAAAAAATATTAATCTCATGTTCTGATCTCGAGATGATCTGAGTAGGCATCACTGAAGACTTCATTAGTTAAAGCTCGGCTTCCGATGGTTGATGTTCATTTTAACTTTGTGCTGTTAACGCTTCCCTGCAAAGCAAAATGCGTATTCAACCAAGATCCAACCGTGTTGTCTTGCTGCAATACAATTGCTTGCATGGGAACTGCTGTAATTTCAAGATGTTTGTATCCCATTTCTCTAAGAGATTGGTGTTAGGAAGGATAGTGGGCAATGGAAGGTAAACTTCTTCACAAACTTTTTGTTTGGTAGGAAAGTGTTGTTCTCTTTGTCAATTGACCTTACAACCGTATCTTTTATGCTCTATATCTGACACATTTCTTGCCTATGAATATATATAATTATCCAGGGCATATATTTGTTACAACAAGGGGCATTTCAAGGATGCCATTTTTAACATCTTTAAGTTGCATTTTTATGTGCTGCTACATTTCATCATGAGCTTTTTTGACATAATAGAAGATATTATTTTTGAAAACAGGAATAGTGGAAATCATTATTGCTTCTTCATATTTGTTTCATGATTTCCTTATTTTATTAAACACGCTATGCACAATTTGACCAGTTCTTTTCTCTTATTTCTTTTTTAAGTGTAACAGTTGGTAATGTTCCGAACTTGCTTGCAGGGTTTTTTTTTTCTAGACTTGAGGCTATAATAAAATGTTTCGCATTCACTGATTTATTTTTTATTATACATGAAAGCATATTAACCATTATATGCTTTTACATTCCTTGAAACATTAGGTCCATCAAAGAACCTCTCTGTTTAGTCCAGAAACCAGATTGTGACTGGAAAAGGGGAAACATTATAAACTCATTCCATGTCTAGATACAAAATTACACCATGGGACTCAGCTATTGAACTTATATAAATAAATTAAATACTAATATTTTTATGTTTATTACTGGATGTAGTTTTACACATGCCAAGTACTAAGAACAATTACATAATGGATACCATGTCTAGATATTAATCTTAGTTAACGACCTACTAAAAACTATGGACAGATTTGGTTTTCTGAGCAAATAACAGCATACTTAAAGAACATCGGAAGAGGGGATAACATGAACTATGTTAAAGAGTACATATATATAAACTGGTGCACCTACTTGAAGAATTCGAGTACAATAGCCTCTAGTGATGTATTTTAATCACATGGTTGTATTGAGACAAAATTCTATCAGTATTGCACCAGTTTAGTCCAAGAGATAAAGAACATGAAAGAAGTAAAGAAAAGGGAAAAATAATAAAATTATTGAATTTATTTAGCACAAAGGCGATCTATGAGGAACCCCTTTCCTTCTGCTCATATTTGTGGCCATGTCTTCATCAGACACTCTGTTTGCAGACCGTGCACAAATATATGGTCCACTCCGTTTTTTCCGAACAAAATTTGTGCATGGCGCACTCAGATTCTCTGAGTCCGATGATCCCATGGGCTCATCAACATCAACAAGGGTTGAGTGAGTTGTGTCATCATCAGCATCATGAGGAATGAAGAAGTCAGGGCCAAGCTGCAAGGTCTTGCATGGGCGCAAGTATGCTGACAAATTTTTCTTCTGCCGTAGTATATACTCTACCTGAAATTGATTCAGATTATCAAACAATTTTCGTAGCATATCAAGGAACTTTTAGAAACTGGCTGACATGGATATTGCATGACAAACAAGTTCAAATAGTGCTCTTGCTAAGGACCTTTTAGATCATAATTGTTCTGCTTCTCTCATTTAGCATGAATTATGCTGTTTTATTTTCTCTGTCACCATAATTCAGTTACATAAAGTCACATAGGATAACCATAGCTTATTAGTTCGAGTTAGTTACCTTGCAATCCAGAGAGCAGTGGAAATACGGTTCTTGAAGGCTCCTGTCGCAGGAGGTGCAGATATTCCCTGATCCCTTGAATTGCCTATTCTGTGGTCTCTTCTTCAGGAAAACAACCTTAGAGCTGTTAATGGTATAAGACTGCACCATGTTGATACAGAATTATAAGCCTTCTTGCATCTTGAACCCCAGAAGCCAGAACAATACCAGACCACATGCATGCACTATGCATAATTGATATACCTGAACACTGGAGCAATCAATAAGCTTCTCAAGGTCCTCCAGCCGGACAACGTCATGGTAGACGTATCGCCGCACCTGCAGGAGCCGGTGTACACGGTGTGCTGCCACACAGTGTGGGCAGATGCTGGTACAGCAGTCAAGGCAACAGATGTTCTTCTCGTTCTTCTTGGCGTGCTCATGGAAAGAACATGCAACGAAAAACTTCTGTGTGTTAAGGGCCTCTAACCATGCTGGCTTCCACATTGCCTGCTGATGTTGCACAATTCCAAACGTTTGTTGCATCAATAAATGGCGAATTCATATGAGAATTCAGAGGAAAACATGAAGAAGATTAGAATCCTTACCATGATCATCGATGCAGTTGTAAGCCCTCTAGTGTTGTGTGTGTTCTAGGTTGGATGGGTGGGGAGTTTTGAAGAAGGGAGAGAGAGAGAAAGATGTGTAATAGAGCTTATGAAGGATGTGAGGTGGGGTTTGTAGTGTGCTATAAGAAGTATTAATGAGACAACCAGGAGAGGGGGCTATATATTTGCATCCTTTGTGCTTTTGACAATTGACTCCTTAATCTATGGCACTATCGTGGAATGCACCTTGCTTTAAGACAGAGTGATAGGCATGTGTAGTTACTTTATGAATCAAATTTAGGACATGTTCCGTAATTGCTGTTGTAAGTGCTGGGATGCTGTACATCAAAATAGGGTAGCTGATCTTGTAATAGCTGCTCTGAGATCATACATAATTTTGACACACTTTCCCTTGCCATATAAATGTTTTATTTCATTGATAGTATCACCATGTTAATCCTGAAACAGATAATTCCTTTTTTTTGTGGAGAATTTCACAGTTGACAGGCGGGCGATTCCTTCTTTTTTGGAGAACTTCACAGTTGACAGGCCTTGCTTCAATTTTCAAAACGGGTTCAAATAAACAGTGTCAGGATTGAGTATTTAGTTTTGCATGACCACAATCATGAATTTTTAATGCCCAATGTGATAACTTGGACAAGTGGTCAATTACTGTATCTCTATATAAATTTATAGAGTTAAATGCACTTTAGGTCCATTAACTTACAGCTCTGTCCCAAATAGGTCCATCAACTTCGAAACCGGTTATCTGCCCCCGGAAAGTTTGAAACCGGTTCACTCCAGGTCCAAATGTCGAAACCACCCTGGTTTTGCTGACGTGGCAGGTCCATTTAACAAAAATACCCCTGTGGTCTTCCCTGTGTTACGACTTGGTGCTTCGGCTGTGTGTCGCTCGAGCCTGTGCCGTCCCCGGTGATGTCCTGTGGTGCCCCTTCGTCTGAGGCCACGTGGGGGCAAGCAGATGGAGCCACGAGGTCGTGCAGCGCTGGTCGTGGCACACGGATGGTGGCCGCCCGCCCGCACTCACAACGCACGACCAACGCACGCTTTGCTTGGACAGACGAGCCTCGACGACGGCAGCGGCGGAGCCCGAAACAGAGGTGGCGACGTGAAATGGAGGAGGAAGAAGAAGACGATGACGGGGGGGGCGCCGCGATGCGGGTCGGCCGCACTACTCCTTCGCCGCCCACCGCGCCGCCTAGCGCGAGCCCTGCGGCTCCGCGGGCCGGCCGCGCTGCTCCTCCTCCACCCCACCGTGTCGTCGAGCGCGTGCTCTGCCGCCGTGCTGCCGCAGCGCTCTGCAGGGTGAAGTAAGGCCGTGCCCACGATGGTCTCGATGTCGTGCTTCCGGACGGGAACGTCGCCGCCTCCTCGCCGCGCGTGAGGTCGAGGGCTCGGCGGTCTCGACTGGTTGCAAGATCCGCCGGGCGAGCTCCTCCTTGAAATCGCGGGCGCGGGTGGGCTCCGCCTCGCTGTCGCGTGCACAAGCGAGCTCCGCGTCGCGAGCGTTTTTCGGCGTGGCGGAGGGCAATGACGTCGACTGATTTTGTCGTCTCCACCACCTCCGTCCAATTCCATCTCGCACTTGCCTCCGTCTCGTCATTGCGCGCCTGTTGAGCCCGCTCGTGCCCTTCCTTGCCACCGTAGTCGCCCGGTGCATGCCTTCTTCCTCACGTTCGGCAACAGCGCCACCACGAGCCGCGTCGCCGTGCACTGTCCACTTCGGAGGACGCGGCCCCATGACCGGCGTCACGGCCTCGTCCCTCGCCCCCGCCCGTGCGGCCCGTGGCCGCGCCACTGCCATCCCGCACGGCAGGTCCACCACGAATGAGGGCAGCAGGGGCAGGGAAGGGAGGGAAGAGATAGAGAAGGGTGAGGGCATATGTGTGAGATAGAAGATGAGGGAGGGGCGTTTTTGATAAATTTTGCGGGGCCCAGTACACGGTGGACCTGCCACGTCAGCAAAACCATGGTTGTTTTGATATTTGGACCTGGAGTTAATCGGTTTCAAACTTTTCGGGGGCAGATAACTGGTTTTGAAGTTGATGGACCTATTTGGGACAGGTCTGCAAGTTAATGGACCTACAGTGCATTTAACTCAAATTTATATGATATCATAATTTCAGAATCATGACAAGTTACCATGCAGAGCAGATTACCGTAAGTTTGCTCATTCTTGATGTTGAATTTTTTGAAGCCAATATGATAATATCCCCCCTTCTTCCAACAAACAGAAAAGGAAATATTTCAGAAGTTCAAGTGTGTTGACATTGGAACACACCAAGGCCTGAAGCTTTACCAAATAGATCCTTTGCATCTCTTGGAGATTGGGCTAATGTGACATGTACATAGTTAGCCAACAAAACACACAAAAACAATTCTGGAGGAAGGAAAGGGGAGGTGGGGAGGTGAGGCGAACGTGGATGCTGTTTCTAGTGTTTCCCAACCCTTGTGTGCCAAATTTTTAACTTATGACTAAAGCTCAAATCTCTAGCCTTGGCACCAGAGCTCACCTCTCTTAAACAAAAAATTATGCGGTGCCCAAGGAGCCACTTTGATTCCTTGTTTGGAGCCTTATGTGTGGGGGCGAGTACGGCCTTTCTTGGGCAACACATGCATACAATACAAATCGACAGCCTCCACTAACAAATTACTGCCTTGGGCTTTGCCCCCCCATCGTGTTTGCTACAGGATAGGTTCTGTTTTACTTGAGTTTTAAACTTCAAATGGTACACTACAAAATCTGCTTGAGTTGTGTATTCTGTGAATTGTTGTGGGGAATCTGCATTTTTTTCACCCTTCAGCTGTTTTTGTTTCGAATAAAGATTTGTATGGTTTGAATGGAATTACTGAAGTGCTACAGTTGCTTTTGGGTCTAAATTGATGATATGGACTGTGGAGTATGGACTACTACCATTTATTTCTGCTGTAAAACTTTTACCATGGACATCATTTTGACAGTGTTACTACAATTGCAGCGATGAATAAGTTGTCTCTGTTTGGGTTTTACAGGTATGCGTTCTAGATTCTAGAAGAGTAATACCAATCGAACCCTTCTATTCCAGGTGTGGATCTGATTTGCAATGGCTTATTAGGAT
The DNA here is from genome assembly GCA_023333625.1 of Bothriochloa decipiens. Lineage (NCBI taxonomy): Eukaryota > Viridiplantae > Streptophyta > Magnoliopsida > Poales > Poaceae > Bothriochloa > Bothriochloa decipiens. The sequence goes on along the minus strand of CM041645.1, from coordinate 7,897,387 downwards.
TCAGGCCGGATGTGATAAGGTTTGTACCTAAATGAATCTCTTCACCATGTATTGAATTGTTTTTTCTGTGCTGTCTCATGGTTGCACGAACCTTTGACATGGGATTCTACCATTCATCAGACTCTGGGTGCTGAGTTTCTTTTTCTGATAACACATCAAAAAAGCCTGAGCTGTCTTGCAGAGAATAGCCCATTATCCCAGGGAAACCGGTGAGTTGATGGACAGTTCCTCCTTGAACTGTCTGATTGGTCTCCAACTCTGGAAGTCAAAACAGGCATGAACCAATAACATGATTATAACAAAAGTAACTGCTCAATTTCGTATCTCAACTGTTTTGAATTAATATCTTGATCATGATTGCATTTATTCTTTCCATTTAGTACCTGGTGTTAGATAGGAAAAGAAGTGTTTTTTTTTTGCTCCTATAGTTTCACCAAATTATTATGAATTTCAGGAAAAGATATTTCATCATCATTTCAACCACATTTTATTATAGTAGACGAGAGTGGTTCAGCTGACATGTAGCTGTAATTAGTGTGTGGGCGTGGATAAACAGAATCCTACAGCAATAAGGTTCTCACTCTTTTTGTCGTTCTTCAGATAGTTCAGGTTCGCTGGACCAAAAAAAAAAAAGATTTGTTATGTTGTGTTTACTCAAAACTTTCTAGTGTTTTTGGAGTCTAGAATTAGTCCAGGGATTTTCAGAATTTCCCTTACTTTATCTAATAATCCTAGAAATTTGGAATGTCATATTTATATCCAAATGACCATATTATTACCATCAGGACCTCTTGTTGAAATAAGAGTATTAGTGTTCAACCAACTTGGAACTCACATGTGAAGTAGAAATCTTAGTTCTCCAGTAGCTAGAGCATATGCTCAAAGAACATTGCTAGCTAGAAGTACTCCAAACATTTCCTAAGCATAAATACAAAACTCCAAGCCTAATAAGACATTGGGCTCCATAGCAGTCACCCATAGGATTTGACCCTAAGGCGGCGTACGTCCTCAACTTGCCTTGATGAATTATAGCTAGCTAAGACTAGTAATGTTCATTAATATTATTCTTAGGCTAGCAAGACGCTACTAATAATCTACCTAAGCGAGATATAGTAATGCTAAATGTTGTTTTAATTTGCATACCCAAATGGTTGTATTCAAAGCATGTCCTAGGCTTAAATACAAAACTCCGTGGCCAATAAGCCCTTGAGCTTAGCATGTCCCCATATTTGACACAGATAGAAATAGGCCGTCCTTAACTTTGTCTTGGGGGAATTAGAGCTAGAAGAAACTAGTGGTAAGATGTGTATTTTTTTAGACTAATTAGGACGCTGATCTATATATCTAGCTAGCGAAGAGTGATGTCGAAGCAATGGATGTTGTCTGATCTCTTGCCTGTAGCTGCCCTATAATCATGAATCTAGCTTGGTCACACAGCACCCACGTAGACCTAAATATCATATCGTTCATGCTCATGCTCTAACAAAAGGAGCTTTGCTACTCTACTGAAGAAGCATCAGAATAATCTGTGTGTCATGGTCATGGTTGGTTCTAACGCCGCTTTGTCGGTCTCATGGGCTTAATCTCTGGTCAAATCACCCCCCATGCGATCGATTAACAAAAAGGCGTTCAAACGTACGGACGCCTGGCCGGACGGTCTCTCTCTCTCTCTCTTTACACACTCGCACGGGCATTTTCACCATGACGTGTGGGGCCCATGTACCCGGGACCCAGACACCCAGTGGCGTGTGTGTCGGTAAAGAGCAGTGACGTGGATTTACATGAGGAGCACAAGATGCCGGTGTGCGTGTGCACCGCCCGCACGTGTGCACGTACGCCCTGTGCGTAGACAATCCGGGGCACGCACACGTGGCGTGGTGGGGGCAGGGGGCGGGGCGGTTGGTGCTCGTCACGTGAGCGCGTCTGACACAAGGTTAATGCGGGGAGGCCGCCTCACGTGCAGCGTGGTGTGGGATGCGCTGTGGCGGATCCTCCTGTGGACCTTTTTGCTGCTTCCTTTGCTGCCGTTCTAGGGGTTCATGATGAAGTAGTGAGCTCCTTCCAAAATTCACTCTTGACAGTTGACACTGAACGGCTGAAGCCAAAGGTTGCACGCACGGGGGCGCTTGCTATCTCCAATAACACCGATGGAGTTATTGGCCCAGAAGCTTGCTGTCGTGCGATCCTGGGACGTCCACGACGAATAGATGCGCGGGGAGTACGTGTTGAAGAGATGGATGCCTGGAACTCTCTCTGTATGTTTTCAAACAAACGGAACACACTGGCTCCCTGAGTCTGGCGGCTAATTTCCCCTGGCCATCCTGATACTAAAAGCCAAATCAATGCAGCCTTTTACATGTACCAGGGTCAGTTTTTATTCTCCATTTACACTAGAGAGGTAAAAGAACCTCCACTGCGTTAAATTGCCACTAAAAATCGTTTCAGAAATTGATTGCTACCTGCTTCCCACACTGCTCCTAGAATCAAGAAGTGAAGAGCTCTACTCAACTGTGTTTGGGTAAGGAATCCCGATTTTGAAGCAAAGGAGACTATCTTTTTTTTTAAGCAAGGAGACCTATTGGGCTCACGGGCACTCAAGCAAGTCCATCTAATCTTGAGCTCCGCCCAGGACAAGGTGGCAAACGATACGGCTTGCCGACGGCCCACCAGAGCCCCGAGCCCACGTGGTAGTTCCGGGCCGGACGGGGGTAAATAATGCTTGACAGCCAGCCCAAGTACAGAGGCTTCTCTCCCGACGGCCGACGCCCCTTCGCTGCCGGAGCGGGCGGAACAGCAGGAGCACGCCGCCGCCGCCCGCCGGAAGCCGGATCGCGGAAGTCGCAGCTTTCGCGCTCCAGTAGGTTTCTGGTACTGTCTTCTTGCCCCCTCCTCGGCCTCGGTCTGCCTTCCACCCGCAGCTCAGCTTCCCGATCGCGGGGCTTTGCTGCTCGCTCCCCCATCGCACTTGCCATGCGCGCGCGCGAGAGGTGTTCGACGCATTGTCTCTGTCCGTTGTCGCGCTCGCTGGGCACCATTCTGTACATGGCGCTTCCCTGTTCCGGAGAGGGAGTGAAAAAGACGCAGTCTGACTGACACGCCTGCTGCTCCTATGGTTCTTTGTTTGCAGGTCCGGCTGGGCCTATGGCGGCGACTACACTGGATTCGTGGTCGAACATCCCGCTGGATCTCGCGGGCCTCGTTCTCAAGCGCCTTCCCGCCCACGTCGACCGCGTCCGCTTCGCAGCCATGTGCCCCCAGTGGCGCTCCGCTGCGCGGCAGGTCAAGCTGTCCCCGCCAATGCCACTGCTCGCGCTCAAGGCCGGGGACATCTTCTACAGCATGCCCCGAGGTGAGCCGCTCCACTTTGCTGGCTACAGAAATGACCACTTATCAGATGGCTGCATAAAAGCCTTCTACACAGCTTGCGGTAACTGGCTGGTGTACAAGCGCCTTGACGACTTGCTCTTGTTGGATCCCTTCTCTGGTGCCACCATGACCCTTCCTCTACCCAGTAGCGTTGTTTCCAGCAACATATCACATAAGCTGTTAATGGACGTGAGATACTCCGATGTGATCAAACTAATGGTGTGCTCACCCAACCTCGCTGTTGTACTGTTCCAAGGTAGGGAATCCAATCGGATTGAAGTGTGCCGGCCAGGAGGCTCCGTGTGGTCAGTTGCACAGGACCTATCTTTGTGGATTACTGACATGGCTTTTTACCGAGGGAAGCTCTACGTTATTCACTTCCATGAGGACCTGTGGGCTTTGGACATCACCGTGGATGACAATACGGGTGATCCACGGGTTTCTCAGATTGGACGGGTCATCAATGTTAAACAATTTGATAGTGGGATTGAGCGGGCCTTGTTGAGGATGCTCTACCTGGTTGAGTTGAATGGCTCATTGCTACTGGTGCGTACAAGGATTTTCCATAAGCTCGTAGATGGCGAAGGACAGATACAAGCTTTTGCTGGACAGTGTGGGCCTGACGTTTGGATATTTTAGGCAGACTTTGGCCGATCACAGTGGGTCAAGGTGACGGCCCTTCCTGACGATCAGGCACTGTTTCTAGGGCCATGCTCCAGAGCTGTTGGCATGCCTCAAGGTGACTCACCGGGCAATCGCGTGTGGTTCTTGGATGACTACAAGGACTTTCACCAGTGGAATGAGTATTGGCATGGCAGCGTGGCAAACCCCAAGCCTTTCTCGCCTCTGCCAATGATCTCGTGGAGGGGCTGCGTGGGAAATGCAGGTGCTGCATGGCTCTTCCCTGCAAACTGATGCTGTTGGTTGGACCATTGTTATAAGCAAAGCTGTTAAACACACCATGTGTTTCTCTGACCGTAGTACGACAAGTTTCGCAATGCTGACTTACTTTTGGATGATTATGCTGTGCTTAGCTTTGTGGACTTGTGATGGGAACCTTGTGGTAGCATTCTGTTAGTTGCTAGTAACCTTTTCTAGCTTTGTGGACTTGTGATGGGAACCTTGTGGTACCATTCTGTTAGTTCTTAGTAACCTGTTCTGTTAAGCATTTAGATGGTGAAGTCACAATTGTGCTGTTTAATCTCTGAATGATGCGTGATCTATTGTCAATCTTTGGTCCTGGAGTAATACTTTGATATGTCTTTGGATTGCTTGCTGTATATGCTGTTTTAGGTTAAGCCCATGGTCCTTGATTCTGGGAACTAGGGCTAGACCATTTGTTGTATGCATCCCATGGCACTTGCAGACTTGAAGTGAGATGTTTCACTTGAGATGAATGGTGTTTCTGAGGAAAGAAGGGGGGGGGGGGGGGGGGGGTGAGGGATTGGTGCTCTCAGGACATGTTTCCATATGCATTCATTTGTTTCATTATGCCTGTAGTCATATACTCATATACTGTTGCCGATATGCCAGAGAAACAGTGCACGCCGCATTGTGGAAGTTATTGCTCCATGCAAGTCTTGTTTGAATGACTGAAGCTGCTAGGTGTATCATCAAACTATTTGTTTAATTTGTACTTGTCCGATTGTATATAGTTTGTATCTGTAATGCTGACTGCGAGTTGATTGCCATGGCCAGATCCCTTTTCCAGGTTCAGATGGTCTCAAATATAGGCACAAATCCATATCCATTTTCCAGATTCAGATGGCTCTCGAATATAGGCATAAATCCGTGTGACCACGAAGCATCTCACTTCACATATAGGCACAAATCCAACATTTGAGGTTTTCTTATAAGATTTGAATTATAGAGAAAAATGACACACGAGAATGATGTGAACATAAGTTATCAAAATATTATGAACCGGTTTGCTTGCCCACTCACCCCAATTCAAGTGATTAAGATTTCCTCTTTTTTTTAAAAAAAAAATTGTAGAGTCCCAACATATTGTTTAAGTTCACAAATTTTCAAACAACCTCGAAAGTTGGTATATACCAAAGTTGCATCTCAATACTTGAATGTTTTTATTTGAAGTTGTTTGAGAGTCACAAATATGTGTTTTAAGTTCATATATTTTCAAAATCGGAATTTAGAATTTCTAAACAATATTGAAGGTGGAGACAGTTATTACCAAAATTCTAGTTGCCGACCTGATCTTGATGTTAGCAATTGATAAGCTTTTTTATTATTAGAAGTGTTTTAGAACAATCTCAGATTAACAAGGCACTGATCTTATGCATGGACTTGCGTAACGAAACGAGGTAGTTGTGTTTTTTGACATCACTCTGCTATTTGTCCCTAGTATAGTTGCGAGAGAAATTGAATATAGTAAGTTCCAAACTGAAAAGCATTTCAATCGAAGTGATTTAATTGCTCTGGTTCAAGTACATGCCTAGTGAATGTTGATCATAAAACTATGTGTGCCTATGGTGCCCCCTTCGCACCATTGTGAAGAGTGAATTGTAATTAGATCCAAACCAAATTGAAGGATGTGAAATATAGTGATTTGCTTGTTAAGTTGCCTGGCCAAAATGTTGGCCATGTATACAAGGTGTGATGTATTTGATGAGAGCAAAAATGGTAACAACATGTTTAGACTTTAGAGCACGTACAGAGCGGGCGCTTTGCACTGGTGCTGCATGCGGTTTTTTTTTTTCCTTCTTTTTTAGGCCACGGTGTAAATCGTCTTTGAGATGATGATGACATTGCTTTTTCGTGTGGAGAGAGAGAGAAAAGAAACGGCCTCGTTTCTTATTGGGCTCAGCCCATATATAACACAGTGAACCCAGGGCAGTCCATATTCGCAGCCTAAAAGGCCCCAGCCTCGCGGGCCGTTTTCGGACTTCCTGGTGGGCCGATGGATCGTCATTTTTTCATCTCCGAAGCGCGCGCGTTGCTTCGACGCGGCCGCCGCGCGCAGGACGACGACGCGTGGCGGTGCGGTGCGTCGGTGGTGGACCGACCGCAGTCCGCAGCGCAGCCAGCTGGGCCCCGCCGACGGAGGTGCGCCGCGCCGCGAAACCGCCTGGTGTGTCGTCGACACGTCGTAGTGGGACCGCTCCGTTATATCGGGCAACGGGCATGCACGCACGCCGAAAGCTCGACGACGTCGGAACGACTTGCATTGGAACGGAGCTAGCGTACGCGGTACGCCTGGGCGCCGGTGAGGGGCGACCTGCTTTAATTTGCAGTTTTGTGTAAAAACATAAACACGCACATGGTTATGTATGGTTACGCTGGTGTCGGTATACCTAATCGCGTGTCGTTTACGAGGCAACAACTAACCTTCCGGCTCAAGGAAATTCGCTACGCGTGCCATTTTGTTTGTATATGAGGATAGTACTTTGCTACTACTAGCTGCGATGTTGACTGGCTACACGAAATTAGGTACAGCTGTGTACTCGGAGTATAAAGATCAGTGAGCAACATCGATTTGATAGCTAGCCCTTGACTGTGTCAAGGTGTACGTACTTCAATTTAATCTAAGTGTATGTAGATACTCTTCTAGCTAATCGTTCGTACAACAGTAGGTCGTCCTTTTCTTTTCTTTTCGTTCCGCCCCGCCCCCTTCATGTTATCATTCTAGCCAGCTTTTAGGGCTGAGGATTAAGATTTATGGATGACTTTAGAAGTAAGACCTTGTTTAGTTGCCTCAAAAAGGTTAGAAATTTCACTCTCTCTCTATCACATTAATTATTATGCCGTTTGCATGGAGCATTAAATATTGATAAAATAAATAACTAATTATACAGATTAGTCGTAAATCGTGAGACGAATCTTTGGAGCCTAGTTAGACTGTCAAATACAAACGAAAGTACTACAGTTATTTTCAGGCTAGAAATTTACCATCTAAACAAGGCCTAAAAAACGGGGAACATGGCCACATAGTTTTGTGAACGTCCGCGTTCCCAATTCAAAATATTTACGTTCTTCCGTTGTAACCATATCCATGCCCCCATTTCCTTCTGGGAATGTGGCTATAGCTAAGAGATGGCTTTTACTGGTGTAAACTTTGGCAACCATTCAAAGCATCATGATAATGAGCAAATGAGTTTCATGGATCGGAAACTTTGGAATAGGTGTTCAAGCATCTCCAAGAGTTTTCAAAACCCACTCCCAATTTTGATCTTCTAGTAAGACTGGAAAAACACTCTCCAACAACTTCTTATCTCAACTCTCTCAATGCAAAGATGTTTGTGATAATACAGAAATAGTTTAAAGTTTTCGATGCAAAATTATTTCCAATCCTTTATAAGCGAGATTTTTAAAAATGATTGAAAGAACGCAATGGTCCTATCGTTTTTTAGCCACTTGAAACTCAATGAATTACCAAAGAAATTAATGGAGATCAGGGACGAAGCCAAGAAAAATTTTAGGTCGGGCTGAACAAAAGCACGGCTATAGCAACATAATCTCACTATGAGTCATTATAGTAGATAAATATAATACTATGATAATTTAAAGTAATCTTATATTGAAACATCGCTGAAATCACTAAATATATCATGAATTGTTAAATTATGAAAGGCCAAATTACGAAACTTATAGACTCCCGGTGACGATGAAAACATGTTGATCATGTGTGACTACCCATCTTAGCACTTCTAAATAAGTTGATTAATGCTAACAAGAATAATACGAAAATAACATGTATTGTATTTGATCCACTGCCTCTTATCTAAATATAGTACTTGATAGAGTAAGGAATTAGCATGCATTATATTTAATCCACAACTAAATATAGTACTTGAGAGCCATAGGGAGGGCTCTAGGGGGGCTTCATGCAGTTTACAACCGTAGGAGGGGCTGGAGCCCCCCTTGCCCGGCCGCTAGCTTCGTCCATGATGGAGATGCTCTTAACTCGGCCAAAAATGCTTGTGCGGACCCTAAACTGACTCTAAAACTATAACTTGTAAGACATGAATTAACGAGCAAATTTTCTTTCCCTACAGCCATTGTATTATTGGTACACAAAGTTAAGTCTGTAGGAGTACACATTTCGCAATGCGAAAAGCTTAACGCCACACAAAGACACAATGTTCTCCAATATATAAGTTGTTTTATGGTTAGCCTGCTAACCAACACAAGACTTTAATGATCGAATATAAGAGCAAGTATTATAATACAACCGATTTAGTGGCTTTAAGTTCCCTTACAGCCTTTTCTCAGTCCACTTGTCTCTCATAGAGTTTTTTGATTCTTATGACCAAATCGGTTGTAAGCTTATAGTCCACTTCTGCTCTCTCTCCTCCACGTCAACATTTAGCCTGCTTGCAACCTATTATATATAGTACTTGCTCGAAGGAGCATTCACTATGGACTTTAATTTGGTGGCCTAAACCTCGACATGTTTAAAACCCTTAAGAAAAAATAAAAAATGATAATAAGACCCCAAATACTTTAGCTATCCTAACATTGCTATGTTAGTATTCTCACTATGCAAAGATAGCAATCTCAGTATAAAAATGAAGATCCAAATCTTTTCCTTACTTTTCTAATATGGAATCATATCTCACTGTCTATATAGATCCTTTAGAAATGAAATCCAAACAAAGTATATTATACCGTATACTATTACTAGCATGTCTAGCACTACCATAAAGCAGAAACCAATACTACGCTTCTTTGTTTGCTGAATAAAGCTGGCATTAATAAAGAACGTCCTGCTGCTAATCCTTCACATGCCACGGCACACGATCCTTGGACGCAAACGTCAACGACCCCAGAGGAGATCAAATGTGCGTGCATCGCGAAACCCCCGCCGGCCGCCGTGAACCGCGACATGAATCCCGGAAGCGCGCAACAATTATTCCACCGACCACCAAAAACATGGATGCTCCACGAACCACTCGACTCGTCTGCGCTTCAAATTCGCACCTGACTTTATGGACTGCATTTAACAAAATCCATTTTTTAAAATAAATAAATAAATAAATAAATAACAAGCTTTGCTAGCTCATGAGTCATGCATGCATGGCCGCTGGCCGTTTCTTGGCGAGCAGTAACGCAAGCGTAGCTGTGGGTGGCATGCCAGTCCATCTCGTCTTCTCCATCCATCTCCTGCAGGCTGCAGCTGCAGGCCTTTGTACTTCCCAAATCTGCAAGCAATTAAGCAAACATTCCACCCACCAACCATCCAAACTTTCAAGTGCTCGTCGTCATCCGGGTTCCCCACTTTCCCTTTCGTGGCCCACGGCTCCGCGTCCTCCTCCGGTCCTCTCCGCAGTCCCCGCCGTCTTTAAACCCCGACGACTGACGAGTGACGAGACGCCGTGTTGACTCGCTTGCGACAGCCAACGGACTCGAGCGTGGCCATGGCCGTGGCCGTGGCGTCGCGCCGGGCGACTCTCCTTGTCGTGATCTTCATCGTCTCCGCGGCCTTGTTCGCGGCCGGTGCGTCAGGTGAGGTTCTTGAAGATTATGTCTTTTTCCTCTTCCTTCCATCGATGCTGCCGTGTGTTTTGATGCATCGATGGAGAATTCGGAATGTATGCGTGTAAGTTTGGTTGAGATGATGTTGGGTTCGTCTTCTTTAGCGTCGGCGGCGGTGGCGGCGGCGGCTCCGGGGCCCGGGGCGAACTCGACGCCGTTCGTGCTCGCGGCGGAGCAGACGCAGCGGAAGGACCCGCTCGACGGGCTGAGGTACTACACCGACGGGTGGAACATCAGCGATGAGCACTACTGGGCCGTGAGTTCTTGCTTCTCCTTCCAGATCCCATCTTGATCGATCCTCTAATCATTCTTCCCTCGATCCTCGATCGGTTTTTCCGTCGTCTTGATCCTCGATTTTGTTGTTGGTTCCGGCTGCGGTGCGATCATCGATCCTGATCAGTCCGTCGGCTTCACCGCGGCGCCGGTGTTCGCGGCGGCGGGAGTCTGGTTCGTGGTGTTCGGCATTGGCCTGTTCATCGCCGGCTGCTGCTTCTGCTGCTGCCCGAGCTCCGGCGGCGACTCGTACTCGCGCGCGTGCCTGTTCGTCTCGCTCGTGCTCCTCCTCGTCGTCACGGCGGCGGCAGCGTAATAACCGATTCCCCGATCACGTCCATCGCCATCCAATTCACTCCTCGTCTCCGATATGAAATACCTCAACGGCCGTGTCTCCCTTCGTTGCATTGCAGTGTCGGGTGCGCCGTGCTGTACGACGGGCAGGGCCGGTTCCACGGCAGCACGGCGGCGACGGTGGACTACGTGGTGCGGCAGTCGGGCGACACGGTGGCCACCCTGCGGGGCTTCACGGGCTTCCTCGAGACCGCCAAGGCCGCCGGCGTGGGGCCAATCACGCTGCCCGACGACGTCAAGGGCAGGATCGACGGCGTCGTGCGCAGGGTGGGCGCGGCCACCGACGAGCTCGCCGCCCGCACCGCCAGCAACGCCGCCAAGATCCGCGCTGCCCTGGAGACAGTGTACGCCATCGAAGCACCTTGTTTGTTTGGTTCCTGACCGTGCACTACTCTTGATCATCTTGTTGATCGTGCTGTCCATTACAATGCAGAAGGAAGATTCTGATAGTTGTTGCAGCGGCGATGCTAATCCTTGCTTTTCTTGGCCTTGGTGAGCACCAACACTTCCTACTGCTGTTTATGCACGATTAATTTTGGCAAAAAAATTGTATCACAATTTCTGACATCTCTCTCTCTCTCTCTCTCTCGTTTTGCTTACATTGGTTCTGCATTTTTGCTGTGTGTTGCAGTGTTCTCGCTGTGTGGATTGGAGTCGATTGTCTACGTGTAAGCATCAATCAAACAAATACATCATGTCTTCAGTATTTCATCACCTGCCAGAGTTCATCTGGTGAAGATCGATGAGCTTCGAAATCTGATTCGAGTGTGTACTTGCATGCAGGTTGGTGTTCTTGGGGTGGATCCTGGTTGCAGGGACGTTTCTACTGTGCGGTACTTTTCTCCTCCTGCACAAGTAAGTGACTTTGCTGTTGCTTCGAAGTCAAGTACCGTCACGAGTACACTTTCTCCTACTCCAGTCTGGTGGCCACACACAAACACACACGCTCACACTACAAGTCTACAATGGTGACGTGCAGCGTGGTGGGCGACACGTGCGTGGCGATGGGCGAGTGGGTGCGGCACCCGCCGCACGCGCGCACGGCGCTGGACGACATCCTGCCGTGCGTGGACACGGCGGCCGCGAACGAGGCGCTGGACCGGGGCAAGGAGGTGAACTACCAGCTGGTGGCCGTGCTCAACGCCGTGCTCACCAACGTCTCCAACCGCGACTTCCCGCCGGGAGCCCCGCCGCCGCTCAACTACAACCAGTCCGGACCGGCCGTGCCGCTGCTCTGCAACCCCTACACGGCGGACCTCCGCGACCGCGCCTGCGCGCCGGGCGAGCTGCCCCTCGACCCCGCCGCCGCGCGCCAGGCGTGGCGGCGCTACGTCTGCCGCACCGCTGCCGCGGACGCTGGGGTGTGCGCGACCCCGGGCCGCGTCACGCCGTCCATGTACGAGCAGCTCGCCGGCGCGGCCGACGTGAGCTACGGGCTGTACCACTACGGCCCGGCGCTGGTGGCGCTGGCGGACTGCACGTTCGTGAGGGAGACGTTCCGGTCCATCGGCGACGACCACTGCCCGGGCCTCGGGCGGTACAGCCGCCAGGTGTACCGGGGCCTGCTCGCCGCCGCCGTCGCCGTGATGCTGGCCGTGCTGCTCTGGGTCGTGCACTCGCGGGAGCGGCGGCGGAGGAGCGATGCCAAGGAGATGATGCCGCTGGCCTCGTCGCCCTACAAGTTTCCTGCTGTGGAGGAGAGGGCGTTTCTCAGGAGCCCCGCGAGGCCGTATATCTGAATGGATTAAGCTGAATTATTACATATATCAGGCTATCAGCTGCTAGCTTAATTAGGCCAATGCACCGTCGTCCGACACTGGGGCGTAGTATTTTACTACCTGTACATTCTACTGTAGTGTGTTTAATTAAGTAGCCGACATTGGTGTTCGCATGTGCTAAATTTCAAATCAGGCAGACTCGAAATAAAGACAACAAAAGTAATGAGAAAACAAGTTGCCTATCTGAAACATAAGTGAACTTGACTAGTGGCTGTAGTATGTAGCATAATTTTTAAAGGAATTTCCTTTCAATATAATAGAAAACTCTCCTACATCAAATGTTTTAAGAAAATATCTGTAGAGGTGTGGCAAGATAACAAAGTGGTAAGGATGAAAATAGGCTCTTTTAACATTTTTGTCCTTGCACTGAGCGCTTGATATATATCTTCTTGTTGTTTATTTTAACACCTTTCTTTTGGATAAACACACACCCCCTTTTTTGTAGGATCTCCGTTTGCAGTTTTATCCTTTTGAGCCACGAAACAAGGAGTCAGTTGGCACTCAACAGCCACAGGAAGTAAGCCTCCTCTGCGCGACAGCGCGAGCGCACACGAGCAGCCCCGCATTACGACATTGGGAATTTAGGAACCCGGAGGTGGCGGCCGCAGCAATATAATACCCGGCCGGTCGACATCACCGGCCGCTTGATCAAGCGCGGCGCGCAGCCTCGCATGCACCAGCTTGTCCATCGACGCATCATCGGAGCGCATGGCCGCAGCCTCGCATGCACCAGCTTGATCACTGCGGCCGGCCATGAGCTCCTCTCCTCCTCCTCCTCCGTGCTCCAACTCCAAGACCGCCGCCGGTCATGCGCCGGCGGCGGCGGCCAGGTACTGCCTGTGCGCGCCGACGACGCACCCGGGCTCGTTCCGGTGCAGGCTGCACCGGTCGTCGTCAGTGGAGCCAGTGCCGCGGCGGCGGTGGTGGCGCCGCCCTCGGCATCGGAGGAGGCCAAGGAAGCCGCGGCGGCCGCGGCCGCGCGCGCGTTCCTGGAGCGGATGACGGCGGCCCGGAAGCCGAGGCGGCAGGGCGCGTCTGGGACGACGGTGTTCTTGCCTGGGCCGTCGAGGCTGGGAGCCACCGCGATGGATGAGTAGCCTCCGTAGAGTCGTTCCTGTCATGGCCGTGTAGTAGACTTGTCGTGTGACATGGTCAATTGGACATATGTGCCGTGTGCAGCATGCTGGAAGGTGATCGATCTTCTGGTTTGGAGTTTGGGCGACTAGCAGCTTTTTGTTGCTGCCTTTGGTTCATTTGCATTTTGTACATATACTTCTGTCATCGTAGTAGTATACATGATGCTAGCGCATACTTTGCTTAGTGTGTGACGGCGTTGGCCCAGCCGCAGATGCAGTGTTTGTGTGCTATAGGATATTTCGATTCCATATAGCAGATAGCCAGATAAAAGTATATATTCGCATTTTGACGGGACGACACAGACTTGCCATGCAAACCAAACGTTATACTTAGATTCATGACCAATGCGGCCTCAGAATCAACTTCTGCACAATCGCTTGCGTTGAAGCACTCTAAGATAACATTGTTGGAAAAAGTAAGCTTGTTTCAGATGCTGGACACTAAACCTGATCACATTGCATCAGCACAATCGCGTATATTCAGCTACAGCATTCGACATTAAAGCTCTCTTGTCACGAGACCAAAACTATACGATAAATGCAGGGGCAATCATGCCATGGAGTTCGATTACTGTACAATTTCCACTACTCGTAGTGTACAACTATGCTTCAAAATGGGATAGTATATGAACTACTAGCCCCCAGGCCCCAGCCATGTACGTACAGAATGGTTAGCACTTTTGCCAAGAAAACAAAAACAAAACCTTTACGTCGTTGACAAAATTTCTATTTCTATCGTGTATCATAGGAGCAAGCTGAAGATGTTTCCCAAGCCTTCACGTGTGTGCAGCCAGAGAGAAATCACCGAGCACCCATGAAGAAATAGCCCAAACAAAACTGTTGTATGCACAGAAACAGGTCTGCACCCTCAAAACGAATCACAAGGGAGGGGTTGTTATGCCCAAAGGCCCAGCCCTAGGCCTGAAGGGGTCCTATCAAATTTCTTACTCTGATCGCAACACTTGGACGAACTTTGGCGATGGGATTTTGAGTTGGCATTTGAATTGGTGGTACCATGGTCAGTGCCATTCACATGTGGTGGACTGCTCTCGCCATTCTGTGAGACTGGGCTTCTCATCTGAATTGGTCCCATTTCCTCATCAGATTGCAATGTCTCTGCAGTGTTCTCAATATCCTCATGGTACCCCTTCAGCAAGAACTCAGAACAGTTTTTGCGCACCCCATGGTCATATGGATTTCTGAATCTGCCACTTGGTCCCCTGAGGTAACTGTACCTCATGGCATTTGCCATCTCATTTGTTGTAATGTTCCTGGATATCTGCAAGGTAGAAAAGCAAGAAATTACCAGATGGTGGGAAAACGTGGGTTAAAGATACATGAAGGAAAAGAAAGTTAAGAGTCAATAGTCCCTGATATCAGATGCAGTGGATCTCCACAAACAGACAGAAGCTCAGGTGATAATTTTTAGTACAACTGAACAGATAACCAAGAATACAAAGAATCATGCATGTGCAGAAATAATCTACAATATACATTTATGTATAAACACTAGAGGAGGGCCCGCGCTGCGCGCGGGTGGGAGGAGAAGAGGGAGGGGGAAAAAGAGGGGAGGAAAGGGAAAAGGCAAAAATAAAAAAATAAAATCCGCATGTGAGCAGTAACCAAATCCGATAAGGAATAATAAACCCGATATGAAACAGTATCAAACCCGTAAGGAACAGTGAAACCCATCATGGAACAGTAACAAATCTGCTAAGAAACAGTGTTATCTATTATTGAACAGTAATAAATCTGTTAAGAAACAGTGTAAACCCATCATGGAACAATACAAACCCATTAATGAACAGTATAACCCATTATGTATGGAACAGTGTACCCATTACTATTGGTGAACAGTCTGTGAGTCTTGGCAGCAGACCCGTTATTCACGGGATTAAAGTGTATATATATATATATATATATATACACAGAGGCATCAACAGATTCAGATTGTGCCAAATATTTGATTAGAATTTAGAGGTATCATTAGCACTTGGCACCAAAGTATACTGAATCCGTATTTCGCTATAGAGATGAGTAAGAAGAATGCTGATGCCATTTAGTTTTTCATCAAAGAATATATCCTAGTAACTAAATCCACACTGTGCTGGTGCCTAATAGATGCATTGTCAGATGTAGTCTGCCTGACTAGTCAGTTCATTGGAGATGGTACAAGATGAATCGTTCCTCAGTGGGAACTCTAACGTATTTCACCAATCAAAAGTAAACAAAAAGGTTAATATTAACTTGGTTCATACCTGTGATGCTTGAATTACTGTTAGAGTTATAACACCAAAGAAAAGGAGGAGGTCCATTATGACAAAAGATATCACCCAGGAATGGTTTATAGCTGTATAGCCAAGCCATCCACCAAATGATGCCGGAGAAGCTGGGTCTCTTGCGCTTCCTGCAACAAGAAAAATATAAATAAAGTTTTCTCAATGCAATCAAAGTGTTGGTATAACAGAAAAATGTAAACATACTTATGATGGCCGTTACACCAGTAATAATCATCGCAGAAACTTCTAGGATAAGGAACATAAAGAATTCCCATTTGTTCCTCTGCAATTTCAAACCACAGTTTTTCATCAACATTCAAAATGTGGAAACAATAGAGTATGACATCATTCATCAGCTAGAGTAAGAGTTCAGAAAGTGGAGGTGTGTGTGTGTTTGTGTGTGTTTGGGTCTGTATATGACTTCCTTCCGCAGCTCTCCTGCGTATTTGAGAGACAAAAAAAAAAATAGAGACAGAGTGATGTTTTCTTGTTCTTCAGCTCCTGTTTTGGGTCTATAGGTGTAGCTTTTAGATTGAATCCGTATTTAGCTATTTAACCCTATACCATTAATATATCAACTGCAAATAAGATGTCCAACATATAAAAGGAAATAGTACCTTTCCAATGCAATTCGATACCCAAGGGCAGTGATGATCGAATTGCTCAACACAGCAGTCACATGTAGAGCAGTGTTTTGAGCGTACAGGCCTGACAATCTATTACTACTAGGCAAATCAGCCACTTCAGAAAAATGTTAATTCAAGGGGAAACCCCACACAGATTGCTTAATAAAGAAAAACTTACTTTGCATGTTATACATAGTTGAGACCAATTACCATCAAGGACTTCAGGATTGTCCAAACCCATCTTCAACAAAGGTTCCTTAGAGAAGCAAAAACAAAAGATGAACGTTACACATTTTGATCTATGATATTATTTCAATTTTCTTTAAGTGGCAGTTTAGGAGATAAAGAAATGAATAGGATGTCATAGTAGGTTTCTGGATCTTTCAAGCTTACATCATCTCTTTGATTTTGTGAGTCTCTTATATTCTTGCTGATATAACCAGGATCTTTCCTGCACAAAAACAGTATGGTCACTCCAGAAAAAATGATCAAAATGCATAGCTAAGAAGTGAAAGAAGCAGGGTGTTGGGTGTTAAATATACATATTTGAAAGGAAAATAGAATACGGAATTAAACAAACTGAAATTTAAGTAACAGACCTTTTATAGACAGACAATTAAAGAAAGTGAGAAGCATTAAATAAATTGGCATTACCTCAAAGCCCTGAAAGGCTGAGACTTCAACTTCACCAAAATAGTATGGCATTCTAGTAAATGAGGCTAAGCTAGAATACAAAATGATAGGTTCTAGAAATAAATTAATATGAAAAAAAAATCAATGTCTACTTTTACGAATTGCATGTGGTTCAACGTAAGATTACTCTACACAATACATGAGAATAATGCCTAAGAGTTCCAGTTTCCTATCAAAGCTTTTCTTATAGGTCGATTTGCAAATCCTTTCTTTATTTCTCTGCTTCTCTTTTTTTTTTTCTTTTGTTGCTTGTATCATAATAAGATGTCTACCTGCTGCATCTATAAAGCATAACCAGTCCCACAGCTGCGAGGAGAACTCCCAACCATGAAAATAACCCAAGAAATACAGTCATCTTTGTGTTATAGTCTCCTGCATAGTAGGAATAAACTAAGTGCCACATTATGGAAGATTAAATCATCTGAACTCTGACATACATCAGAATAGTATATACCTAAGATAATTGAATGTACATATACAAAAATTAAAGCTATAATGATACACCAAAGAAGAGGAGCAAGCCCGATTTTTAATAGTTTCCCAAAATAACCATTCCCGACACATCCTCTTTCATGTACTCTTCTAGCATTCCCCTGCATTAAACAGAGCAGATGATCAAGTCAGTCCTCAAGTTTCCCTACTGCACTATAAGCCATTTTGTATTGAGGTCAATAATGGCCACTGTAACTCCCTAATCAAGACAATCCAGATCAGAAGACAAGCAAAAAAGGGTATTAAAAAATTAAAGAAAATTAACAAACCATACAAGTTGCAGATGAGTACTTTCAGCACTACAGCATTTGAGAAGAAACAATTTCCTCTTTTGTTTCTTCCATGTCAATGACAGTACTTTTCTTCTTTGAAAAAAAAACTAAAGCATCTTTTATGTACAGATAGTAATGCCATCTAATCACTTTTAACATGCTAAATGTACTAATTGTGAAAATTAGCCATGGTACAGTGTTCTCCACTCACAACAAACAGCATCAGCTGGATTATTTTTATATGTGAGGTAAAGTATCAAGGAAGAACACATGCAAAATCTGCTGCAGCGCAAATAATAATCAGCAGAAGTATGCTTCATGCCATTTAGATTAACAAAGTTTTAAAGATACCAAGCACTACTAGGCTATCCATCCATCACCAAAACTTTATAGTTGGGCTCCAAAATCCAACACAACAACAACAACAACATAGCCTTTTGTTCCAAGCAAGTTGGGGTAGGCTAGAGATGAAATCCAAAAGAGGCATGAAAACAAAGAACACATAAATGGTACAAGAAAAAGATTACGATTCAGGCACGTTAATTGCTAGTCTCCAAGCGCTCCTATCCATAGCTAAATCCTTAGGGATATTCCACTCCTTAAGGTCTCTCTTAACCGACTCGTCCCAAGTCAGTTTAGGTCGACCTCTACCTCTCTTTACATTATCGACCCGCTTTAGAACCCCACTACGCACCGGTGCCTCAGGAGGCCTCTGTTGGACATGGCCAAACCATCTCAATCGGTGTTGAATCAATTTTTCCTCAATTGGTGCCACCCCAACCCTATCCCGAATATCGTCGTTCCGGACTCTATCCCTCCTTATGTGCCCACAACACCATCGTAACATACGCATCTCTGCTACACTCAATTGCTGGATATGTCGCCTTTTTGTAGGCCAACATTCAGCACCGTATAACATCGCCGGACGAATCGCTGTCCTATAAAACTTACCTTTTAACTTCTGAGGCACCCTTCTGTCACAGAGGAGGCCTGAAGCTTGACGCCATTTCAACCAACCGGCTGAAATTCTATGCCTAACATCTTCATCAATGTCACCATCCTTTTGTAGCATCGATCCTAAATACCGAAAAGTATCCTTCTTGGCCACCACTTGCCCATCGAGGCTAACGTCTCCCTCCTCATTCCTAGTCGCGCTGAAATCGCACCTCATGTACTCGGTCTTGGTCCTAAGTCTAAACCCTTTCGACTCTAACGTGTGCCTGCATAGTTCTAACTTCCTATTAACCCCTGCCCTAGTCTCATCCACTAGCACCACATCATCA
>CM041645.1:7770382-7830156 GCA_023333625.1 Bothriochloa decipiens | reverse complement strand
GAAACCCTCAAGTTTCCTCTGGAAGTCGTTCTAGATGCCTCCATTGTGACGGTTGGCACCATCAACCAGTGCGGCAAGTAGCTAAGTCTGTTGCGCCATAACTTCTGCCAGGTTCGGTGGTGGTGGAGGTCCATTGCCATTGGCGTTGCCATTGCCGTTGGCATTGTCGTTGCCAACATTCTCTCCATGGGGTGCATCACCTCCTCCAGGGGCACCACCTCCAAGAGCACCACCTCCAGGCATGTTTGTCGGCGGGGTCTGCTCATGGTGATCGTCCACACCCAGGTTGAGGTTGACTGGTTGGACACGACCACCCCTATGACCACGATGATTCCCACGCCCAAGCTCAGGCACGGGTGGAGATAGGGTGTGCACCGGGTGCGCACACCGAGGCGATCTCCGATGCCATGGTCCAGGGGCTTGGTCGGTCTGTGCCAGTGTGTGCGCATGTGCAACGAGGCCGAAAGAGGCCTTGGCCTACGCGTCCACAAGGCGGGACGCCATGGCGAGAGCAGCATGGGCGGAGGTCGGAACAAGCGACACGGCGGCGCCCACCGGCGTTGTCGTGGATAGGAGGCGTGGTACCAAGTCTAAGCAGCTCCGGTGGTGGTGGCTTGTGGTATAGCTCCTGCTCTACGGTTCCTATAACACCCCAAAATTTGTGTCTTGGGTTGTTATTAGAAAGCCTAAATAAAATATGCTTTTCTATATTCTTTTTTAGAAAATAATTGAATGGGTTTGTGCTTGGTGCTTTGCTTGGTTTTGCTGGTGAAAAAAAGAATTTCTAAACCTCGAGCAAGTCACGTCTCGGTCTTCTTCGAATTTGAAAATAAAGCTTTGAAAACCCAAGTTTTCCTCAAGAAGGTTTTGAGAAAAACGTTTTTCAAAAAAAAATCCTTTCTCCTGCATAGATAGAGAGGGAGAGAGATTTTCTTTCTCTCTATAGTGTTGGCCACCGCTCTAGCTAGACACTATCCCCTACCAAGCTTCAGTCATCCCTGGCTTGCCCTAACCTATCCTGGCTAGATCTGGCCTCTCCTAGCCTTGACTAGCCAGCTCTGGCCAGTCATGGCTAGCCCCAGCCGACCATGACCAGCCCCAGCCGACCATGACTAGCCCTAGTCGACCACGGCCACCCCGGCCAAGCCAACAGTAGTCACAACCGGCCACACGTGGCCTAGCCAAGCAACCCCGGCCTGCCCAGCCCGGCCACCAGCGGCCATAGGTAGCCAGCAGCCGCAGCCGGCCCAACGGGCCAAGCCCAGTGGCTTCAGCCCCACCAGTTTCCCGCTGGTTATAAAGAGGGCCAGCCCCGTGCGCTGCAGCCCCTTAGCAACCCTAGAAGGAGCCGCACCACCACCCGCAAACCCTAGCCGTGCGCCGCCGGCCCCAGCCAGTCGCCTCCGGCCATAGCCAGCCGCCGCCGGCCACAACCAGCCGCTGTAGGACACAGCCAGCCCCCGCCGGCCACAGCCCGCTGCCGCCGGCCACAGCCAACCACCGCCGGTCCTACGTGGTCACGCGTGCTTTGCGCTGTGCCACGGTTGGCCGCTGCCGGCCAGCCAAGTACCAGCCGAGGGCCATGGTCCTCCCTCCCCCGTGCGCGGTATCTGGCCACCGTCGGCCGTTGTAGGCCGCAGCTAGCCTCCGACGACGGCCGTAGCAGGCCACAGCCGGCTGCCGCCGGCCGTCCAGCAGGCCAGGGCCGAGGTCCCTTCCCTCGGCATGAGCTGCAGCCTAGCTGCCATGGCCATGGCCTGGAGAGGAAGATGGACAGAGGTAGAAGATGAGGTATTTACGACATTGCCACCAAGCGATTTATTTATGGTTTTGCCACTGATCGTATAATCTCCGCCGTTTCACCGTTTTAACTCCAATTCGAGCGATTCTAGTTGTGTTATTTTTGTGTCGTCGTGATCTACGTAGGAGTAGTAAAGTTTATCATGTCACTAATTTATGAATTTATTTGGTTAAATGCAATTTGATTAATATTTATTTAATAGTTTTCTAATTAAAAGTAATCTAGGGTTTTATATTTCCGATCTCGTTGTGTTATGACCGTGTCGACCTTAAGCTTTGTTTTAGCAATGATCTTCATGATGTCATATGTTTGTGCATTTAATCTTGTTCACTTGTGTAATAATTAGTTGATGCTCAACTAAATAAAAGCAACCTAGGTCTATGCTTTCGTTGTCCTTGTGTTGCGATCATGTCAACGTATGTTGCTTGTTATTAATAATGTTTGTCACATCATGTGTTATGTAAGTAATCTTGTTTATTAATTAATGTGTGCTCTCTTGTGTAAAAGTAATTTCGGTTTGTACCTTGAGTTTTCATACATGCTTGTCAATATGACTAGTACCAACTTAAATGCTTCTTTATTAATTATGACTTGTTTAGAGTTACCTTGGAAACACGTCATGCTTCGTTAAGTGTTCTCACATGTTATATCATATTAACCTAGTTAATAACGACTCAATGTCCTTTATAATTTATAAAAGTAACTTAGTTTATATTCACATTGTTCTTTTATGCTAATGTGATTAATTTCAGCATTAATGCCTTTTCGTTAATGGCATGCTTAGTTCAACCTTGAATCATAAATGCTCTATGTTTAATATCAACATGTCTTGTCGTTTATGTCCTGCTTAAATTAATCTTTAAGCATATGATATTTTCTTTAATGCACTCGCATGTTCAAAGCTTTATAAATTATGAATGTTTAATTGGCTTAGATAATATAATTGCTTATAAATAGAGTATGACTAAGGTTTAACCCTACTTTACATTTCAACATCATCCAACTGATTTGACTTTATGTCTTTCTTATATGTTCCGTATCTTGCTTTAGTAAATGTATCAATTTTAAAGTTTTTCTCTGTGCTTGTTGCAAGTACCTCGATAGCCGTGTTTTCTTTAACGATAGATCCATCGTTCGTCGTTCTTGCACTCTTGCGACCGTAGCACCGAGTTTGGCCATTTAGACCGTTCTGTTTTTAGATTCTCTTTTGATTGGTGTATTGTTCTTAGTTGGGTCTTTTTTGTGTGTTTGTTTGTGTTGTTTGGTTGCTGCGACTAGACGAAGAGTGGTTTATTAACGCTGAAGACTAAGCTGAGGACCGACAGTAGCTGAAGCTAGAGGCCAGAAGAGCAGCTAGACTTTGGATTTAAGGCAAGTGCAGGCACCTTTGATCATATTGCGCCTATTCACTTTTAATTAATACATTACATGTGTCTTAAATCAGCAAACCATAGGGATGACTAGCCACTCTATCCATATATCACCTATGGGGGTTTTTAGTTGATAGGTCATTAGGTTGCTAGTGCTCTACCTCACCTTTCACCTATTTAATGAAGATAAAACTTGCTTCTTAACTTGTTGAGCCTTGGCCTCTTGGCTTCGACCGTTGGAGAAGTTGATGCATGTCCGCGTTGTTGGTTGGCGGTGAAAGACGGGGGAAACGGATGCTAGTGGGACTTGTGTTGATGAGGGTATCCGTATCTCCTCCCCCTTAAGATCCTGTTCATGGAGCAGCAACCTGGAACTACCGTACATCTGCAGGCTAATGGACTCTGGCTTGGTCTATTAGCAGGACTATCATGGGCACGGGGACAGCTTATTGACGGGTGACTATAGCTGTGGTCGCTGGGCTTTGTTTATAAGTTGTAGTATGGGAGGGGCTAGGGATCCATGATGGGGGCGGCCTCACGATGAAGTCGCCCATACGCTTGGACTCAAGGCCAGTGAGTTTTCACTGCCTATGACCCTGTGAAAAGCCTCATTGTGACCTCTGCCAGCCTATCTCGATAATGGGCTAAGAGACTTGCAACCTCAGGCATAAAGAATAATCACAATATGGAGTGAAAGTGTACACCTCTATGCAGAGTTAAAATTGATATATCGTCCGTGCTCACGGTCACGAGCGTCCAAGATCCTCACATGACTTAGCCCAATGGAATAAATTGTTAAATCATGATGATGTTGTTTGAGGAGATGGCTACCTCTGTATCTGAATGGGATGGTAATCCTGTGTTGCTTGAGATGGCAATCTCAAGGTTAATGATATTAATGATATATGCTTATATCTGTGATGATAAATGATTCATTAAATATTACTTGAACCTTAATAAAGTGTTGGGTGTTTCAACCAAGATGATTAGAGAATAGGTTGTAACTTATTAAATCTTAATTGCTACATTTAAAGTGCTACCGCAGTTTACCTTTCAGCCTTACCTTTGTATAAGCCATGCATGTCATTATTTCCACCTGTACTTGTTGAGTTTCGACATGAAACTCACCCTTGCTATAGTTTGTAGTAAAGTGTTTCTCAAAGGAAGAATAAACAAGTTGGGTACTGAAAGTGTTTGACATACGGAGCCCCCAGTCAACAGTCCCTAAGGAGAATGAAGACTGAAGAGAAGTTTTAGCCAACGTTCCGCGTTACTTTGATAAGTGTAAGTGTTAAATATATATGTTTTCGCTATAATATACATTGTTTCTGATATTTATCTGTTTTCTGTTGTATGTGTGGACTTTCTGGGCACACATATGACGACCTCTGGTCTTCTTTGAAAACCAGGGTGTGACAGTTCTGACGCACAGCAGCGGCTCCGGTACAGCGACGACGACCTTCTTCTTCTTCTCTGGCGACGACATCTTCCTTCCCCGCCCCCTTTCTTCTCCTCTTCCCCGTTCTTCTCTAATTGGCACTGGGCAAGGTGAATTGGCAGGCCACCAAGGTTCGGGGGGACCTCTGCCGGCTTGATGACAGGTGGGTCTCGCTGCGGGACCCACTCGTCAGCGGCTGCGGCTGGCAGCCTGGCGTGAAGCGGCTTGCTGGGCCGCTTAGTGGGCCGATGCGGGTGCGAAGGAATGAAAAAGGGAGAGAGGGAGTAGCTGGGCCAGGGCTGGGCTGCTTTGTCCACGGGCCAGATTGCTTCTTCCTTTTTCCCTTTTTATTTCTTTCTCTTTTCTATTTTTTAAATACATGTATATATACTTGTATAGCATGTTGTAAAATACTTTATGGTATACTTAAAGGTCATAGGCCATGTTGGGTATATTTTTCATGGAATATATTTATTTATTACATAAATAAATATTGTAGATCCATTTTTGTTAACACCACATAAATCCAATAAAAACCAAATCACATTTGAATGCAACATGACATGTTAACTAATAAAACATAGAAGGTGTAGCTATTGCAACATTGAAAAACAACGTGTGAAATATTGATCAAGCATGACTACTATGAAATATTGATCATGTTATGATTGTATGGATACTATGGCATGACATGTTAAGGTTGTATACATGGTTAAGGGTAGATGATAACATGTCACACTCATTGCTCATGGGTTTTTTAGAAAAAAAATTATAGTTCGAATTTTTAGGTTGTTACAGGTACCATCACCACCGCCCGGCAAATCCCGCCGCAGAGATCGTCACTGCAGAGCGGCCAGATGCCGCCCTAGACATCGCCTCTACCAACGCCAACAGCACCACTCAACTCATCTCCTCTGACTCTGGGCAACATCCCAGTCCCCGAGCGCAACGACGGAGCACGGGGGGAGCGGCAACAATAGAGCAGGTGGTGACCGGCGGGAGCAGCGGTGGAGCAGGGGGCGGTGGGACACCAAGCTGGTTTAACCAGTCCTTCCGGCGCTCCACGATGTAAGTGTGCGGTGTGGCTTTCAGTCGTATGTTTATGCTGCCTGCTCTTTAACTGTTTGTCTTGTCAGGGAGGCAACCACGAGGATCTAGAGGATCCATCAGGAGATCGCATCGAGCTCGACTCAGGTGACCAGGTCACTGAGGAGCCTGCTGACCAGGCGAGCGGCCGGGAGCATGGAGAAGGTGGTGACCCCGACCAGCATGCTCTGTATGTACCAGTCGAGGCACCACATGACGCGTAGGGCGAAGCGAACGCCCCGTCCTTATGCCTGAGCCCCCTGCGTTCATGCTGGGCGCGATGAGGACTGCGGAGCGGGTGGGGCCATCGCAGCAACCAGCGCAGCGGAACCAGAGGAGGCAGAAGAGGTCACCCAGGAAGATGAACATATCCCCGGATAGTGAACCTTCGTCACTCGTCAAGACGGGGATGATTGGATCATCTTCGAGGAGGGCATCGACGGGCCAGCGTCCCAGCGGATTGAACAGACCCTGGAGCGCCTAAAGGCTCAGATTAAGGTAATGTTGTCATAAAAAATTTCATGCTACGGATTATAATAACATCGCGTAGTCTAACATCTGTTATGTGCAGGGCATTGAGAAGACGTCGGAGCAGCGGCGCCACTGCATTGCCAAGTTTGAGCCAACCATCGAAGAGAACAAGAAGCTCAAGGCTGAGAACGCAGCGATGCAGGGCATGATGCAGTAGTACCAGACCAGGGAAGATTCCTGGGTAGCCGAAAAGATGTCACTGACCAACAAGTGACAGAAATCCGAACGGAGGAGAGAGATACACACGCGAAGTTTTGTACTGCAATGCCGCAGCATTTTCTGGTGTCTCTCTATTCATTATAAAGTAAATACATGCATCCATACATGGTTACAAACTAACTGAGACAATCACGGCATACCCACAATCGGTTGTTGCCATCCCAACAGCCAAGACATACCGCCTGCCATGCTTAGTCACTAATCAGTCTAAGCTACCAAATATAGTTAGCGGGTGCTCAGGGTTTATTCCAACAATCTCCTCCTAAGCCCTTGAGCAACTACTCTAACTTCTTCATGCCGATCCCATCACGGAGTTCTTGAAACCTGCTTCGACCAAGCGCCTTTGTCAGGATGTCGCCCAGCTGAAGCTCAGTGCCGACAAACTCTATGTCGATCAGCCTTCTGTCCCAACACTCCCGGATGAAGTGAAATTTTACATCAATGTGTTTACTCCGGTCGTGATGAACAGGATTCTTCATCAGTGCGATAGCGGACTTGTTGTCCACCTTGAGCTTTGGTGCGTGGACAGCTCCTCCGATGAGCTCTGCTAGCAGACGCGCTAGCCAGACTCCTTCGCACGCAGCTCCGGCCGCCGCTATGTACTCTGCTTCGCAGGACGATAGGGCGACGACCTTTTGTTTCGACGATTGCCAAGCAATCGGACCTCCGCCTAGGAAGAAGATGAGACCGCTAGTGCTCTTGCGATCATTCACGTCCCCAGCAAGGTCACTGTCTGAGTAGCCTGTCAGCTGGGGCGCTGAACCCTTCCTTCCTGATGGTCGGTAGTGCAAACCCCAGTGCACCGTGCCTGCCACATAACGAAGTACTCGCTTCACGGCTGCAAGATGCTCCTGTCGCGGCGCCTCCATGAACCTGCTGAGGTACCCAACAGCGTATGCTAGGTCTGGCCTTGAGTTGCATAGGTACCTCAAGCTACCGATGAGGCTGCGATACTCGGTGGCATCAACAGCCGGCGTCGTACCTTCCTTCAGGAGCTTCAGCTTCATCTCCATAGGCGTGGCGCTAGCATTGCACCCCATCAGTCCGCCCTTCTCAAGGATCTTGGCGGCGTAGGCACTCTGCCGCAGTGTGATGCCGTGAGCTCCTTGGGTGACCTCGAGCCCAAGGTAGTAGGACAAGAGCCCAAGGTCACTCATGCGAAAGGTGCGCAGCATCTGTCCCTTGAACTTCTTGACGGCGTCGGCATCACCACCCGTGATAATGAGATCGTCGACATACACGCCCACGATCAGGCGCCCTGTGCTCTTGCCACGGGTATACATGCCGTGCTCGTCGACGCAGCGAGTGAAGCCGAGACCGAGCAGAGCAGCGTCGAGCTTCTGGTTCCACGCCCTTGGGGCTTGGCGAAGCCCGTACAGAGCCTTCCGGAGGCGCAGCACCTTGTGCTTGTTCTTGCTGTTGACAAATCCGGGAGGTTGCTGGACGTAGACTTCCTCCTGGAGTTCGCCGTTCAGGAATGCCGATTTGACGTCCATGTGGTGGACGCCCCAGCCGAAGTGAGCAGCAATGGCAAGAAGCAGTCAGACTGACTCCAGCCGAGCGACGGGGGCGAACACTTCTTCAAAGTCGATCCCGGGGCGCTGCACGTACCCCTTGGCCACGAGGCGCACCTTGTACTTGACGATGGCGCCATTCTCATCACGCTTCACTTTGTACACCCATTTTAGGCCGATGGCGTGTTGGTCCCATGGGAGATCAGCCAGCGACCATGTGTTGTTGTCGCGGATGGACTAGAGCTCCTCCTCCATCGCTGCGTTCCAGTTAGGATCGCCGTTGGCATCCTTGAATGACTTGGGCTCCTCCACACTGACATTGTGTAGTTCAGCTTCCTCGACGTCGCGGTGAGCATGCCCGGGCACGGTGTTGGTGCCCAGAATATTCTGGAGCGTCCTGTACCGGTGCTCTAGGTCTTCGTCGTCATCGCCGTCGAGGTTCGGGTCGTCATTCAGCGGCGTCGTGTATTCCACTCGAGGAGGTGAACCTCGAGCAGAGCCTCGAGCAGGTGAGCCTCGAGCAGGTGAGCCTCGAGCAGGTGAGCCCCCTCGAGCGGAGCCTCGAGCAGGTGAGCCTCGAGCAGAGCCTCGAGCAGGTGAGGCCCCTCGAGCAGAGCCTCGAGCAGGTGAGGCCCCTCGAGCAGAGCCTCGAGAGCCCCGAGCAGAGCCTCGAGCAGGTGAGGCCCCCCCTCGAGCGGACGTGGGCGACGTCGAGCCCGAGGCTTCCGATGAAGAACTAGGCACGGTCGATGTCGAGGGTGCTGGTGGCTGGTGACACAGCTCATACTCCTCCTCGATGATGAATGGCACCGAACTGCCACTCGCCGCGGCGCTCCCCCAGTCCCAGTGCGCGTTCTCGTCAAACACGACATCGCGCGCGACCCGGACACGCTCCGTAGCGGGGTCATAGAAGCGGTACGCTTTCACTCCATCTTCGTAGCCGATGAAGACTACCTTCTGGCCGCGATCCTCCAGCTTGCTTGGATGCGGTCGAAGACGTTTGATGTAGGCGACACACCCAAACACCCTGAGGAAATGCACGGGTGGCTTCTTCCCGTACCAGGCCTGGTACGGTGTCTGGCCGTCGAGGGCAGCCGTTGGCGACCGGTTGAGGAGGTACACTGCTGTGTGCACCGCCTCTCCCCAGAAGAAGCCTGGCATGCTCCGCGCGCGAAGGATGCTCCGCGCCGTGTTCACGACCATCTGGTTCCTTCTCTCCACAACGCCATTCTGTTGCGGAGTGTGCGGCGCGGAGTGTTGTCGAAGGATTCCCTCGCTGGCGCAGTACTCGCCGAACTGCACCGAGGTGAATTCGCCTCCGTTGTCGGTGCGGAGGACCTTGAGCTTCTTGCCGGTTTCGCGTTCCACCTTTGCCTGGAACGTCATGATGGCCGCCGGTGCATCTGCCTTGGTACGCAACAGAGTGAGCCAGATGTACCTGCTCATGTCATCGACCAACAACAAGAAGTAGGCGTTCCCGGCCGGCGTGGACGGAGTGATCGGCCCGCAGAGATCTCCGTGGACCAGCTCGAGCTGCTCCTTCGACCGGAACTTGGCAGCCTGCGGGAATGGCGTTCGCTTCTGCTTCGCGAGAACACAGTCCTCGCAAACTTGTTTGACGTGGTCGATTTCTGGCAGGCCCTTTACCATCTCACCACGGTTCAGCTTCCGCAGCGACTTGAAGTTTAGGTGTCCGAACCTCTCATGCCACTTCCAGGCGACATCGTCGACGCGCGCGGTGAGACACACCGGAGCGGCGATGGTCATTTCGAGGTAGTAGAGACGGCTTGGGGATCGGTGAACCTTGGCGAGCAGGAGTCGTTGCAGATCGAAGATGCGGAGAATGCCTTCCTCGATGGCGACCTTGTACCCGTTCTCGTCCATCTGGCCGAGGCTCACAATGTTGGTGGTGAGCCGCGGGATGAAGTAGACTCCGTCGAGCCGGCGGTGTTCGCCGGTTCTGAGGGCGAAGAGGACGGTGCCCTTCCCCTCGATGTTGACCACCGACCCGTCGCCGAACTTGATGGTGCCGGTCACGCTGCTGTCGAGCTCAGAGAAGACACGACGCGAACCCGTCATGTGGTTCATCGCACCGGTGTCAAGGACCCATCGGCAGGGCCCCTCTGCCTCCTTCTCCTCCTCTCTGAGGTGGAGCAAGACCTTTGGCTCGTCGAGTTGGACGCGCTGCAGCGGGTCGACGGTGCGCGGCGACGGCGGCAGCGAGGAGCCTCGAGCAGAGCCTCGAGCAGGTGAGGCCTCTCGAGCAGGTCCTTGAGCAAGTGAGCCTCGAGGAGGTGAGGCCCCCCCTCGAGTAGGTGAACCTCGAGTAGGTGAGGCTCGAGTAGGTGAGGCTCGAGCCGAGCTTCGAGCAGGTGAGCCTCGAGCCGGCGAGTGGGGAACAGATGCGCGTGACGCGGTTACCTCAGACTCGACGGAGATGTACATGAGGGCTCGATCCTCTTCCTCCTCGACCTGGGCCACATAGGTCGTGGCCTTCTTCTTGCCACGGCAGTCTCTGGCCCAATGGCCTTTCTTCCCGCAGTTGTTGCAGAGGGTTCCGGGCGGAGGCTTGCCACCGCCAGCGTTCCCGACGCCGGCGCTCTGGCCGTCCTGGCCGTTTCGCGCCGTGGAGCCTGCACCGCCACGAACGCGTCCGCGCCCTTGGCGCTTCCCGCGACCGCTGGAGCTGCCGCTGCCACCGGAGCTCTCCTGCTCGCGGCGGGCCTTACGACGTGCCTCCCACTTGTCTTCGCAGAGCAAGAGCCGCCCCATTCCGTCCGTGATTTCCTTAGGCTTGCTGCGCTCCTCGAAGACGCGCAGCCTCCCGACGACCTCCTCGATTGAGACTGTGTCCAACTCGAGGAACATCTCGAGGGACACTGCAGCCTGGGAGAGACGATCCAGAACGACCTGCAACAATTTCTTGACTACCTCGGCGTCCGTGATCTTGTCACCGAGCGTCCGGAGGTTTGTGGCGAGCGTCGTGATGCGCGTGCCGAACTCGATGACGCTCTCGCCTTCCTTGAAGGAGAGGTTCCCGAATTCCCGACGAAGCTGCTGCGCGCTGGCGTCGCGAGAGCGTGCGTCCCCGATGCGCAACGCCTTGACCGCATCCCAAGCCTGCTTGACAGTCGGCTTTCGTCCGAGGGTGGTCCACATCTCGGAGGGAACCGAGCGCAACAGCCCGGCCATTGCCTGGCGATCGGCGTGGTACTCGTCGTCGTCGAGATCTTCGTCGATGCCGATGTCGACGGCGTCCCAGACGCGGAGCGTCTGGAAGTTCACTTCCATCACCAGCGCCCACTCTGGATAATTCGTCCGTGTGAGCATCGGCCACGCGACGTTCGCAGACGAACGCTCGATGACGCGCTCCACGATCCGTGAGCCGGAGCGGTGACGCGAGTGGCGACCCGTCGAGCGTCCACGACGACGCGGCGGCGACCGCGACGGCTTGATCTTCTCCTCGTTGCCGTAGCCATTGGAAGGAGACCGCGAGGCCATGGCGACGACGGCAACCTAGCTCCGATACCAATTGACAGAAATCCGAACGGAGGAGAGAGATACACACGCGAAGTTTTGTACTGCAATGCCGCAGCATTTTCTGGTGTCTCTCTATTCATTATAAAGTAAATACATGCATCCATACATGGTTACAAACTAACTGAGACAATCACGGCATACCCACAATCGGTTGTTGCCATCCCAACAGCCAAGACATACCGCCTGCCATGCTTAGTCACTAATCAGTCTAAGCTACCAAATATAGTTAGCGGGTGCTCAGGGTTTATTCCAACAACAAGATCGTGCAGCTTGAAGCCGACAAGAAAGGTATGTCGACAATCTTCCCAAGTATCTTATTTGTTATAAATCGACCTGCTCATCGTTTGCTCCGCAGAACTAGAGGGCAGGGACAACATGATGGTGCAGGAGCTGTCTCGACTACTGGGAGAGAACAAGAAAGCACGGGAGCACATTGCCAAACTGGAGGCAGATGCAAAAGGTAAGTCTCCGACCACCTTATATATGTGTAGTATGACAACCGACCACCATGCATGGGTTACTGACACCTTCATTGTTGCAAATGCAGAGACCAACCGCAGGCACATGGCTCAGTTCAAGGTGCTGGACACCGAGAAAAGGAGTCTAAAAGAGCGCTGCCAGGCCATGGTGGAGGGGATCAAGCCGGTGCTAAGAGCACTCGCCCCAGACGAAGTACAGCTAGCAGATCCACTGAACGCTCCTGAGGCCATGGTCGACCAGTGCAGGAGGGCATGGCCCCTGTTCAAGGGGTTTGTTCGCGAGGCTGGCAGATATGTAGCCGCCAGCGTCCTGGCTGTCGTGCGGTCGCACTATCCTTGAGTGGACCTGCGAAGAATAGAAGGAGGGGTGGCAGCGAACACAAGCGAGGCAAAAGCTGACAGCCTGAGGGCCACCTCCTGGAATACTGCCATCGAGGTGATGAAGGACATCACTCTTATCTGTGAGGGCTAAGCAAGAGTAGAACAAGTTAGTAATCTTTAGGAGATACTTTTGGTCGGAAACAATAGAAACTGGTGTTAAAGTTATGTGAAGCACGAGGTGCTTGTAACGGACTTAATTTTGCAGGTTAAAGATGAGCAGTCTGTGCTCGGTTAAGTGTTTATTATACTCCATATAATAGAGATGTATCGCGTCAAAAACTCCGTTTTTGGTTTAGCGAGTTTTAGGGTTAGCATGAGTAGTTGATTTCTCCTTGAAACTGATCAGCTCCTAGGTGACAAGGTAACCTCGGGTGAATAGCACGATGCCAAGATCACTAGGGCCCTAGTACCGTCAGAGAGAGTGACCGCCAGTCTCCCGTGCTGTATTGCGCGGAGCTGTAACACGTGGCTGGAGGAACCGGAGACGATGCTTTTTTTGAGTGTTTCTGGTCGGAAGAAAAACTGTTCGGCTAACATTAATATAACAGGAGAAATCATAGTTGGAGAAATAAATATTCATTGCTCATACGTATGAGGACAAAACATCTGCAGGTGAATATATTCATTGAAAACTAAAAATATATAAGAAAGGCACATATCTTATTCTATGAAGCAAATCAAATGTAGAAGCGGTCGATATGCCAGGAATTGGGAATATCGATCTCGTCAAGGGTGCAGAGTCTATAGGATGTTGGCCTAGTGACTGCTTTCACCATGAACGGTCCCTCCCAGTGGGAGGACAGCTTATGGAGGCCGTCTGTCTTCTGCTTTCGTCATAACACGAGGTCGCCGACCACAAAGAACCTGTCTTTGACATTACGGTTGTAGTAGCGACGTACGGAGGCCAAGTATTTAGCCGTCCGAGCACATGTGTCAAGGCGCCTCTCCTCGGCAGCATTGACATTGAGCTTTCTCGCCTCGTCGGATGTTTCCTCGTCGTAATTCTCGACCCGTGGTGATCGGAACGCGACCTCAGCGGGCAGAACCTCCTCAAAACCGAAGACCATGAAGTACGTGGAGATGCCTGTGTTGCGGCTAGGCTGAGTACACAAACCCTAGATCACAGCTGGCAATTCCTTCAGCCATCGACACGGGTGCTCGACGCTGTCAAGGTATAGCATTTGCGCAAAGCATCAAGAATCATGTCATTTGCCCTTTCGACTTGCCCGTTTGCTCGGGGATGAGCCACCGAGACATATTTGACCTGGATGGCCCTATCATCGTAGAAGTCCCAGAAGTTGCTTCCGGTGAAGTTGGAACCGAGGTCGGTGATGATGCTGTTGGGCAGGCCAAAATGTTGAATGACGTCGTCGAGGAGCTCCGCTGCCTTTTTTGCTGTTGCCTTGACTAAGGGCTTGTACTCTATCCACTTGGAGAATTTGTCAATCAGCACATAGACCCACCGAAAACCTCCTGGTGCTGGCTTGAAGGGTCTGAACATGTCCAGTCCCTAGGATACGAAGGGCCAAGAGGCTGAAATAATTTGGAGCTCATGAGCGGGGACGTGGATCTACTTGGTGAAGAATTGACACCCTTTGCAGTGTCGCACCAATTTTTTTTCATCAACTACGGCCGAGGGCCAGTAGAAACCTGCTCAGAAAGCCTTTTCGACCAGCGTTCTGGACGCTGCGTGGTTGCCACAGGTGCCAGAGTGGATTTTGTCTAGCAACTGTATGCCTTCCTCCTGAGTTATGCACTTTTGGAGTAGTTCCTCCGTTGCATTTTTGCGCATGAGCTGGCTGTCAACGAGCACATAGTGCTTGCTTCAGCGAACAACTCGTTCTGCTTCGATTTTTCCCTCAGGAAGGTCTTCATCATTAATGTAGCGGATAAATTCTTCCCTCAAGTCTGGCTGGGGGACCTTGGCCGGCTCGGCCGACTGGTCGGCCGAGGGCTATTCGTCTGCGACCAGGGCGGCTGACTACTCAGTAGGAGTGTTCTCGGCCACCGATTGCTCTGCTGCAACTAGGGCGACTAATTGTTCAGCAGGGATTTGCTTAGCCACCGGCTATTGATGTTTTACCATCGATAGGCTGCCACAGGGTCCCCGGGACAGTTGTTCGGGCTTCGACGAATCAAAACTCGGTGGTTATGGTAACGAGGCAAATAGGACGAATGATTTTTATACTGGTTCGTGCCCTTGACTCGTGGTCAAGTAATAACCTTACGTCCAATCGACGTTAGCCTTGTTGCGTTGTATTGATGAGTATCGAGCATGGTTGTGTTGTCATTCTTCTTACAAGGGGTACCCTCAACAGCCCTTTATAGGTCAGGGTCTGCTGCGGGTTCTCTTGATTCTAGGAATGAGTATTAAACTAAAAGTTTTGTACTATTTTCTATTACCATCCGGCTAGAACATGCAAAATTACACGTCGTGTTGCTCCGTGTCTTGATCCTGTCTAGAGGCCGGCCCATTGACTGGGCCCATCGTCTTGTATGCCTTATCCATATGAAACCCGTGGGATCCCCTATCAATAAGCCCCCGAGCATTTCAAGTTTGAATCTCGGAAGCCGGGTTCTTTTGAGATGAAATCTTGAGATGACCTTTTCTCCTCCTGCTCTTCCTTTGTTGTTGTCTAAATTCTTCGATTTCAAAATTGCACTCACTGAGTGTAGCCCTGAGCATCTTGCTTATTGGAACAATAGGCTAGAGGGTCTTTTTTGTCTTCTTGCTTGCTTGCAAGTTCTTTTTCCTCTGAGCTAAGTGCAACTTTTCTTGAAAGTTGCACTCAGTGAGTATAGCCCCCGAGCCTCTTGCTTTTTTGGAACAAAAAAGCTAGAGGGTCCAATTGTAGAAAATTTTGGGAGTTGTCTTTAGTAGAGGGTACTCTGCAGCCCCCGAGCGTTTCCCGGGTTCTTTTGTAGATAAGGAACTCGGGGAAGGGTCCTGAGCTTCTTCTTCATTGTCCTTTTGGTTTTTGGTTGTATTTACTATCTTGTACTTGTTTACGTATCTTGAATCAAATATTCCTTGGATATGCTGCTTTGTCTTGTAGTGCTTTTACTTTTGCAGATGGTGAACTTGATGTCTTTTGGGCATGCTTGTACTGTGGTACTTCGACTACCTTGATCCTATTCACGTGTGCTTGTCCAGTCATGTCTGAACTTTGTCCTCTTCTTCACGTGGTTGTCCTTCTTGAGATTCTCTTTCCTTCGTGGACTTGTTCCTTGTACAGCCGAGTTTTCCTATAAATATTGTTTTCTGGTGTCACTTCTTCAACTTAGTTTTAGTTCTTGGTCTTATTCATCTTCTTCAAAGTCATGGAATTGTTGGCTGGTGGGCTTGATGAGCCCCCGGGCTTGAGTTTAGCCTTCTGTTGTTCTCCTTAGCAAATGGTATAGGTCTTGTGATCGGGATTAGTAGCAAGCTAATCTCGGTGTGGTAATTTTTCATAAGGATCATTGAGGCAAATGGTATAGGGCTTGTGACACAGGTAGTACATGTTATGCTGCCTGATCTTCAAGCCCCTCTCCTCCATCATCTTCTTGGTCCTTGCAGTGAAGATTAACGCGTACTGTGGGTTGTTCTGCGACTGTCCGGTGCAGATCAGCCATTGCTCTGTCTTCTGCTGTGCTCTTGGCATGAGCCGGTGCAAATCAGCATGTGTTGGAAGTTGGTGCCGGGTTGTTTCGCTGAAGCAGGTGATCTTCTTGATGCCTACTCAGAGGACCTAACTCCTTCTCTCCCACCTATAGTAATCTTGGATGACTTCTGGGTTGCTTTCCCTACTTGGCAACATCAAATCTTGGTAAAGGTTTAGTAACCTCGAATTCTACTGGGTTCCTTCTTATTATGTCAAATGCTGTCCTTTGCTTTCTTTTTTTGAATTCATCAGATCTTGTATCCACTTATACCCTATTGTAATCCCAATGTCTTCTTGATTAGTGGAATAAAGAGAAATGTTGTTCATGCTTGTCTCCTGTTGATATTCGGGTTGCTTTTGATATGTTAGGCTGTGATGATATTGTTAATATGTCCGCTACTGTGAAAACTGACGCCATTGGGTTCTCTATATGTCATGTAGTTGTAGCACGCTCATCTTCTTGTGACCTTGGTATTTGTCGGGTTCTTCTTTGGTCGGGCTAATGGTGCACTTATTTGTCTTTGTGAGTATTTGACACTGCTGGGTTCTTTGTAAGCTTCTCTGATGGTTGTAGGTATGTTGTCGGGTTCTTCTATGAGAAGTGGTAGAAAACCGATACTTCAGGCTCTCTGGATTCGGCTGAAGCATGTCTTTGGGTTCTTTGTTGCCGCATTGTGCTGTGACTAAGAAGGAAACTTTGCCATCTTGTCTATTGAGATATTACCATTGGAATGCTGCTGTTGGAAAAGTTATCGTTCCCTTTTTATCTGTTGCGGTAATTACGTAACAGTGATTTGGAGCGCTTCGTAAGGCAGTTGCAGATTTGGTGGGCCTGGTGTGGGCCATGCATCCCTATATGTATAAGTCCATTTTTCTATTGTTGTCTTTACCTTGCTTTTGCCGTCCGTAATCGCCGAGAAAAAATCCCCACTCTTCCTCTGCTTCCTGAGCCATCTCAAACCCTAGCTCGCCGCCACCGATGGGCCTTGCCATTATCGAGAAGCTTTGCTGCCATCCATAAATCCTTTAGTGCTTCACTTGCTCTGTGCCTTGGCGCTGATGGGGAAGACCAAGAAGACCGTCAAGGTAGAT
The DNA here is from genome assembly GCA_023333625.1 of Bothriochloa decipiens. Taxonomy (NCBI): domain Eukaryota; kingdom Viridiplantae; phylum Streptophyta; class Magnoliopsida; order Poales; family Poaceae; genus Bothriochloa; species Bothriochloa decipiens. The sequence goes on along the minus strand of CM041645.1, from coordinate 7,813,061 downwards.
GAAGAGCACACCTTGTCCACCAATGATAATCCAGAGTTTCTAAAGATGCGAGCTTTGCAGAAGGAATGGCCAGTGCTGATGACCATGGTAGCTGATTTGGAGCTCCTCGTGTTGCATGGGGTGCTCGAGCACAAGTCACTCTCCCGCTATGAGTTGCCCGGTGAGGATCAGGTTTGAACTCCTTCTCCCAATTAGACGATCCTGTTCCTGGCTTTTGTGTGAGCGGGTATTTGCTTTCTGCCTTCTGACTTTCTTCTAGAGTTCCTACAATTTTTTGGTCTGTAGCTCCACCATCTTTACCCTAATGGGGTTCTTTATCTCTCTGCCTTCGTGCAGCTTTGTGAGGTGTTTCTTGGGGTTCCTCCTAATCTTCTTCTCTTTTGGCACTTCTTCTGCTTAAAGTTGACTGACACAACTTCTCCTCGTCCCTTTGGTTGCTGCTCTATCTAGGGTCGCCAAGGGAAAAGTTGCGAGTTCTTTTCCTTTTCTCTTTTTGATAAAATGATTTGAGCGGATAAGTGGTTTTATGTTCCAAAACCTGCCGCCTATTTCTCTTCTGATCTCTCAACTCCTCCGGCTAGTTCTGGTATTTGGTCATTGAAGCTTTCTGATGCTGAGATTTTGGCCATCCAGCCTCTCCTTGTTCGCCTTGCTTTTGTCAAGGAGAAGGGTCTTACTGGCCATGGGCTGGTGGCTAGTTTCTTTCATCGTTTCATGCAACCTCTTATGCAAAGGGAGCACTTGGGTTTTGAGTACACAGGCATCCAGGATTCTTCTCGGTTCAAGCCAAATGTGAAATTGTCTATGGAAGAACTCAAGGAGCGTATGAAGAGCATTCTTGTTGTATTCCTTGCATCCCTCCTTAGATTGAGGAGTATCATTCTAACAACCCACCTCCTGTGGTAAGATTTCCTTAATCTTCTTATTGTTGTTCTTTTTTGGGTTCTTTTTATTATCTGTACTGATATCTTGTTTTCTTTTTTAGAATCGGGGGTGGGCCTTCAAGATGGAGCTTGTAGTTGATGCTGCTGATGCTGAACCCATTGGTGGTGGTGGTGAAGAGAGTTCTTGTGTCGCTCCTCAAAAATAGTCTATTTCTCCTGACTCTGGTTTTACCATCCGCGAGGGGCAGTCTTGTTTTGTTGAGTATCAGCCGCATCCCAAGATACTTGAGATGATTTCTTTGACTAGTTGAAAGTGGACAGCGCGTGGTGGTGTGGGGATGGCTACAAAAATACTACGCCCCGCTTCTTCAAGTTCTCTTCAAATCACAAGAATATTATCATAGGTGAGCTTGCTTCTGGGTCCTTGTTTTGCTTCTTTTACTTTGAATTTTTTCACACCTTCTTTGCTCTATAGATGGCAGCAATGTGCTCCTTAATGAGGCAGAAGAGGATCTAGATGAGACTCCCATCATCCATCACCAGTAAGTGTTCTTGCTCTTCTTGCTATATTGCTAGTTCTTTTTTGTTGTATCCTTGTTTTTGACTTGTTTGCTTTCTTAAAGACGAGTGGAGGGTTCTGGTACCTCTGCTCCTATTCCTCCCCCTCGCCACTACTATAAGCTTGGTCTGTCAAGGCCTTGCTTTAATCTCTATGCTTGGGCTCCCTCCACATAGGGGGCTGGGTTCTTTTAAACGTCCTCCAAGGTGGGTATTTGCTCATATCCTTGTTCTCGTGTTCTTTTTTCTTCTTTTGCTCCTTCTCTTATGTTTTGTTCTTTACAGGTCCTCTACCGTGGGTTCCTCCAATGGTACAGGTTCTTCTAGAGGTCAAGGGACCACATTGGCCCCTGATGATGAGCCGAAGGCTCAAAGCTCTTCTTTTGCTGGTAAGTTGTTTCTACTTCTTCTTATTCTTTCTTTTTCCTGCCTTTGCTTGTTTCTAACTCTTGTTTGCATGCAAGTCCTCAAGCTTAGGATGATCCTGTGGTCAATGTTTGTCTGCAGGACAAACCTGTTAGTGAGCCAGTGATGCCGCTGGTCGCTTCCATGGAAGAACCCGCGGCGTCTAGTGTTCTAGTGCTGACTGCGCCAGGGTCTTCAGCTGCCACTGCTAGTGGTGTTCCTAGTGTCTTTGGAGGTGTTGATCCTCTACTTCGGGATGACAACTTGACTCAGCTTCCTTCTCTAAGACATGTGCCCCTTTCTCGATTGGATTTGGAGTTGAGTCGCCCTCATCGACTGGGGGCATTGAAATCGACCTTCGACACATTCATCGCCAATTTTGGTGGCATGGTAAATGTGAGTATCGAGTATCTTCTCATCTTTCTTTTGATCTTTTGTCTTTGATTTTCTTCTTTCTCTAAATATTTTCCTTTCTTGTAGTCTTTGGTGTTGGACCAGGACTTGTTGTTCGGTCCTTCTAAAACTGCTACGAGTGCAGCTAGCGTCGCCAAGCTTGAGTCTATTCGTAAAGAACTCGCTCAGGTGCAGGTGGAGTTGTTGCATGAATGGGAGCAGCGACAGGCTACAGAGACCGCTCATCAAGCTCAGGTTGCTGATGATGAAAGATGCTGTGAAGAGGCATTGAAAGCTACTGCTGATGCCCAATCTGAGATCCAAGGCCTAAAAAGTGAAGTTGCAGGTATTGTCTGCTCGCCGAGTTGTCTTTTCTTCTTGTTCTTTTCTTTTCTCTTTTTTGGATTTGGTTTCTAAATTTTCTTATTGCTTTCTTGTTGCAAGTTTGCCCAGGAACGTCAACGCTAGTTCGAGGACTCAGAGGCCATGAAGGTGAATCTGTAGATCTCTGAGAACAACGCTCAAGCGGTAAGGGATATGCATTCTCGTTGCGGAGAGGCTGAGCGCCAACTTGCTTTGGCTCAGGAATTGAGGCATGATGCTGACCGGGATGTTTTTTAGGCTTTGAAGACAGTCCAGGATCTGAACAACCAGCTACAAGCCTCCAACAACAACTTTGAGGCCTTGTGGGATGCCATGCACTACATCTTGTCGTACATAGGGCAAGAATGGGATGATGCTTTGCTCCCAAACGTGGGTGCTTATGCACTTCTCATCCCCTCTCGGTTCTTCAACTTCATGAAGGATAGTTTGCACAACTGCATGAGTAATATCCTGAGCCATGTTCGGGTTCTTGCTCTCAAGGCTCCCTTGGAGAGTATTGTTGAGGCCGACCCGCCTGATGATTATCTAGAGAAGGTGTCCGAAGCTGAAGCTGGGTTGGCACCTCTTGTAGATCGGGTTGTTCAGTGGCTAGAGCTAGGTGATGACCCTACTTCCCTTGCACCTTGAGTGTCTTGAACTTGAGTTTGTAAAAATATTGTTTTGCTTCTGGATCCTTTATTGCTTTAGTCTTCCTTCTGTGCAGGCTCTGACCTGTCTATTTTGCCTTTGTTTGGCGTGTCTTGAAAATTTTTTGAAGATCCTCTTTAAGGTATGTACCCTGCAGCCTTCGAACCTTCTCCGGGTTCTTTTTCTTAGAAAAGAAGTCAAATGAAGGGTCTTGATGTGTTATCCCGAGGTCGTTGTAGTCCTGAATGCTTGTATCCTTGGGGCTGATAACAAATTTTCTGGCTTTTAACTGGGTCTAGGCCTTTGAACCAAATTTGAAGAGCTTTTGTTTCTGGTGCACTAGGCCCAGGACACTGCCTCATGCTCTAGGCCTTTGTGCTCTAGGCCCAGGTCGATGCCTCATGCTCTAGGCCGGTCATTCCATGCTCTAGTCCAGGCTCTACTTGTGCTCCCTAGGCTGGAGAGTTGTTTGTATGCTCTAGGCACAGAACGCTGCCTTGTGCTCTAGGCCTTCGTGCTCTAGGCCTGGGTCAATGCCTCGTGCTCTAGGGCGGTCATTCCATGCTCTAGTCTAGGCTCTCCCCGTGCTCCCTAGGCAAGAGGGTTGTTTGTATGCTCTAGGCCCGAGATGCTACCTCTTGCTCTAGGCCTTCGTGCTTGTCACACCTTATTTTTAAGGGCAAAAAATAAGATGTATACAAGCCTTATATGCGCCCCGAGATCAGTCACACATATAAGTTGACAAATTGTAAAATGTACCATCACAAAGTTTATTACATAGCGAATGAATAAATCACATAGTCTTTAACATAAATAGATGATTACTAAGATAGCTCTCAACGGAAGCTCCAGCACAGGGATGACACGCCAATTGGTTGACACAAGCTAGTAATCTTCATGATAACTTTCAATCCAGCTTTGATCTATTACCCATCCAGGATTTTGCAAATAATGAAGTAAAACAAGCGTAAGTACTTTCGTACTCAACAAGCATAGTAGGGGTTCATGAGGCTCAAATAGCTGACAGGGTTTAACTGCATTTTTATTTTAGTGTATGTCAAGTTTTATCATTAACAACAAGGTAGTAACAGTTCCCATAACCACATGATCAGGTAAACATGATTAAAGAATAATATTAGAGCATCGTCATTAAACATTGAGCAAGAATTAAAAGTGATTAACTATTCCGCAATGTGTCCAAGGTCGCCCTAACCGTGGGCATGGACGATATATTGATTTAACTCTGCACAGAGGTGTACACTTTCACTGTGAGTCATGGTTTTCAAATGAGTAGGTTAATTACTCCCAAACACCCAAAAACCATATAAAGCCACCTAGAAGTTTGTCTAACAAGCAAGGGTTGCTTAGTCATCAGATATAGAACCCTTCTTCCAATATGGCACACATCTTCCCCGAGCTATACACATAAGGAAGGAGAGCACCCTATACCCAATTCGGCCCTCCCTCTCACAAGCTAGAAAAGGTCTCCTAGATGAACTAGAGCTAGAGCCATGTAGCTCTCACATCTTTATGTTACGTCCCAGATGATCACGTACAGATAAGTCCTTAGGGAGAAGGAACATCAAGTGAGTGGAAAGAAGCCAAACACTTTAACCCCCTTGAATCCATGTTGCTAAAAATTCACCTTTTAGCATTATTGCATAATCATTAATCAAGTTTCCAGATCATGTTTATAAAGCACTAGCATAAAACTACCCATATGCAATATCCCAAGGTGTCAAGGTAATCAGTAAACAAGCTATAGGAAGTCCTATTTAGGTAGCAAAAAGGACACATGCATATGATATGTAGTGAATAGTATGAATGGGTCATCAAGGTAGGTCCCAACTATACTTGCCTTGCTTAAAGTTCTCCTGAAGATCCTGGTTGTCGAAAAAGTCTTGCTCAACGAATGGCTCACTATCTGGACCCGATCAACAAGCAGCAACATACAAGCAATGATCAATCATGCACAAGCAAACAAATAGATGTAATTAGAACAAAACACCATATCAACAAAATAGATTGAAAAGGTTTTATAAAACCAATCTACGCGTCACAACGATCACAGAGACGTAAAGATCATCAAAAATAGAGTTATAACGAGAAAGTTATGGATTTATAAAGATTTCCTATGATAAAATAATAAATTAAATAATAATTCAAATTTTAAAAGTTTCAAATAGATCTAATTTTGTCATTAACAAATAGACCACGAGCTAATGAATCCAACGCAACTTGAATGGGTCGATTTGGATCTAAAACAAAGAAGTTATAAGCTTTTGAAATCAGATGGCAAAACTATAAATAGATGAAAGCGTATTTTGAATCTAAAAAAAGAGGATTCCGCTTTCCAGAGGTGAAAGCATGTTTCGAATTTGTTGAACTGAAAATATGTTTCCCCGAAGAGAAAACGCGCTCTGGTAGCTGCACTAGGATTCTTAATTAAATAGAGAAAAGGGCAGGGGTTTTCTGCAAAAGTGATGGATGAGGGGTTATGTTTGGATCTGAACCGTTGCATCAGATTTGGGCAGCTCAGATTAGAAGCTGGGGAGGCAGAGGTGGTGTTGCCGGCCGAAAATAGAGAAGACGGCGGCGAGGACATGGCCGACGACGAGGTAACCTCGCCGGCGAAGATGAAACTGGCCCTAGAGGCCACGAGAGGGCTCGGAACCTGGACCAAATGACAGAGGACCCCGACGCGATCTCACCTGCGTCAAAGATGAAGATCGCAGTGGACTACGAATGGCGTGCAACTTTAGACGACAGACGGTGGCACCCTGCAAGGTTCGGCGAGGTGCCATGAAAAGGACAGAGTGAGAAAGAAGAGGAAAAGAAGCTCGGTGAGTTCACAAGATCGAAAATGATCTCGGTGAGTTGCTTACGAAGGAGATGCAGGTTTAGGTCAGTGAGAACGAGTGCGGAGTGGTGGCTTAGGGTTTTTGGCTATGGCGCTAGAGCTCAGGAGCGAAGGTGGTTTGCTCGGGGACTTGGTGGGGGAATGAGGCGAGGGCGCGTGCGGTATTTAAGGGCCGGGTGCGTGGGGCGCACGCGTGGACGCTTCAAGGCGTCGGGACAAACTCGTCCTGGGAAATGTCCTGCTTGGACATGAGCAAGAGGAAGAAGATGGCTGATGTGCGGGCCCGGGGTGTCAGCCTGAGGAGAGAAAGGAGGGACGGCATCCACTCGGCTGGTTGGGCCGGCCTACTGGCGCGGGAGGCTAGGAAGATGGCTGGCGCTCTAGGTTGAGTAGAGAAAGTGGAGGACAGTCCACAGGAGCCTGTCCACCAGGAATAGAGGAGAGGAGAGAGTGGGCTGTTGTGGGCTAACTCAAGGGGTTGAAATGGGCTGCTGGCTGCGGTTTGCCACACAAGCCAAAAGGAGGGAGAAACAGGCCTCGCGGGCCAAAGGCAAGAGGAGGAGGAAAAGGGCCGAGCTGGCTCGGGCCTATAGAAAGGGAAAGAAGGAGCAGACCAGACTGGGCCAAAAGCAAAGAAGAAGAGAAGGAAGGCCAGCCGGGCCAAAAAGGAGAAAAGGAGGAAAGAGGGAAAATAAATTGTTTCTCTTTTATTTGAATAGCTTTTCAAAAATATTTCAAAATGGTTTTCAATTCCTTTTCAGTTTTGATCAAAACCACTCAGCACAAAATAAAATATGCAACAGCATGGATGCACAAGCATGCTTCTTGCCTTACAATTGGTTATATTTTTATAAAAATTATTATTTTGCCTATGTTAAATGCTCACAATAAATGCATATAAAATCATTTTGAGCTATTTGAAAATCATGCAAATTTTAGGGTGTTATAATTCTACCCCCTTAAAAGAATCTCGTCCTCGAGATTGAGTGGCTTACTCAAACAACCGTAGATATGCCTTTCTCAGATCCTCTTCTTTTTCCCAAGTTGCCTCTGTCTCTGAGTAACGATTCCATTGAACTTTGCACATCTTAATAATCCGACTCCTGGTAATCCTTTCTGCTATTTCCATAATCTTTATCAGATACTCTTCATAAGTAAGATCCTTTTTCATGGTAAGCTCTTCTAATGGTATTTGCTCTTTAGGAACACACAAACACTTCTTGAGTTGGGATACATGGAACACATCATGCACTCCTGACAACTTTTTTGGCAAATCCAACTGATAGGCCACTTCACCATGCCTTCCTAAAACCTTGAACAGACCAACATACCTGGGTGCTAACTTCCCTTCAGGTTAAACCTTTTCACACTTCTCATTGGTGACACTTTCAAGTATACATAATCTCCTACTTCAAAGACCAATTCTCTTCTTTGAGTATCTGCATAACTCTTCTGATGAGACTGAGCCACTCTCAAGTTTTCTCTGATCACCCTCACTTGCTCTTCAGCATCTCTAAGCACATCTGTTCTGAACACCTGACTCTCTCCTGCTTGATTCCAAAATAAAGGAGTTCTACACTTACGACCATACAAAGCTTCAAACGGTGACATCTTGAGAGTCTGTTGATAACTATTATTGTACGAGAACTCAGCATAAGGAAAACTCTTATATTGCAATGCACAAGCTATCAACATATCTTCTAATATCTGGTTAATTCTCTCGGTTTGACCATCGGTCTAAGGATGATAAGCGGTAGTGAAATTCAATTTTGTTCCCAAAAAACTATGCACTACCTTCCAAAAATGAGACGTAAATTGGGTACCCCTATCAGACACAATCTTCTTTGGAACTCCATGCAAACATACAATCCTTTCCATATATAGCTCAGCTAACTGTGGACCAGTATACATAGTCTTAACAGGTAAGAAGTGAGCTACCTTGGTTAATTGATCCACTATTACCCATATCGAATCATAGCCTTTCTGAGTACATGGTAACCCCACAATAAAATCCATCCCAACTTCTTTCCACTTCCACTCAGGTATCTTCATTGGTTGCAACAATCCAGTAGGTCTCTGGTGTTCAGCTTTCACACATTGGTAGGTATCACACAAGGCAACATACTCTGCTATGTCTCTCTTCAATCCATCCCACCAATACTTCTCTGAAAGATCCAAATGCATCTTAGTACTTCTTGGATGAATGGAATAGGCTAATTCATGTGCCTTGCATAGAATTGCCTCACGAATGGATTTCACTTCGGGTACAAAAATCCATTTACCAAACCATAAACTACCATTCTCATCTATGCAGAAACCAGGTGCCCTTCCAATCACTACATTCTCTGCTATTTTCTTTAGTTTCTCATCCTCTAACTAACCCTTGTGTATCTCTTGCTCCAACGTAGGTGTCACTTCTATCTCCGTAGCATCAGTGACAATGCCAAGGTTCAGTTGTGCGAATTCTGCACACAACTCATCCAAAACCGGTGTCGTCCGAGGCTCAGCATAGCTCTTCCTGCTAAGTGCATCGAACACAACATTTACCTTTTTAGAATGATAATGCACTTCTAGATCATAATCTTTAATCAACTTCAACCAATGACACTGTCTCAAATTCAGATCAGACTGGGTAAATATATACTTCAAACTCTTGTGATCAGTGAAAATATCACTCTTGTGCCTAATCAAATAGTGTCTCTAGATCTTCAATGCATGAACCACAACTGCTAATTTCAAGTCATGAGTAGGATAATTCAACTCATGCTTCCTCAATTGCCTTGATGCATATGCAACAACTCTAACATCTTACATAAGAACACATCCCAAACCATGACGAGATGCATCACAGTAGATAGAGAACTTCTTACTCAAATCTGGTAATATCAACACAGGAGCTGTAGTCAAATTCTCCTTCAACTTCTCAAAGCTAGCTTTACACTTTTAGACCACACAAATTTGATATTCTTCTCTAAAAGAGCTGTCATAGGCCTAGCAAGTTTGGAGAATCCCTCAATGAATCTTCTATAATAACTAGCCAAACCAAGAAAACTATGAATCTCACTTGCATCTGTAGGTGGCTTCCAGTTCAACACATCCTTCACCGTGCCTAGATCTACTGCTATTCCACCATTAGGAACAACATGACCCAGAAAAGGGACTTCCTTTAACCAAAACTCACACTTACTCCGCTTAGCATACAACTTTTGCTCCCAGAGCTTCTCCAAAACCAACCTCAGATGTTCAGCATGTTCTTCTTCTGTCTTGGAGAATACCAAAAAGTCATCAATGAACACTACCACAAACTTATCAAGATACTCCATAAACACCTTATTCATCATGTACATGAAGCAAGCAAGTGCATTGGTCAGACCGAAGGACATAACTATGTACTCATACAATCCATACCTCGTAGTGAAAGTTACAATCCATACCTCGTAGTGAAAGTTGTCTTTGGAATATTTGTATTTTGAATCTTCAACTGATGATAATTGGAACGTAGATCAATCTCTAAAAACACACAAGCACCTCTTAACTAATCAAACAAGTCATCAATTCTTGGCAACAGGTACTTGTTCTTGATGGTAACCTCATTTAAGGAATGATAATCTACACACATACGCTGAGTTCCATCCTTCTTGTCCACAAAGATCATAGGAGCACCCCAAGGAGATGAACTAGGATGTATGAAACCTTTCTCTTGTAACTCCTTTAGCTATTTCTTAAGTTCTTCTAGTTCATTAACCCCCATTCTATATGGACTCTTAGCTATAGGTGCAGTACCAGGTAATAACTCGATAATAAACTCAATATCTCGGTCAGGTGGCATACCTGGCAAGTCATCAGGGAAAACATCTGGAAATTCTCCCACGACACGGTCCTAAGGGTTAGCATCTTCTTCTATCAGATTCACTATGGCTGTGGGTGGTGCTTGCACTGCTACTTCAACACAGATACGATCTCCCTTAGGTATAGTCAGAACAACAACCTTCTCCTTACACTGTATCACTATGTTGTGCTGCTTCATCCAATCTAGTCCCAATATCACATCAATGCCAGAGGATCTCAACACGATAAGACTGGCTGAGAAGTCTACCCCCCTTAGGATAACACTTGCTGAGGTGTAGAAGTAAGATGCCAGAATACCTCCTCAAGATGAATTCACTAGCATGGGGTTCTTCATGGCTATTACTGGTATTCTATGGTTTATAACAAATTCTTGGGAAATAAAAGAATGCAAAGCTTCAGAATCAAAAAGAACTATAGCAGAGATAGAGTTAATGGTGAATGTACCCAACATAACCTCTAGAGATTCTTGCGCAGCCTCTGTGGCCACATGGTTCACTCTCTCGGAGTTGATTGATGGCTTCTAGTTGCTATTATACCTCTGGGGTGTTTATTGATTCGGTCCCTGAGGGCAAGAGTTGGCATTATTCCCAGGCTGTCCGCAACAATAGCATACTTGAGGTGTACGAGGAGAACTGTTCTTGATAGGAGTGTTGTTGGGTGCACTTAGACATGGAGTCTGCTGTTGCCCACCCTGCTGCTGATTCTATGTGTGTTGTGGGTGAGGGGAGCGCTGGTTTCCATTCTGCTGCTAGTATTAAGGGTGCTGTTGATTGGAAAATCGATTCCATTGGCTAACTTGCCCTTGATACCTCTGCTGATAATAAAATGACCTTGATTTCCACGAAGGGAAATCCATCAAGCCGAAGTGTAACATGACCATTTAAATCACATTACCCGATAACAGTTGAATACCATAATCCATACATCGGGTAAAAGAGTGCAATAGAAAGGTTTACAATAACTTATTACATCACCACTTGGTAGAATCAGAGTTCAAGCATCATAAAGTAAAAGCCTGAAGATATGGAAGCTATCATCTTGATCCAACTCGAGCGTAATCATGAAATCCTCAATCGTTATTTTCCTCAGAAGAGTACTCACTCCTTGAACCTGTGTGCCAAAGTATTAGTATGATATGTACTGGCCACTCCCACCCTATGCATTGCTTTGTGGAAATTGGATGCAAAACATGGATATAATCAAAAGAACCTATAAGGCTGGGGCTTCCTATGCATTAATAGGTATAAGTAAACAATATAATCAAGTTTTATACAAACCCATTCCCGAACACCATCCACCATCATCCATACAACTCTGATCACCATCCCACAACCTCCAACACTATCTCAGACTCATGTCGATAGGCCAACTCCCGCTTGGCCTGCCTCAACGGCCTACAGCCCTCAACCAGGCTCATGACCAGATTTCACACTCAGGGGGAAGGTAGAACACTCCACTCTCTAGTCCGGTGCTTGCGAAACTTAGGAAAGGTCCATAGCCAAAGATTCGGCATATGTATCGATCGATCAACCATACACTCTGCAGAGGTTTCACTAATCCACTAGATAACCATCATCGGTGTTGATCACCACCTAGGCAGATTTCGGGCGCCTACTGCCATAGAACAATGCCATCCTACCTCTCAATCCTGGTACACCCTTAGAGTGACTGATACAGTGAAGAGCCTCTTGATCCCATTCTCATAGAGCATCATGACCATCTCAAAAGTGTGTGAGCCTATCATGTCCGTACCTTCCTCACACACGCTTGCCTGATAGTAATGGCATCGATCTACCTAGTGGTTCGGCTGTCTCCCCCCCATGGGAAGCAAGTGGAAAGCAAGGGATTCCTAAGGTCCGGATACCAGCGCAACAGTTCCTAGGTGTGACCAAGCTAGGATATCTCTGTCAGAGTTATTCCTTTAATGTGCTACCATGACACACTCATCCTGGGTTCCACCCCTTAGAGGCTCACACCCGAGGATCCACCAACTCAAACAGGGTTTGCTCACCACAGGCAAGACTATAGAGATGCCCAGGTAGCATCTTTGGTAAGACTCGCTCCACAAGCTCATCGTAGATCCTGGCTTGATCAACTAAACCCTCACCCTACACCCTGCCGTAATTTCCGCCCCAAACCCAGACACATCATCATCAGCTCACATACCCATCTGATCCATCACACACACCAAGCCTGGCACTCTCGCCAGACCCTCCCAGGGTTCATCACATCGCATCAAAATGTAAGCGAGTGAAGTATTTATATATATAAAAATATTATAGCAGATAAGCATATGACTAACATAATAGCGGTTAAGTAGGTGATAGGTTATGACAATGTAGGGCACATCAAGTAATATACTATCATGCAATCCTATCACAGGCGAGCAGATTATATTACAGAAATATGAAGCACTAGCAGTTCTACATTTGCCATGTCTAATGGGATCTATGAGGTTGGGTGGGATGTGGCACCTTTGCTGACATAGCTGTCAGACTTCTCCTGGTGGTCACTATCATCAGATCTGTCCTCGCTCGATCCTGAAACCGATAAATATGGGTCACGAGAGCGACCCCTACAGATTAGCACAAAGAACGAATTCCAAAATAAAGATCCAAATGCACTCAATCATAGGAAAAATAGATAGAGCTCAATTTATAGAAAATTTGGATACTTGGATCACAATTTTCTGAGCTTGTATGAATTAGTTATGAATTTTTGAAGATTTAAACATATTCTAAAAAAGAAAAAGGGTAGGATTATTCTGGTGCTGACACGTGGCGGCTTCGGATTAGGCCATGTGTCACATGCGGGTCCAACAGAGACAAAACAGGTGCTGGCGTGGATGATGACGTCATGTTGACGTCAACACTGACGGGGGGACCATGCTGATGTCATCTGCTGACGTCATCACTGACTGGTCAATGATCAACGGTCAACTAACAGGTAGGGTCCACATGACGTCACTGCTGACGTCATCACTGACTGGTGGGGTCATGCTGATGTCACTTGCTGACGTCAGCGTCGACTCGGTCAACGGTCAAAGTCAAGATGGGCCCTTATTGGGCTATTAACGGGCTATTATTGGGCCTGATGGGCTAGATATGGGCCGGGCTCGACCCGATACATGGCATGCTTTGGTGTTGCCACGTCATCAAGTGGATCTTGGGCTGGACTCGGTTCACGGCTTGACAGCTCAGCTCGGTCCATGGTGGAGCGGCCTAAACGGGGTCCGCCCACAGTGACTCGGGTCCACGTGAGTCAGGTGCACGGGTCCGTCTCTGTGTCCACGCGGTCCACTGATCGGTTCACGGTGCACCGGCTCTGGCTGGGTCCCGCTTGCAGCAACTTCATCTGTTCTTCATCGTCCACCATCCTCCGGCAGGGGTGATCCCCTCCTCTGTTCTTCATCGCGCGGCGGCGCAGCTTGCCGGCGACGGCGAGGTCACGTATCCAGGCGTTATGGCGCTCCTCGGCCTTCATTAACTGGCGAATCAGACTCAGGGTGGAACGGTGAGCACGTTGGTGGCACTTAAGGTGGCAACTTGGTCTTCGGCGAGGCTGGCCACGCGGAGCGGCGACGACGGTGCACGGCGGTAGCGGTCCACAAACCACAACAAGGCCAAGGCGGGGCACAGGGGTGCGATTGGTGTCACCCAGCACTCGGCTGAGGCGCCAGCGGTAATTAAAATCCACAACAGAGTTTGCGTGGGTAGCAACTCTCACGGCGGAGCTCTAGTGTGGGCACGGTGCACGGCACGGCACCCAGGGAGGCTCCCCGGTCTTCATCTTCTCCATATTCCAAAATAGCTCGTCACAGCGGAGATGCTCATCGTCTTCTTGTTCCCGACGGTGGTCGAAGACGGCAGGACATGGCACGACACGGTGGCGCTCTAGAGCGACGCAGCGCCGGCATGACCTCGTGTTCGGGCCTTTCCGGTGTGGCTTCCAAGGGGCTTGTGGGCGCAACGGGTGTGCCTCACCGAGGTAGTCACAGATCTGACATCGAAGCAGCTCGGGGCTCAGTGATGAGGCAGTAAGGTGGCTTCGCCGCAGCTGCACTCGGCGCACGGCGTTGGGCATGGCGGCTGGCCGTTCCAGCATCCTCCAGACGCCGTGGTGTCCAGGGGGCTCGGATGGTCTCGTGGGTGTGGGTGCGTGTGTCTAAGAGGAGGCTAGCGGTGGCCTCGGCCTACATGTCCGCAAGGCAGGATGCCATGGCCAGCAGCACAGGGCGAAGGTCAGAACAGGGGCACAATGGTGCTCACCGATGTTGGCGTGGATAGGAGGCGCGGTACCAAGTCCAAGCAGCTCCGGTGGTGGCGGCTTGCGTTACAGCTCCTGCTCCATGGTTCCAACGCACTGCAACGGCTCCGGTACAACGATGGCGGCCTTCTTCTTCTTCTCCGGTGACGGCGTCATCCTTCCCCGCCCCCTTTCTTCTCCTCTTCCCCCCTTCTTCTCCAATTGGTGCTGGCAAGGTGAAATTGGAAGGCCACCAAGGTGGTGGTGTGTCCTGGGAAACCTAGAGCGCCAGGGCGCTGCTTATAAGGATGGGGCGTGGGGCAGAGAGGCATGGCGGCCAGAGTTGGTTGCAGGGGCAATTTGGTCCGATGGGAAAGCTTCCTAGCAGCTTCCCTGGTCTCAGTGGGCTCTAGCGGACAGAGAGATGAGGTGAGGCACCTTGGCGGCCAAGGGAGCGAGGAGACAGGTAGGGTACAGGGTCACGCGCACGGAGCAATTGCATGCGCGCGAGAGGGAAATCCTCACGGCCGTGGGTGCCTTGTGGTAGGGCTTTCGGCTCCTTGCCGGTCCAAGGGCGCGCGTGCGAGCGGCAGTGCGGGGCAGGTGCGGGTCAAGCGACCGGGCGCGAGCGTGGGGCTTGGGCGAGCGTGCGCGACACAGGGAAAAAAGCAGAGAGAGCGAGGGGGACTAGAGGGCTCATGACACGTGGGTCCTTCCTGTCAGCTGGGCCGGCCTGCGTGGGAGAGGGAAGAAAAGGGAGAGGGCGAGCGGTTGGCCGGCTGGGCTTGCTGGGCCGAATTGCTTCCTCCTTTTCTCTTTTTATTTCTTTCTCTTTTCTATTTTTCAAATACATGTATATATATACTTGTATAGCATGTTGTAAAATACTTTATGGTATACTTAAAGGTCATAGGCCATGTTGGGTATATTTCCCACAGAAGATATTTATTTATTACATAAATAAATATTATGGTCCATTTTATTTATCATCACATAAATCAAATAAAAAACAAATCATATTTGAATGCAACATGACATGTTAACTAATGAAACATTGAAGGTAAAGCTATTGCAACAATGGAAAATAACATGTGAAACATTGATCAAGATATGTTTGCATGAGACATTGATTATGCTATGATCACATGGATGCTATGACATGACATGTTAAGATTGATGCATGGTCAAGGGTAAATGGATGTCATGTCACACTCATCACTCATAGGTTTTTTGAAAAAAAATTATAGCTCAGATTTTTGGTTTGTTACAGTCCTCCCTCCTCATTGGAATCTCGTCCTCGAGATTTAGGTAGCGTCATACCCTTCGAAGAGATAGGGATAGTGTAGTAGAAGTTGATTCTCATCTTCCCACGTTGCTTCATGTTCAGAGTGATTGCTCCATTGAACCTTGCACATAGAGATAGACTTGGTTCTGGTCTCTTTGGTGTCATAACCCACAACCTTGATTGGGTGCTCCTTGTACTCCAGAGTATCTTGGATATCAAGTACATCAGCGGTGACTGTTTTCTGCTTCGGGTACTCTTAAGCATTTGTGTAACTGTGAAACATGGAAGACGGGATGTAGTCCAGTCAACTCTGGGGGTAGTTCAAGCTTGTATGCAAGCTTCCCAACTCTCTCACATATGCGATAAGGTCTAACATATCTCGAGGCTAACTTCCCTTTCACATGGTACCTGATGGTACCACAAAGTGGGGATACCTTGAGATAAACAGAGTCTTCGACCTGGAACTCAAGGTCTCGTCATCTTTTATCAGCATAGCTCTTTTGTCGGCTTTGAACAATCC
The DNA here is from genome assembly GCA_023333625.1 of Bothriochloa decipiens. Classification (NCBI taxonomy): domain Eukaryota; kingdom Viridiplantae; phylum Streptophyta; class Magnoliopsida; order Poales; family Poaceae; genus Bothriochloa; species Bothriochloa decipiens. Next base: position 7,797,051 of record CM041645.1, on the reverse strand, counting down.
TCAAATTCTCTCTGACTTGAGCAACTCCTTCTTCGGCATCTTTGATCTTGGCAGGGCCAAAGACAGCTCTCTCACCAGGGTGATCCCACATCAACAGGGTCCTGGATGGCTTGCCATAAAGAGCCTGGAAAGGTGACATCTTGATGCTTGCCTGGTAGCTGTTGTTGTAAGAGAACTCGGCATATGCTAGACACTTCTCCCAATCTGATCCATATTTGAGAACACTGGCATGAAGCATATCTTCTAGGATCTGATTTACTCTTTCTGTCTGTCCATCTGTCTGAGGGTGGTAAGCTGTGCTATAGTCAAGATCAGTTCCAATAGACTCATGTAAAGCTTTCCAGAATTGGGACATGTATTGGGTCCACGATCCAATACAATGCTTTCTGGAGCTCTATGAAGCCCAAGTATCTCCTTGACATAGATGTCGGTGAGCTTCTTAGCTCTAACAGTGGTCTTGACAGGCACAAAGTGTGCAACTTTGGTCAGACGATCAACAATTACCCAAATAGAGTCATTACCAGCTGGTGATCGAGGCAATCCCATGATAAAGTCCATGGATATGCTCTCCCACTTCCATTCAGGAACATCAAGTGATCTGAGTAATCTAGTGGGTCTTTTGTGCTCGACCTTGACTCTATTGCAGATGTCACATTCGGCCACATGTCTTGCAATCTCTGCCTTCATGCCTTTCCACCAGAAGTGCTTCTTAACATCTTGATACATCTTTGCACCACCAGGGTGGATGCAATACTTAGAGTCATGTGCTTCTGATAGAATCTCTCTTCATAAAGCAGGATCATTAGGTACATAGATTTTGTCCTTAAACCAGATGGTTCCATGCTCATCTTCTCGAAAATCAGAGCAGTAGCCTAGCTTCATCAATCCACGGATGTACTCCATCTTGGCACAATCTTTCTGCACTTTACTAATTCGATCGGTGAGATTATACTCGATGCGAAGTTCGTGCAACAGACCATGAGGTACTATTTCAAGCTGGAAGTCTTCAATCTCTTGTCTCAACTCAGGAGGTACAAATGATGTGATTAGGGCATGGCAATAAGTCTTGCGGCTAAGAGCATCAGCAACTACATTTGCTTTTCCTGGATGATAATGAATCTCAAAATCGTAGTCCTTGATTAGCTCTAGCCATCTGCGTTGCCTCATGTTCAGATCTTCCTGAGTGAAGAAGTACTTCAAACTCTTGTGGTCCGTATAGATATCACACTTGTTACCAATAAGATAGTTTCTCCAGATCTTCAAGGCGTGCACGACAGCAGCTAACTCGAGATCATGAGTGGGATATCATTGCTCGTGCTCTTTCAACTGTCGGGAAGCATAAGCGATGACTTTCCCATTCTACATCAACACACAACCAAGTCCTTAGCGAGAGGCATCACAATAGACAATGAAGTCTTTAGTGATATCGATAAGGCTAGGATAGGTGTGGTGGTGATCTTCTCCTTCAAAGTTTGGAAACTTTGTTCGTACTCGGACGTCCATTCAAACTCATTGGTCTTCTTCAAGAGGTTGGTCATTGGACGAGCTATCTTCAAAAAGTTCTCAATAAATTGGCGATAATATCCTGCCAATCCCAAGAAACTTCTAATTTTCATCACATTATGGGGCTGCTCCCATTCTTTCACGGCTTCAATCTTTGTGGGATCCACAGCAACGCCTTCAGCAGAGAGAACATGGCCTAAGAATGCCACTTCCTCGAGCCAAAATTCACACTTGTTGAACTTGGCATAGAGTTGTTGTTGGGCTAGCTTCTCGAGCACTATTCTAAGGTGATGCTCATGTTCTTCAGTGGTGGCTGAGTAGACAAGAATGTCATCGATGAAAACAACCATGAACCGATCGATATCATCCATAAACACCTTGTTCATCATATTCATGAAGTAAGCATGGGCATTCGTGAGACCGAAGGATACAAGGTAAACTCATACTGCCCATAGCGTGTGACAAAAGTGGTCTTAGGAATGTCTTCTTCATGGATTTTCATCTGATGGTAACCTAATTGGAGATCAATCATTGAGAAGTATTTGGCTCCATGAAATTGATCAATCAGATCATCAATCCTTGATAGAGGATACTTGTTCTTGATAGTAACAACATTGAGATTGCGGTAGTCAACACACATCCTCATTGAGCCATCCTTCTTCTTCACAAATAGAACAGGAGATCCCCGAGGTGAGGCACTTGGCCTAATAAAGCCCTTGTCGAAAAGCTCCTTAAGCTGTTTCTTGAGCTCATCCAGCTCATCAACTGACATGCGGTACGGTCGCTTAGAGATAGGACCTGTACCTGGCAAGAGGTCAATTATGAACTCCACATCACGATCAGGGGGCATCCCTGGTAACTCTTCTGGAAACACATCTTCATACTCTCTGACAATAGGAATGTCAGCGAGAGTCTTCTCCTTGGGCATAGATTCTGCCTGAGACTTGAGTGCATGCAGGGCACATAGAACAGATACAGACTTATCCTTCTGGGGTGCACATTGAACTGTCTGCCCGGATGGGTGAGTTATTTGAACATATCTAGGCGAGCATGAGATCAATCCCTTGTGCTTGGTGAGCCAATCCATTCCAAGGATAACATCCAAACCATTGGAGGGAAGAAGGGTAAGGTTGGCTTTAAAGGTTAGACCCTCGATAGAAAGTTTCACTCCCTTACAGATTGGGTGCTTCTTATCTCTCCCATGGGTGAGCTAGTCACTATGGGCTCCAAACATGGAGTGGCAGGTATATTATGCTCATGTGCAAACTTGGATGAGATGTATGAACATGTAGCTCCAAAATCAAAAAAAAACTGATGCCTTAAAACCATTTACTAAAAACATACCGTACACCACATCTGGGGCGGCTTGAGCTTCTTCAGCATTCATGTGAGTGAGGCGACCTCGGCTTGTAGATGCACGGTACTGTGACTTGGGTGCAGCAGGAGTAGGTGTCTTCTCAGGACATTCGGCGATCTTATGCCTAGGTTTGCCACAACCATAACAAGTGAATGGCCCACTGCCTGTGAAGGTTGGCGCGATAGCCTTCCAATTGCTAGAGTTTGGTGTGGTACGAGCAGGTGTAGGCTGTTCTGCCTTGTAGCATGGCTGTGCTGAGTGATCACGAGAGGGGTGCTCCTTCGATGCGTGATCACGAGAGCGATGGTCACGTGAACGATGGTCATGGAAAAAGCAGGGATGGTCGGCAGAGTTGTTACCACCACTCTTACCGAAAAAAACAGGTACAGCTTGACGACCTGTCACGACGGAACTTCTTGCTCTCATATTCATGATACAAGATCTCAGGTTTACGCTTCTCCCATCTGGATGCTTCGCTAGCTTCCTTCTGGTCCTTCTCGATCTAGATACAGTGATCAATCCGGCCTGCGTGAGAGAGGGAAGAAAAGGGAGAGGGCGAGCGGTTGGCCGGCTAGGCTTGCTGGGCCGAATTGCTTCCTCCTTTTCTCTTTTTATTTCTTTCTCTTTTCTATTTTTCACATATATATATTCTTGTATAGCATGTTGTAAAATACTTTATGGTATACTTAAAGGTCATAGGCCATGTTGGGTATATTTCCCATAGAATATATTTATTTATTACATAAATAAATATTGTGGTCTATTTTATTTATCATCACATAAATCAAATAAAAACCAAATCATATTTGAATGCAACATGACATGTTAACTAATGAAACATTGAAGGTAAAGCTATTGCAACAATGGAAAACAACATGTGAAACATTGATCAAGATATGTTTGCATGAGACATTGATTATGCTATGATCACATGGATGCTATGACATGACATGTTAAGATTGATGCATGGTCAAGGGTAAATGGATGTCATGTCACACTCATCACTCATAGGTTTTTCGAAAAAAATTATAGCTTGGATTTTCGGGTTGTTACAGATAACCTTGAGAATTTGGACGGAAACGAGGGTTGCTCCCAAATCCCTGTCCTTCCGTCATTCTCTACCTATCTTTATCCCTGCGCATATTGTTAAGCATAATAGCACTATTCACCAATTCCTGGAAATTGGCATACTTCTGACCAGCCAACTGTACTATGAGTTTATAGTAAATCCCATTGAGAAAGTGACGCTACTTATTAGCTTCTTCTCTCACTTCATTTGGGGCATAGCGAGCGAGTTCATTGAACTTGTTGTGACACTCACTCATGGTCATAGAACCCATCCTGAGGGATCTGAACTCCTCCTGCTTCTGCTCAACTAGGCCATCTGGAATGTGATGTGCCTTGAAGTCCTTGACAAAGTCTGCCCAAGTGATGGAGGGAGCATTGTTGGGACGAGCAGCTCGATAAGAATCCCACCATGTTTGTGCTGCTCCCTGCAGCTGTCCAGATGCATAGAGCACCTTTTCCTGATCATTGCACTGAGCGAGATCCAGTTGTTATTCCATGACATGTATCCAGTCATCAGCCTCCAATGGTTCAGTGGAATGAGAGAATGTGGGTGGGTGACCATGCATGAAATCCCTACGCTTGTCCCTAGGGGGTTGAGCTTGTGGTACTCCTCCAGCTCGCACGGTGTGTGCCAACTATGACAAGGCCTGCATCATTTGATCCTGTGAGGCCATGGATTCCTCACGTGTGACTAGTGGTGGATCACCTCCAGCAGTGTTCCTATTGCCCCTTCTTGACATCTGCATTCCAATTCACATAAAGGAACATTAGAAATACCCAACACTATAATTCCGGCATCAATTAGTGATTCTGAAAATTTTTGGGCGAGATACAGTTTTTAGCAGATCAGTAGAACAGTCATAACCAGAGTTCCATATATCCAATGTAGTGAACTTTATATGGTTGCAAAGATTAGAAAATTATCTACAACATGCTTTTAGATCATATTGTCAGATTCTGTATTTTAATTTTTCAAAAACAGAAAGCAACAAAAACTGTTTCAGACTTCCAGACTGCGCAAAAACCTCAAATTAGGACAGAAAGAACTCGCAGCTCAGAATAGTTATTGAGGTGATTCTTGCGGCTTTAGAAAGGTACAGAGGTATATTTATTTCCATAAAAATTTTAAAAGATTTTCAGTAAACATTTTTGAGATATGACAGAAAGATTGCAGACTGCTCTAGGATTTCAGCAAAGGACAGATTCGAGATAGGCCAAACCCACTTTTATAGAACGACCCAAAACATAATATGCTCAACTAAGGAACAGTGCGGACATGCCCACAAAGTTCCAGCACTCATTACAAAGAAGCAGATCACTCATAAAGCATAAAGACAACTCAACTAGCGCACCAAAGTTCACTCACACTAAAAGACTCGACGCGACTTGATTAACGAAAACTAACGACTTTTACATAAAGGGATTCCTTGCAACTAAGGGAGAAACTAGAGGGGAAGCGTCTCATAGATCTTTGGCTCTCCAATGGCTGGATTAAGATCATCCAATTCTTTCTGCGGTCTCTTCAAATCCTTTCATTGCTGGAACACCATATCTTCCAAGCGCTTCTTTGATTGCATTGCAGTATGGGCAAAGTGAAACAGTGCTTGAAGAGCTAGACTTTGGTCTTGAGGATTCATCATCGCCCATCCACCATTAAAAGCTTGATCCTCATATGGTAGGTAGTGGTAGTTGTCATGTTGCATTTGCTCATGGCGTTGTCCCCGGAGACTTATGCATGCTTCAAAAGTTGCATCCTCTATGCTGCTCTGAAAGGTATGGCGATGTCCCCAGTGGAAGTGAACCCTCTCATGGTTGAAGGCCTTTGAGACTTCTTCTTGGGAGTAGATGCTCACATATGTCTTCCAGTAGGTAGGTTCCAGGGGATGAGAGTATTCGGTGCGGATGTACTCCACCGTAGGATTCCAATCCTCATAGTAATTCATGAGAGTCCACACCAGCTGATGATGTGAGGGTGTATCAAAAGACACATACCTGCACTCCTTAACAGTCCATCCCATGGGAGGTTGCTCATCTTCTCCTATGGAGTCATTGTATGGTGGTGATAGAGGTTGTTCTTCATCATCTTCTTGAGTGACTTCCACTTCAGCATCATTGATGTCGATGATCTCTTGCTCCTCACCCACAGGCTCTTCTTCCGCAAGAATGACCTCTATGGGTTCTACTTCTTCTTCTTCCTTCGGTTTAGGTGTTGGTGATGGCAAAGGAGATGATGTCTGCTGAGGATATGGCTGAACATCTTCATCATCCTCGCTATTCCAGTCTTCCACCAAAACTTCTTCTCTTGGCTCCATGGGCTCGTACACTGCGCGTGGCGGGTAGTAGCCTCCAGTAGACATGCGAGCGGTCTTGCGGGCACGTGGCATCTACAGAATTAGACTAAGTTAGATTAGAGGCAATATTTTCGTAAAGGAGTAAGATAGGAAAGCATAAAAGTTTAGTAATTAACAAGATCAAGATGGAAAGCAAGAATTAGGTGAAGCAAAGAGATCTAATAACGACCATTCTAACTAAGCTTGCGTCCTACAGTCAACAGTGAGCTGATACCAATCTGTCACACCTTATTTTTAAGGAAAAAAATAAGATGTATACAAACCTTATATGCGCCCCGGGATCAGTCGCACATATAAGTTGACAAATTGTAAAATGTACCATCACAGAGTTTATTACATAGCGAATGAATAAATCACATAGTCTTTAACATAAATAGACGATTACTAAGATAACTCTCAATGGAAGCTCTAGCACAGGGATGACACGCCAACTAGTTGACACAAGCTAGTAGTCTTCACGGTAACTTTCAATCCAGCTTTGATCTGTTACCCATCTGGGATTTTCCAAATAATAAAGTAAAACAAGCATAAGTACTTTCGTACTCAACAAGCATAGTAGGGGTTCATGAGGCTCAAATAGCTGACAGGGTTTAACTGCATTTTGCTTTTAGTGTATGTTAAGTTTTAGCTTTAGCAACAACATAGTAACAGTTCCCATAACCATATGATCAGGTAAACATGATTAAAGAATAATATTAGAGCATCATCATTAAACATTGAGCAAGAATTAAAAGTGATCAGCTATTCCGCAATGTCTCCAAGGCCGCCCTAACCGTGGATATGGATGATAAGTCGATTTAACTCTATGCAGAGGTGTAGACTTTCACTGTGAGTCATGGTTTTTAAATGAGTAGGTTAATTACTCCCAAACATCCAAAAACCATATAAAGCCACCCAGAAGTTCGTCTAACAAGCAAGGGTTGCTTAGTCATCAGATATAGAACCCTCTTCCAATATGGCATACATCTTCCCTGAGCTATACACATAAGGACAGAGAGCACCCTATACCCAATTCGGCCCTCCCTCTCACAAGCTAGAAAAGGTCTCCTAGATAAACTAGAGTCAGAGCAATGTAGCCCTCAAAGCTATACGTTATATCCCGGATGATCACATACAAATAAGTCCTTAGCCTCCACGCGAGGGAAATGTGGAAGTATTAATGAAATAAAGGTTCTGGAGTAAAAATGAGTATTCTATGAGCGGATGGTATCCCCATTATTGTCATCCTGACAAGGTCTTCGCCATGGTGAGTTTATATATGCAATTTCGTCTGTCTTTTTTTTAAGTGCTTCGTTATGTCATCTCGCTGATCTAATCTGCTAATTTTGAGCGCCAAACACACACCAAGTACTCAAGTCCCTTATAACTATGGTAAATAAGGAATCGAACATATATAAATGGTGTGCACATTTCAGAAACCCACTTGGCGGTTGCAAAGTAATAAAATATGTATACTAGATAATCAACAGCAGCACTAGTCAAAACAGTCGTAAACAAGAATGTCATGGTACGAGCTAAGTCCCCAGGAAGGCATCAAGACCAAGAGGTCCAGGAAGCCAAATCAATGTTTCGTCGGCCCAGACTGGTAGCAGTAGATTGAGCCCAACCCAGTTGTGTCTCGCGTGTGCTGCTTGGCAACTATAACAGAGTATTAAGTGAGGAGATGAGAAGAACGGGAAATTAACTTGATTGTTGCCGGAGTGGTTGGCTGCGGGCTGCGGCTCGAGATGGCCAGCGGCAACATTGTACACTGGAGCTTGTATACTCCATTATCCAGTTCTAATAGTAGTATCGTTACAAAGACATCTTCGTATTTATACCAAAAGTTATAGCTCAAATGTGCTCTTAGTTCCTTGGATTAAATGTCAACCCTGCAGACATCACAGGGAAGCAGTTAGGGCAAATAGTCTGATCATTTCTGTCGAGCGTGCTATACAAAATATGTCGCAGCGTTGAAAGTGAAGAAAATTTAAAGCATAGATTATTTTTTTAAGTACAGATTAAGTTGAATTGTTCAAATCATGTCTGATGAGGTAAGCGAAGACTTTGTTCTTCAGAAGATATAAGGTAACCGGTACATGGAGAATATAAAACCATTTGGCTTTTCTGATTATCTGTACTTCGACATGCTGATAATCGATCTCTGATCGCATCAAGATTTACATGTCGCCATCTCAGTGAAAGTAAATCAGTAACATTCTTCTCTGTTCTCCAGCACATTTAGTCTACCATTTCCACAATTATCTTAGGACTCAACAGCAACACGTTTGCACAGTAAAAAAAGGAAAGTCAGAAAACGAAAATGCAAGAAAGCTTAGCTTTAACACCAGACTGCTAAGCACCCTAAATAGATGGCTTCTAGCTTCATATTCAAGCCATAGTATCCTGACCTCTACGGACATTGGCAATACCATGAGTTACCAAAACTCATTCTGACATCGTCAAGCTCGACAATTATAGTTCTTCTTAGACAATGGGTCTGAAGGACTTACTGAATGCAGATCAAACTTGGGTTTGCTTCCATATTCTAAAAAGATCCTGCATGTCTATTTTTATTTAAGACACAGTAGTTGAGGGACCGTTCAGAAGCATCTGTATCTTTGGTCAGCATATCTCTGCTATAATTAAAGGTTTAAATAAATCTTGGTCCACCCAAACAAACGTCTCCCGCTGAGTAGTCTAACATTTGTGTACCCATAAAATTACACACAAGAATTCATCTCTATTAAAATCAAAGACCAGAAAACCATTCAAACCCAATCCGATAGTTGAGGATGAAAGTTTGTAAGTTTCATACTCACCCCCTGCGCCCTTCACGGATCACGGAAAAAAAGAAAAGGAAAAAAATCTCCTCACCCCGCCGCTGTCTCCTCCATGCCGCTGTCCCCTCATCTCGCCGTGTGCTGCTGCTCCTCCCGACGGCCATGGTCGCCGCGCCAAAGGAAACGGAGCAGCCACCTCCAACGAGTTCAACCTCCCCAAGCAGAAGGCACAGGCGGCGCCCCAATCTCCGCGCCGTCGCCCCCTCTCCCCCTCCCCTGCACCGTCACCGCTGCTAGATCGCTCCGCCGGGAGACCTGTGCAGGCGCAAGGAATGCAGTGGCAGCCTCCCTGCATCCTCGGGTAAGTGCTGCTATCCTTGGAGGCAATGGCGACGGCGGTCGCCAGGGATGCCGGATCCGGTGTCTCCAGGCCGGATCTGCGGATCCGCATGGTGCTTCGTCGGGGCAACAACAGTGGTGGAGGCGCAATGGGCCGCATGCCGCCGGCCATCGGCGGGCGTGTGCCTGCAGCAGCAGCGAACCTCCCGAAGATCTGTGCCGTCGCCGGTGGCTGCAGGATGCCTTCACCCTCGATGACTCAGGGCCAGCGTCCTCAATGTAGGCCTAATTGGGGGATATCGTCCTGTACCTAAGTACGTCCTTATCATATTCTTTGAATCCTGACGGTCCTCCTCTCCTACATCGCCTAGGCAGAGCCAGATCGGTGGACAGGGCCTTCTCCATATCCTTCTCACAATCAGATAGTCAAGCTGGCAGATACCTTTCGGGAATTCAGGTGAGTCACGTCAACAGATATTTTTTGGAATTCAGGTGGCTCTAAATGTGTACTTTATTCACCTGAATTCATTTTTCGCAATCAATTTATGTTATTATTCATGGTTTTTATAGCAAACTGTTCATGTTTTCATGCCATTATCGAAGTGGCCGTACAATGAATTTGTTGTCTCCACTACTTTAATTATTTGGCCCTTATATATACTGCTTACCGTATGTTTCAGTTCAAACACATGTAACTACAACAACAACATAGCCTTTTATCCCAAACAAATTAGGGTAGGCTAGATATAAAACTCAAAAAAGACATGGAAACAAAGAACACATAAATGAATCTCCAAGCGCTCTTATCCATAGCTAAATCCTTAGGGATATTCCACTCCTTAAGGTCTCTCTTAATTGTCTCATTCTAAGTCAGTTTAGGTCGACCTCTACCGCTCTTTACATTATCGAGCCGCTTTAGAACCCCACTACGCACTGGCGCCTCAGGAGGCCTCCGTTGGACATGGCCAAACCATCTCAACCGGTGTTGAATCAATTCTTCTCAATTGGTGCCACCCCAACCCTATACCGAATATCGTCGTTCCGGACTCTATCCCTCCTTGTGTGCCCACAACACCATCGTAACATACGCATCTCTGCTACACTCAATTGCTGGATGTCGCCTTTTTGTAGGCCAACATTCAACACCGTATAATATCGCCGGACGAATCGCTATCCTATAAAACTTACCTTTTAACTTCTGAGGCACCCTTTTGTCACAGAGGACGCCTGAAACTTGACGCCATTTCAACCAACAGGCTGAAATTATATGCCTAACATCTTCATCAATGTCACCATTCTTTTGAAGCATCGATCCTAAATACCAAAAAGTATCCTTCTTGGCCACTACTTGCCCATCGAGGCTAACGTCTCCCTCCTCATTCCTAGTCGCGCTGAAATCGCACCTCATGTACTCGGTCTTGGTCCTACTAAGTCTAAACCCTTTCGACTCTAATGTGTGCCTCCATAGTTCTAACTTTCTATTAACCCCTGTCCTAGTCTCATCCACTAACACCACATCATCAGCAAAGAGCATACACCAAGGGATATCACCTTGTATGTCCCTTGTGACCTCATCCATCACTAAAGCAAATAAATAAGGGCTCAATGCTGATCCCTGATGCAGTCCTATTTTAATTGAAAAGTCACTGGTGTCGCCATCACATGTTCGGACACACGTCACCACATCCCTCTACATATCCTTAATGAGGGTGATGTACTTAGTTGGGACTTTGTGCTTTTCAAAGGCCCACCACATGACATTTCTTGGTACTTTGTCATATGCCTTCTCGAGGTTAATAAAGACCATGTGCAAGTCCTTCTTCTGCTCCCTATATCTCTCCATCAACAGTCGTAATAAGAAAATTACCTCTATGGTCGACCTACCAGGCATAAACCCAAATTAGTTTTGGGTCACACTTGTCACTCTTCTTATACGATGCTCGATAACCCTCTTCCAGAGCTTTATCGTATGGCTCATCAACTTAATCCCATGGTAATTATTACAACTTTGAACATCTCCCTTGTTCTTGAAGATCGGTACTAATATACTTCTCCTCCATTCTTCAGGCATCTTGTTTGACTGAAAAATGAGGTTAAAAAGCTTAGTTAACCATATTATCGCTCTGGAACCTAGGCATCTCCACACCTCAATGGGGATACCATCAGGGCCCATCGCTTTACCTCCCTTCATCCTCTTCAAAGCCTCCCCGATCTCTGGCTCCTGAATTTTTCTCACGAAGCGTCTGTTGGTATCATCAAATGAGTCATCCAACTCTAAGGCAGGACCCTCATTCTCCCCATTAAACAACTTGTCAAAGTACTCTCTCCACCTGTCCTTGATCTCTGTCAGCCAGAAAGTTATATCATATAATTAAATGCAATTACTTGCAAGCTAAATAATTTAATTTGAAAAATGAAGGTCAGTGAAGCTTCCTAAAATTCCAAGGGAGCCAAGATTTCACACCAGGTTGATGAGGCGCAACTCAAAGGCGTAATGAGCTTTGAAAGTATAACCCTTGATAGCTGCTAGCAAGTAGAAAGTGTTTTTTCTCCTAAAAAATTGTGCTTCTTGGAATCCTACTCGGTTAGCTGGACGCCTGGACTGGAGCCACATGTTTAGTTTACAAATTGGTGCTCCTTCGATTCTATCGATTCTGATGAATGCCACATCGACTCCAAGTTCTGCTGTGGGAAGCCTAACCAAACTTTGATCAGGATTCTATCTGGGATTGCTTTTTTTTGTGTGTAGGCCAAAGTTGATTCTGTGAATGATATTGGTTTGTTTTGTTCATGCTTGAGTAGGTTTTAAACCAGCATTGTCACTAACTAATGGCTGTTGTGCTCTCTTATACCTACAAAATCCAAGCTATTATTGAATCTGGAGTGTTCCCTCACCTTGTGGAACTTCTGATGTAAGTGCCATTTTTTTATATATATTTTTCTCTATAGCATTCTAAAGATTACCACGATAGATTGAAATCATAACACCTGAATTTTTATTTAGGCATCCTTCGGCCTCTGTACTCATCCCAACTTTGCGCATGGTGGTAACATGGTAACTGGGGATGGACATGCAGACTCAGGTAAACTCAATTGGCAAGTTGGTCCTTTTGAATTTAATGTTTTTTCTAATATTTTTTTCTACATCCTTGTTGCTCATCTCGTTGTTTTGCACTCTTTTATTCACTTGTCTTTCTTAGGTGAATACGCATGGATTTAGCGCATTTGAAGTCTCTTTCTAGCTGGATAAGTTTTGTTGGGTAGAATTAACCTGTGGTCTCTTTTCATAGAGAAATGAACTAGCTCGTGGAACCTTTAACTATCATATTCCTTGAGTACTATGTGTCAGTGGCTGAATCACTAGATCTTTATTGTTCAAGTCTATTCATCTCTAATGTTTTTTTTTTTGCGCATATTCATCTCTAATGTTTTATAGATGTGTTAACATAGATTCAGATTTAAAAGGGCTCAATGCTATCCAAAATTACTGTTTCATTTAATCTCTTGGAAACATGTGAAATTTGGTCAGGATCGGAATGGGGTGTCATAAAGGCATGGCCTTCGGATGCCATTGAGTCCCTCGTTTACATCAAGAGAATCATAAGGCTGTCTTGCTGGTTGAAAAATCTTAAGGCTGCCATTGAGTCCCTCGTTTACAAATAAATACTTGCTCTCTCCTTCTTCAGAAAAACGTCAGGCTTCCTTGTTTACAACTTCATAAAGTTGTGGAATGACGAAAGATTAGCGTCATTAATCAATATATTAAGCATACAAAATTTCTATGTATATTTTATACGTTGCATAGCAAATTAATAAGTTAGTTCAGATTCATTAAGGAAGAAATTTTTAATTGACATTTTGAAGAGCAGTACAGATGAATGTACATATAATATCCCCGGAGAACTTCGAGATCTACTTAAACTCATAAATTAGTATGCTAGATATGTCAGACATGATTTTATTTTATACCTTTGCTATCGATGAGTGTATTCCGAATAAAGTCATAGCGTTAGCATGGGCATTATACTAGTCCTACTAGTAGCTCATTCTGATTGCACATATTTTATCTTCACCAACTCATACCGAGATAATCCAGGCTCAAACAACATCTCCGTGCAGAGCTACATCATTTGAATTTTTGCATACTCATTCCTTTTTTTTTTTTTGTTTCCCAAGCTATTGTACTGTTTCTTCATGTTTTAAAATAAAAGTTCAAAAAACTAACGCCAGGAGCGGAACTCTCATACTATGAACGCTTTTCTTCTTCTCGACAGAAAATATAAGTTCAATAAATATGCTATAGGGGCCACGCCCCTCCAGTTCTTTCAACAAAAAAAAAATCACAATACGCCATAAGAAGTGATAAGTTCTAGAGGTTTTGCTCATGGTAAATCTTGAAATTCTTGCGTGGGAAAAAAAGGATCAAGCATAGTTAGCAGCCGTCGGGATCGGACTCGATACCTGGCGCACGCACTGGAAGAAAATTACGTGCGCCCGGGGTCCATTATTCGACCGGCATGTACCTCTATGCTGGATTCACGACGCGTGGCAGAGATAAATCGATGCCCACCGCAACCGTTTACGGGACCGGCGCATCCTCCGCATGCAATGCATGTTGGCTTCATCGCGTAGCGACGCTCGGCTCGGTTCAGCGGCTCGATCGGCTCGAAGAGCTCCTCGGTGCAGAGCTTCCGCAGGGCGCGCCAAGAGCGCGATGATGGAGTTGGCGTGGTGGCCGCAGGCGTGCCACGCGTCCATGCCACCGCGCCCGGCGAGGTCGGCGTTGTGCACCTGGAGGATCTCCTTGGCGACGACGCTGGACGAGGCCACCACGGCGCGGACGCCGCCGAGCGGGACGGACACGAGCGGGCCGTAGCGGTCGGCGAGGCGGGCGAACGGTCTGTGCGGGTCCTTGCCGAGGTTGTGGAGGTTGCCGATGACGGGTAGTCAGCGAGGACACGGAGGTAGGCGGCGGCGCGCGTCGATGAGCGGTTGGAAGATGTAGGTCGTTATGAAGGTAAGGAGAAGAAAGGAGATGCATAGCACGAAGAAAGCCATGATCTTGCTGTTTTCAGCACTGTGTATACGTACCTCTATTGTGAGCTTCCATATATACAAGAGTTTGTTCATATACAAGAGTAGCTCAAGGATTAGTACCAGCTTTTATTTCGGTGCTTATACCATATTCTTTGATTACAATCTATATATTATTATTAATTCTATCCCCAAATTTATCTTTAACTATTACTTAATAATTCAATTTTGTATCCATTATCCGAGATTCTATATATATCAGTAACATAAAATTATCATTATTCAAAATTTATTTTACAGAATACTTTCATAAAAATATGCCTATCCTAAAAATTGATATTTCTGAATTTAAATTTTAGACCACACAAGAAAGTTATTTGTAGGATTTTTAGAGAACTAGTAGTGCTCACTAATTAACGTTAAGGTCCAATATAGCACAACACAGTGGTCATGTCTGTAATAAGAAACAACTATATTGGTCGATGCAGATGCTAAAATACTAATATATTCTCTTTTCTAAAAAAGGTATTTTTTTTCTTGCTTTTAGCTCTGTGTAGCTCTACCAGTAGAGCTGAAGCTATTCGCGTGAACTGTTTGGCAGCTCCTCATGACAAACAAAAATAGTGGAATGACTATAAGGCCCTTCTCTTCCTTTTAATTTTTCTCATGTCATATTTTTTCTTCTTTATCCTTTAAGATTGTATGGCCCTTCTCTCCCACTTATTTTTCTTGTGTCCTATTTCTTCTTTATCCTGTATGTAAGCCATTCACGCATCTTTCTATTGTCCCCCCCCCACCTCCAGCAGCCCTCTGCATCCCTCATGCCCTCAGTGACCGTGGGCGCACCTCTAGGCCTCTTTATCTCCCCTCGCCCGTGCCCTTGGTGCCGCGCCCATGCTTTTTTTTACCTGTCAACGGGGGGTGGGGGGTGGGGGGTTGAATCCCCACGCCCATGCCTTGACACCACGCGCGCTGGGACTACTACCAAAATTGTTTGTGTATACTTGCCACGTCACATAGATACTTATGCAAATACGAAGAAACTAGTATACAACCAAAAGATACATTCTTCAAAATATATTTTCAGCGAACACTATCTTCTCTCTCCTCTCATCTACTGATTTCATTGCAAATTGTAAGTGCTTATGGTTTTCCAGGTATATGGCTTTCCTCAACTTATGCTATTTCTAGATACTATAGGGAAA
Organism: Bothriochloa decipiens; assembly: GCA_023333625.1. Classification (NCBI taxonomy): domain Eukaryota; kingdom Viridiplantae; phylum Streptophyta; class Magnoliopsida; order Poales; family Poaceae; genus Bothriochloa; species Bothriochloa decipiens. Next base: position 7,781,432 of record CM041645.1, on the reverse strand, counting down.
AAGTTATACATCTAGACTAGAAAAGCCAAAATGACATGAAATTTGGAACAGAGGAAGTACCATCATACTTCTTCCTATCTTGGTCGGCATATATACATAGTTTCTTGTATAAACAACTATTTTCTTCTCTCCTCTCCACAATTCTAATGCCACATCCTCATTTCTATTATTTGATACCCTAATTAATATCATAGAAATCATCAGTCATTCCACAGGGACTTCCCTAACTTACTCTAGTACTAATCAATGATAAATTAGATTTTTTTAGATGGACGTAATATATGACGCTTCTCATTATATATATATATATATATATATATATATATATATTGTTGGTCAAGGTATTGCTCTATGGCCATATGCAGACTCATATCTCAGATCAGTAATCACAGAGGGTGTAGATGCATGCCAGGGACTACAATACATAAGAAAAGAAAACAATGAATGATAGTCTTTGGATGATGTACAGTTGCACGAGATCCAAACAGAGTTTTCAGATTTTAGCATCGTGACATGATGCTCAATAATTGATGCATGCAACGTGCCCGCCTCACACACCATGATCATTTCAATTATATATTGCTACGGATGCTAGCATGTTGCCATCTGACACAAGATCAGATATAAGCATCACTGATATCGGTGTGACACGCGTTTAGATATGTATCATAGATCATTTTAATATATCAGTATGATCCACATTGATTGTAAGTGCTGTAAATAACATGGATTTTTTAATGAAAAATCGAACCGTACAAGTGTGGCAGATACATGAACGTTCCCATCTGTGCACAGGCCTCCCTACGTGCAAAGAATCTAACCAAGTATTCAATCTCTTCCAAATTATAGGTCATTTTATTTAAACATAGCATATGTAAGCGCATAACAAAAAGTATGCTTTTAGCAACCGAAATGATTTATAATTTTGAAAGGAATAATGTGTACGGCTGTACCAAGTGCTATATGGGGTTCATCGTCCATCGTGTCATTACCGGAAAACCCAACTTTGCCGAGTGCAATCTCTTCGCCGAGTGCCAAATTTCAGACACTCGGCAAAGAATTCTTTGCCAAGTGTCAAATCTGACACTCGGCAAATATATTTTTCAACATATATTTCGAGGCACTAAATTAACTCAAATAAAAAAAATTTCTACACAAAGTTGTATAACTTTTTAAGATCTATAAAGTTTATATTGGTCATTTTTTGATTTGATAAATCGATAGTAATGTTGTTCACAAAACCTACATCTCCTAATAAGTTTCATGAGACTATTAGAGAGATATAAGAATTGTGAGCTATGTTAGAACCACCACGTCGGATGAATAAATGACTAAATAACCAAAATAAAATTTGTAGATCTTGAGAAGTTATGAAATGTTGTAGTTCAAAATTTTTTCATTTAAGTTCATCTTAGCATGGTAAACTATGTGTGGATTTAAAAAATTCAAAATACGAATTTTTTAAACGACCTCAGATGGAAAAATATCCAAAATAAAGTTTGTAGACCTTGAAAAGTTATAAAACATTTTAGTTAAAAACTTTTTTATTTGAGTTAATTTAGTGCCTCCAAATGTATGTTGAAAAATATCTTTGCCGAGTGCCAAAAGTAAGGCACTCGGCAAAGAGGTCTTTGTCGAGTGCCAAAAGGATGACACTCGGCAAAGAATTCAAAATATAATTTTTAAACAACCTCGGATGGAAAAAGCCCCGATCGAAGTTTGTAGATCTTGAAAAGTTACGAAACTTTATAGTTGAAAACTTTTCATTTAAGTTCATCTTGTCATGCTAAACCCATGCGTGAATTTCTTAAATTTGAAATTTAAATTTTGTAAAAGACGTCTGATGAAAAAATATTCTAAACAAAAATTGTAGATCTCGAAAAGTTATGAAACATTGTAGTTGACCACTTTTTGATTTGAATTTGTTTAGTACCTCGAACAAGCAAATTACTATCAATTTAGTATAATATATAAGGAACGAAAACTAGTTATAGACACATGTGATGGTATAGTGCAGTGGTTAAGACAGGAGATGTGTGAGAAAGAGGTCACGAGTTCCAATCCCACCGGCCGCGAAGCGCATGATTTTTGCGTGAAAAATGCCGCGACTTGTGACTTGTCTCCGTAGGGCGGGCGATGGCCAATGGGTCCCTCCTCGGATTTAAAATTTTTTTCCTATTATTTTCAGGTTTTTTTGACTTTTTTATTTTGCCGAGTGCCACGGCACTCGTCAAAGCCTTTACCGAGTGCCCGATATGTGGCACTCAGCAAAGAAACCTTTGTCGACAGCTTCTTTGTCCAGTGCGGCGCTCGTCAAAGCCTTTGTCGAGTGTAATAGGAGCTTTGCTGAGTGTCCCAAGCACTCGGCAAAGACACGAATTCCAGTAGTGCGTACAAGTTTAGAAAAGATGGTGCCATTTATGTTCGTTGATTTATTGAGGGCGTGTGCAAAAGTAATGCAAGCATCCGTGCATGAACATATTTCTTTTCTCAAAATCCAGCTGGGTACTACTGGATGCCTTCATCTTGAACTGTCTACTACGGACATGGCTGGGTTGTACATTGCTTCTTCAAAAACTGAATAATTTGCTCGTTTAGAATTCCATGTACTGGAACTGGAATTAATACCTATCCTTTGCTCCGTCCTGTGTCACATGAACATTGCTTTGCTTTCGCATTTCAGCCATAGACTACAGCTTTCTTAATTATGTTGAACATCTAGCACAAACTTTCTATGCTTCACTGTGAATCGGTCTTTCTAACATAGTAAGAAAAGAGTTCTTTTATTCTGCTTATACATGACCTTATTATCCATCTTTTTCACGTGTAGAACATATTGCCCTCAACAGTATATCTGTGATTACCACCAATAATATATCTGAGAACCACCAATATATCTGAGGGGGTACAAACAATATTTAGTAAAGCTACTGATGAATCGAGTATTTGCAAAGAACAAAAAAAAATGAGCCTAAATTCAATGCATAACACTGATGCCATCCAGGACTTGTTTCACCTGCCACTATCAGTAGAAGCTTGTCACCAAATGCAAGAGATTCAAGATGAACTTTCAAATCTAGTGCTGAATGAAGAAGACGACAATTGGACTAGAAGCTTATCACCAAATGCAAGAGATTCAAGATGAACTTTCAAATCTTGTGCTGAATGAAGAAGATGACAATTGGACATACATTTGGGGGTCATCCCAGTTTTCCTCCTCTAAAGCTTGCAGAGCACTCACAGGCCACTCACAGGATGACCCCATCTTTAAATTGATTTGGAAGACCTTTTGCCAAAGCAAGCATAATATATTTTTCTGGCTTTTTCTAAGGGACAGATTGAGTACAAGAAATTTATCAAGAAAAAGAATGCATCTAGAGGGTTATAACAGTGTTCTCTGTCAACAACCTTCTGAAGAAACCGTTATGCATCTTCTTTTCTACTGTCTCTTTGCTAAAGATTGCTGGGGCACATGGAATTTCTATTAACCAGATCAGCTCACAATTCCTCAAATCTTCAAAGATTGGAAAGCCCTCCTAAATGTTAACTTTGCTCTGTGCACCTTCATCTTGATCTGCTGGGCTATCTGGTCGATAAGGAATGATGTAATCTTCATAAACAAAGCCCCCCTCTGTTGAAGAGTGCAAAGGGGTCGCTACAGTGAAAGCTCTTCTCTTGTTGCACAGAACAAAGGCTGGAAGCACTCATCTTCTAGAATCATGGATAAATTCCAACCTGTAATCTTTAAGTTCTTTTGTTTTTTCCTTTATTTCTCGGTGCCCTGAGCACTCTTTCTAGTTGTAAAAGACTGCCTATCGTTTTTTCTTTCTTTTCTCTTGTAACTCTGTTAACTCTTTTTTAGTCTTTAATAAATTGCAGTAGGAGTCTCTGGCTCCTCCTGATTCCTCATAAAAAAAGCATTTGTAATTCCCCATGTTCGAAATGTTTTACCACAATGAGTGTAACAGTTGATTTAGCGCTCACCCACTGCAAACGAACAAAGTTTTAGACATGGTGACACCACCAATACATGGTAAAGAAGCTTATTACCATAGCAAAATCATGATCATCAATTGAACTATGTGTTACTGTATATTAGTTAAAATTGACCACATTTTTCATTACTGCATCTCGTGTGCTATTGCATGGAGGGGAACAACTAAAGACAGTGCTAACCCAAACCTCTCATGTCCACCTCATTTTTCTCAACCCCTGCTGGTAATGTCCATCTGAATCGATGGAGCAATGAGCCAAGCATCAAATGCACCATCCTATATGCCAGTGGCAGTCCAAGGCCAATGCGCCTTCCAGCACCAAACGGAATTAAGTGAAAATCCCTTCCCACGAAATTTGTCTCTGTACCTAAGAACCTCTCTGGCATGAACTTATCCGGCTCGACCCAAGCATTGGGACATCGATTAATAGCCCATATGTTGATAAGGACTTTTGCCCCTTTTGGAATGGTATAACCCTGAATTTCTACCGAGTCTTCAGCTTCGTATGGCGGTAGCGGAACAGGAGGATGCAGCCTTAGTGTTTCTTTGACAACAGCTTGAAGATAAGGTAACTTGCTAATATCACTTTCATCAATTTTCTGTTTGGTGCCGATCACATTCTTAAGCTCCTCTTGTACTCTTCTCATTGTGTCTGGAGATTGCAATAGCTCTGCTAGTGCACACTCAACAGTGTGGGATGTTGTCTCTCCCCCAGTGAACAAGTCCTACAAAAATGACAAATTTTGTTATGGAATTTTGCAACCTAAAAACTTTAACCAAATAATGTTAGTCTTTCTGTAAATTTAGCTGTCCTAGATTTATATTAGCTCTGGCTGGTTTGCGTCTTAACATATTGTTTTTGTCTGATAAAGTACTGTAATATACTTACTGTAAATAGTCCTCGGATGGTATTATGGCTCTTGTCATCGACGCTTTCTTCTTCAACTTCCCCTTCCTTGTCCAGCATCACGTCAAGCAGGTCGTTCTTGCGTGCCTCGCCGGCGGCATGGCTGTCTTCCCTCTGCCTGATCTGCTCATCGACGATGGAATACATCCTCTGCACCAACTTTGCCATCCTGCGGCGCACACCTTGGAGATCAGCCGGCGCTAACGCCGGAAAGAAATCGGACACGTTGGGCCCAGCGGCCAGCACCGACGCCTCGCCGACGATGTCGCTCACTTCCCGCGCCGTCGCGGGATCGAGGTCGGCGGAGAGCAACGTCCGCGACAGGAGGCCTAGCGCGGCGGCGTGCGCGGCGCGGCCGACGTCCACGGGGCCCCCGGTCGCCGCGTGGTCTGCGACGTGGCGGACGAGCTCCGCCACCTTCTCCTGCCGGAGAGCCTGCGTGGCCGTCAGCCGCCGCGGCGAGAAGAGCTCGGCGGTGCACAGCCGGCGCAGGGCGCGCCACCTGCCGCGCGGCGGCAGGCAGAGCACGGAGCTCTCGCAGTGGCCGCCGGCGCGCATGGAGTCGCCAACGGACCGTGCCGCGATGTGGGCGTTGTGCGTCGTTAGGATCTCGCGCGCTGTGGACGGGGACGAGGCGACGACGGTGAGGACGGCGCCGAGGCGGAGCGTCATGAGAGGACCGTGGCGAGCTGCGAGGCGCGCGAGGGAGCGGTGCGGCAGGTGGTCTAGCTGGTGGAGGTTGCCGAGCAACGGGAGCGGCCATGGGCCTGGTGGCAGTCGGCGGCGAGAGTCATGGAGGATCTGGAGGATGTATGAGAAGACGATGAGCAAGATAGTAGGCAACACCAAAGCGAGGAACAACGCCATACTTCGTTGTCGTAGTTTTAGTAGCAAAGTAGCAACTAGCAAAAGTAGCTAGCCCTGCCTGTGGCCCTGTGTAGAGATATATACAATAGTGATGCACTACCGCTTATAAAAGAACTGTCTAAAGGCCAACGACATGTGAGGATTAGTCATGCCTCAAATACATCATTTCCCTTCGTTTTTATTTATTTGTTTTCAATAATTAATTATATTTTTACTACGTGAATGAGGGGTACGTACAGGGTGCTGAACACACAGCAACTCAGCAAGATCATGGCTTTCTTCCTCCTATGCATCTCCTCCCTTCTTATCTTCACAACCACCTACATCTTCCAACCGCCCATCGTCGCGTGGCGCCGCTTACCTGCCGGTCCTGCTACCGACTACCAGTCATCGGCAACCTGTCCCACTACTTCTCGGCGATCGAGGCCGCTGACGTTCTCGGCGTGAGGCGCCGGATGGAGAAGCTCGTCGCGTGAACCTACGGCGTGATCGACCGGCCGATGGACCTGCGGCGGAATGACTTGCCGGCGAGCCATGGACCTGCAGAGGAATGACTTGCTGGCGACCCCTGGAGGAATGACTTGCTGGACGCGGCGCTTGATGACATGGAGGGACTGGTGGATAGGTCCGAAGGATGGGTAATGAATCAGCACACAATGAGAGGAATGTTCATGTTAATTTGGCAACATTTTGCAGTAACTTGTAATTTGGCAAAATTTGACTGCTCGAAAATGTTATAACTTTGTTGCCGGAAGTGGGTCGACGACGAGCACGATAGGCTGGGCAATGGCGGAGCTGCTGCTGCACCCAAGACGAGCTGCTACGGTTTCCATCGGGCTGAACAAGGCGGAGGCGACGGTGGAGGTCCATGGCTACAGGACCCCGAAGGCACGATGGTGTTGGTCGGCAGGGACGACGACGGGCGTCGGGTTCTTCGGGAATTGCTTTGAGCTCATCCAGTTCGGCGCCGCCGCGCCGGGAGATGGATCTGCCTGGGGTTGCCACTGGCCAAGAGGATGCTGCACGTCATATTCTTGCCGCGCTGTTTGACATGGTGACGGCGTTGACATAGCGGAGCAGTTTGGGCTACAACAGTTGAAACGATTACAAGATCAATCATATTTGAGACTTGGGAGGTGATGACAGTATTGCTCAGTTTACAACAGGTGCAGAATTATTGCAGTGGTGGGCGTACGTGGTCCATCCACATTTGTTTGTTGCCATGCATGGTCTGTACTTCCGAATGCTATATATATGCAGTTATGTCTTGCACACTTGCGCCTGCAAATGTAGTAGTTGCAGTAATGTTTAGACAATGCAACGGCCTCTATTTATGTAGGAGTATCGTATTCCCTCTGCACCACAGTCTACTTTGCGCCAGCAGGCTTGCCGCTTGCGTGATTTCCAAAGTCACCGTGGAAATGTTGACTTACCGAGTGTTATATGCTTCGCTGAGCGTCATTTATCGGACACTCAGCAAAGAGTTTTTTTACCGAGTGTCGGCTCTTGGCAAATAAAAATACTCGGCAAAACTTGCTTTACCGAGTGTTAAACACTCGGCAAAGAAAGACACTCGGCAAAGAAGGTCCCAGGTGACGGTATCCATCCACCGTCAAATTTTACCGAGTGTCAGACGTCTAGCACTCGGCAAAGATTAAAAAAAGTTACTTTGCTGAGTGCCAAAGTCAGAGGCACTCGGCAAAGAGACAACCTTTACCGAGTGTCCTGTGCAGACACTCGGTAATTTTTTTGCTCTTTTGTCCAAATTTTTTTAATTTTTTATAAAAAAATTAGTGTGCTGAGTGTTTCTAACAGACACTCGGCAAAAACAATAAAAAAATAAAAAAATACTTTGCCGAGTGCCAGATCAGGGTACTCGGCAAAGAGAGAACCTTTGCCGAGTGTCCTGTGTAGACACTCGGCAGACTACCTTTGCCGAGTGTCAAAAAAGACACTTGATAAAGTATTTTTTTGCTTTTCTGGCTTATTTTTTTGTGGCACTTAGGCCATGTTTAGATCCCTCCAAAAGTTACAATTTTTTCACTCTCTCTCCATCACATCAATATTTATCTGCTTGCATGGAGCATTAAATGTAGGTAAAAAAATAACTAATTACACAGTTTAGTTAAAAATTATAAGATGAATCTTTTGAGCCTAGTTGGTTCACGATCGGACAATATTTGTCAAATAAGACGAAAGTGGTACTATTCATCGGGTTTATTTTTTCCCACGATCAAAACAAGGCCTTAGACAGTATAATTTAACCCATGTTAAAATTTGCGTGGCAGTTAGAAAGTGATACGTAGGAACGAGCCCCATTTGTGGAACCGTCCTACAAATTGCATAGTAGGAGCGGTTCGATCATCAACCACCTCTGCAAACTGAATTGTAGGTGTAGGGGTGGTTCAATCACCAAACGCCCTTATAAATAAAAAATTATTATTTTTAAAAAAATTAAATTTGAATCCTTCTAACTTTGTTAAATAAAAAGTTAACAAAAATAACAAATCTACGTCTTGATAAGTTTAACAAATTTGTTATTCATGACTTTTTAATTTGAACCTATTTAGGGTTTAAAAAATACAGCTTCACGTTGTTATTTTTAAAAATTCAAAATTTGAATCATTCTAACTTTGTAAAATAAAAAATTAACAAAATAAGAATTATAGACCTTAATTAGTCTATCAAACTTGGTATTCATGACTTTCAAGTTAAAACTATTTAGGATTTCAAAAACTTAATTTGAAATTGTTATTTTTAAAATTTAAAATATGTTTTTTAAAAAAATAGTCACATGGATAGATGACCATACTACAATGATAGAGCTTGATTTAGAAAATTCTAGGAAAAAAACCATCACGTTTGGAGTTAGTATGAGGAAGAAAAACTAGTTACAAGATTCAGCTACAGATTAAAAAATCATACTTATTCATATTTCTTTTTTTAATCCGTAGTTAAATCTTGTAACTTGTTTACTCCCTTATACTAACTCCAAATGTGATGGTTCTTTTTTTAAAATTTTCTAAAATAAAGCTCTATCATTATGTTGAGTTCTCACTGCTAATAGTTTATTCAAATTTTCCTGCAACTTTATTTGACCAATTTAAATTTTAAATTTAAACAAACTTCAAAATTTTGATATACTAAATGACCTCAGCTCAAAAACTATTGAATACAAAAGTTGTATCACTCGTCAAGATCTAAAATTTTTAAATAGGTTATTTTTCCATTTGAGAATGTGTTAGTAAACACTTGTCACAAATTCATGAATATCACATATAGTTTATGAAACTAAATAAGAGATATGTCAACACTTGTATACTCTGTTTCAAGTTCCTCACACATGTGTCTGACAAAAAGAAGAATAATAAACTACTTCAGAATGTAAGAGAAAGTGAGTACTTTTTTGTCAAAATGTTCATTTTTTTGAGTGGAAAAGTAGCTGACTCTACATTTCTCAATGAGTTTTATCCTATGTGTTTTCTAACATGTGTGAATAATTAGTCTGCTCAGAAAGAACATGGATCAACAAGATAACCATACTGTGTTTTTGCTGCCTTCCTAATGTTGCTGTGAAATGCCTTGGAATATCTAATATATTCATGTTCTACTTTCTATCACTTATACCAATGGTCTGCTTCCAGAATATGTGATATATTATGATCGGTTGTCCTGGTTTCCTTCTCAAATGTCCTGTTTTGAGTTCAGCTATAATGGTTTTTTTTTTCTTTTACTTCCTTTCTCCCAGGAGAGGTCTACGGGTCTCTCTATTAGTTTGCAATTTATAATATCACACTTCATGTCCAATATATTGCCTCCAGCCATCAAAGTTAGTTGAACTAAAAAACTATGTGGTTCTATTTTCTTTCAACAGCATTAGTATGTGACAACCCATTTATTTTGCAGACTTGCTTGTACGAGAATCAGACTTTTCTGTCAAGGTTAGTTTTCTGTGGGAGTTAGTTGATTACTTGATGACAATGGTACCTACCATATTGTTTTTGTCATATTCAATTAGTTGGTTACTTTTCAGTCAGGCTACAGCCGGTAATTCAATCATAGATCCGAGACAGCCAAATTCAGGCAGGCTGCAGCAAGTTTATTGACAGCCATTTCAGGTGAAGTTTCTGCCCTTCCAATTTTAGTTTACCAGCATCTGCTGTAGGTCTAGTCAAAGTGTGAAACTGAAACTCTGTATATTCCATTTGGTACTGTTGGTGTTTCTTAGTGAAAACAGCACCGTTTTGAGCGAAGCGAAGACGAGAGCTCAAGCGGGTTGCTACGTAGGTGGGGTCTACTCCTTGGTAGAGTGGGTCTGAGCCATGTGCGGGGCCTGGGGTGCTACAAATGGTATTCAGAGCCAACTCTCGCGGTTTCACGAACGTATGGATCGGGAGCTCGGACAGGTTGCGCATGGCTCCGTAGAGGCATGGCACTTGGGCCGGGGAGCTGGTAATGTGGACGTGGCCAAGAAGTCGATCCAGGACATTTGTCTTGTACGAGTAGGCTGGTTCAATAGCTCGACGAGGACGTCGAGTCCTCAAGGGTGGGTGTATCTAAGACCCAGCCCATTGGGCCAAGATGATGGGCCAGGCCAGATGCCATGGTACTGTAGCCGTTGTAATAGCCGGGTAGTGTAGCTTTGTAGAAGTTATTGTAGCACGAAGTTTACTACCGTATCGTGGACTCAGTGAGGGTCGAACCAGGTTGAAAACCCAGGCCAAAGACGCGTAATAACCTTTGGTTAACCGTTTTGAGGGAAGCGAGGACGAGGACGAGAAAGCTGAGAACTGCCAACTAAATCAATATTTTCATGAGGCTGAGAACTGCCATATGTGTAGGTCCTCAACTTCTAGCTGCAACCCCACACTTGAGATTTCCCATAAGGCCATAATCCAAGGTATTCTGATAGAACAGTGTTGACACCGTTTTTTGACACGTGTCAATATAGGTCAAAAACTGTGCCGATCGGCAAGGGAATGGTTATTCTCTAGCATTGCTTCTGAGTTGCCGATGGATGATTGCCGATAAAGGACATGTTGATCTCGTACATTGCCGATGAAGCCAGAGGGCTGTTGCCGATGGAGAGAGAAGCATGGTTGCCGATGGAAAGCAGAGCTGAAGGACGTGGAAAGCAGATCTGAGTCATTATCGATGGGTTTTGCCGATGGAATCTATAGATGAGGAACGTGCCGATAGAGGTTTCATCGTAAGCAATGGATAAGGAAACTGGTAATATTTATGCTATTATTTTAATAGTTTATTTTTGAGTCCGACCTTG
>CM041645.1:7599929-7770372 GCA_023333625.1 Bothriochloa decipiens | reverse complement strand
CAGTTATCGAGTATCATCTGAGCTTTGACGTCCGGGCGTATCGCTGTCGTCTCGTTCGGGTTTTATTCAAATCTATCATCCTTGTCGATTAACAGGTCAAATCGACTGGCACGCCTTGATATCGAATTAGGGTATTAGCCTAGTGTGTTTGCAGATCTAACGCCTTTTTGCATCAACAAACAGCTATTGAAAGTGCTCCTCTTATATCAGAGACCCATCACAGTCTGTGAAAGCCTCCTGGCCCGGCTAACAATTGATCAAAACATGTGTGGACCAGAAAGAGGAATTGGATCTCCATCAGCCAATGAATGAACGACAGGAACTAGATGCAAACCCAACTGTAAGCTACAAGAAGTCTGTCCTTTCTAAGAAATTTTACAGAAGACAACCTACGCTATTTTAAAAATAAGCTTTACACACTCATACTTCAAATCTTCATAATTAACATTTGGCCTTAGTTTCATTTTGCTCCTCAACTTTTGAGAATTTGCACAGAAAGCTAATGAAGAAACAAGAGGTTTCGTTTAGGGGAAGGCTCAGGAGATAGATCTACTTGTATGACATGTATTAACCCCAATTTTAAAGGCATATCCATTCAATAGGTCTCTACTTGATTAATTAGGTTCAAATGGTCGCACGTATCAGCAAGAGGAAGTTGGAAACCTTTGAAGCAAAAAAAGATTGTGTAGCTCCCAACATTTCAAAACTTACAAAAAAACATGGCTAAAAGTGGCGAAGGTATTTGATGTCTCAAATTATTGTCCTTTATTTTACATTACTCAGGTGCATCTAGAGTGCAGGGCATTTTTATAGCAGCTTGAATTAGATGGTGCCTGGTTAATTTTGACAACGATAACTTCGTATGAAAAGGTGAAAACCAGTCGCAGTAAAACGGGCAGCTGCAATGGCATTGGCTGACCAGATGTGTAGGGAACTACAGCAGTTAGTGATGTGAGGGCGAGTTATTTCCAGGACTAGTCACAGAACTTATGCACCACCGAAATAGAGGGGCGCATGAAATTGGTGGTACAACTAATCTTAGGACAAGATCTTTAATTTCCCCCAGCAGCCAGTACCATTTCTGAGATGTTTCTGTTGAATATCACCGCTTGTAATTGCGGGCTGCAATTATGACACAACTAGCCAATGCAAGTTGTGACACAACAGCACGGAGAGACTTGTTCAAATTTCTACTCGAACATTGTCAGCAAGAACACTGTCCTGAGGTTGATGTGGACCGAAAGCGGAGACTACTCGAAGCATCACGTGGGCTGGCTGGCTTCTACAGAAGCATCACAGAGTTTCTAATTCCAATTATTTGCTCAGATAGTGCTGACTTTTTCTTATTGCCAGGAAAAAGATGGGTACAGGACAACTACCCCCATTTGATTGATGATTGAGATGGAGAAAGAACAGACACAAAACAAATCTGAAAAACGTATATTTGTATCTGGCAATTTCCGTACGTGTATTGCAATCACTAGTGGCACTTTCACTAGGCTGGCTAGACTGTGTCTCTGTGACCAAATCTCTCCTCAAAATCGTGAAAGCATACAAAGATAAACACAGGACGATGACATATGTGACGAATTTCTCCGGAGAAGAAAGCGATGGAGCGAAAAATCAGGCACTACTGCTGGGGACCATGGATGGAAGCGCCCACCTGCGCGAGGCCCTGTCGCCCCTGCCGAAGTGGGAGTCGGTCAGAAGTCGAGGACGCGTTGGAGGTGGGAGCCGCCGGCGACACTTGTCGGTTCCGCCCTCTCCTTCGATGCTATGGCATCGCCGGATCGCCCATCGGGTACTGTGATCTCGCCCTATTTTTTACATTTTAACCCTTTTTTAACAAATTTCACATTTGGACCCTTGAAAAACTTAAGTGTGAAAATGGATCCTGGGGTCGGCGCCAGAAATCATGGCGCCAAGTTAACACATCTCGACACCATGAACCATGAAGCCAAGCGCTTTGCTAGAAGCTGAGGCAGGAGGAACCTCGTGGCGCCATAAACCATGGCGCCGAGCTCTTTGCCAGAAGCTGAGGTGCAGGAGGAACCTCACTGAGAAAAAAAGATATGCATACGGCGGTGAAAAAAAGACAGACGTTAGACTCAAACCCATGCCCTCACCAGAGTAGGGGAGTTGAGTTTAACACCCTAAAACCAGTCGGCCATCCTGATTTTGTTGTTTAGCAATACAACACAGTGTATATAATTAGATCTAAGCTTGATTAGGTTCAGGAGCTCGGCGCCGTGGATTTTGGCGCCGAGGAGGAACGCCATGTTATCGCCACCTCAGCTTCTGGCAAAAGAGCTCAGCGCCATGGTTCCTGGCGCCAAGACGTGTTACCTTGGCGCCAAGTTCTGACGCCAAACCCCAGGGTCCATTTTTGCACTGAAGTTTTTTAAGGGTTCAAATGTGAAATTTATTAAAAAAGGATAAAATGTAAAAAATGGGGCCGATCTAGCCGCCGGCCGAGGGCTGGGCCGAAGTTGTAGTGGGCCTCGATGCTCGAACGGGCCTGCTAGCGCACTTGAAGTTCCATATTTTGCTGGAAACTTTTGATCCAGCTGATATTTTCTATTTTGAAATTTTTCGCCGCCAGGGAACTTTTAGTGAGATTATTAGGAAGGTGCGTGGACAACTTTGTGACGGCAGGCAAACACATTCTACTTTTTTAATCGAAATTATGATACATGGTTAGGTCTAACAGAAAAGCCTGTCAAGAAATCACTCTTCTAATTTCTCAAAGATGCTCGTAGGGATACGGTATACGTAGGGGTGGTAATGGATACCATCATGGCTCTTTCACAATCTAACTCAGTCCTATCTATTTTTAGTTCAAAATCATAGTATATTATGGTTTGATCATTATTGAAACCGATACTTAAATTTGCTAGGCAAAATTAGAGAGCCGTTTACGGTTACCACTTGTAGGTATACGTGCATCTAGTGGGTATACAGTGAATGTGCATGTAAGTATTGGGGCCCTTTTTGGTAGGGCTGTGGCTGTGGCTGAAACGGCTGTGGTTGTAGCTTCGGCTACAGCTGTGGTTGCAGGATGGAGCTCAAGCCGTTGGCCGTGAGAAGCCACTTTTTTTCGGCTTCTCCTAACTAGTACAAATTAGAAAAGGGCTTTAAAGTGCTTTTTGGGAGAAGCCTTTTATTTCAGAGGTGTTTGGTAGAGTTTCACGGAAGAAGCCGGGAGAAGCACTTCAGTAAGCCTTACCAAAGGGCCCTTAACATCTACATATATTATATGTTTAGCAAAAAAAGGTGAACAAAATAGTTAGAAAACGCAGTATTGTCCGATCCCATGCATTACATGTTCATTGGATTCAATTGTCAACCGGTTCCATCGAAAATAGGATTGATGTTGACGTGCCGTACGTATCATTTTTATATTATTTTTTATTATGTTTTCTTTGAAGTGACAATAACACAACTGGTCACATAGCTCTGACGGGCGGCATGCACTCCTCCCTCTCCTCCTATAAGAAGGCCTCCAGCGGCAGCCTCGTACAGCCGCCATCATCAGTAGGAAGGAAACCCAAGCACAAAAGATTAAACTTGGCACAACCCTGTTCCTTTCGTGAGAAACAAACATGAGGCCTCAGGCATCATTGCTCGTCACACTGGCCGTCCTCGCAGCTCTTCCACTCGGCAAAGGTGAGAAAGAAACCATGTGCGACGATGCACACACAGTTTTACCCAACTCAACGCAACGGCCACAGGGATGATCAGACGGCATAGCGTGAAGCCACCCTCCTGAGCCCATGCGACACGCTCACTGAGTCCACCTAGCCTCGCTGCAGCATCCACAGCAGTACCACCGGGCACAATCTCCGTATGCATGGTCCCTGGAGCCCGCTGTCTCGCCGCCACCGAGGTACGCCACTACTTCCTGGGGCCACGTCGGAGAGAAGGATGAAGGGGAGGAGAGGAGGGTATAAGTAATGAGTGTACCTAAGAGGGGGAGGGGGTAAATTAGGCAACTGAAAAACTTAGTCTATGGCTTCTACTATTTCTTGAAAACATAAACTGGATCATCTATCTAGATGTGTAACTAGGTTCTTGATCTAGTCTGGAACCAAGGTTTGAAACCTATAGACAATCCTAACAAGATGCTACTCTAGAAAGTAAAGGCACACAAGTTGCAATAAGTAATGCGGAAGCTTAAAGGGGATGAGAAGAAGCAAACTCTTGACATACGATTTATCTTGTGGTTCGGTTAGATACTAAGCCACCCCTACACCCACGTCTTTGGTTGTGGTTGATTCCTCGAGACCTAGAATGTCTTCAAAACATATTCTAAAAACTTTGTTAGTCCTAACGATCATGTTGTCATTGAGTCACCAAATCTATGAAACATGGCCATATTCGGTGCAATGTTTGCTACAGAGAGAAGGGTTGTGGGGCTTACATGGTCAAAATCGTTTCTTCTCGGGCATTTAATAGTTCCCCAAATGGAAAATCCAATACAATGCCATATAAGAAACAAAAGTTGAACTCAATGTCAAATACGGAACGAAGACTTTTTGAGGATGAAGAAAAGGAGTGGTTTTCCTAGCGTGGTCGAATAGGATCAATTCCCTCTCTTTCTAGCAGTGCACGGCAACTGGTCCTGCCCTCGTGGTTCACGCGCACCAGGCAAGCAGACGAGCTATGATGTTAGTCAGTAGACACTGCCAAGGAGTGGGTGATTGTGATTTTCAGGCACCATACATCCCTCGTAGACAAGGGTACAACACTGTCATTGCTAGCTCCATTATCCAGTGCCGCACATGTTGCACACTTTTTTCACTTCTGTAGAGCGCGGTGCCTGTGCATGTGCATGTATATAGGACCAATAATTCAGAAGCGACAAGTCACATTCAGTCCATTATTGCACCGGATCTTCCTTTATGGAATCACACGCAACAAGCATTGAGACTTGAAAGTTACAGTGAAAAGTGGAAACAGTAGAAATTAAAGTACTGGACTAAGTCGTGCCACCACATGTAGGACGTAGAAGAGCTCGAGACATGTGAACTGACTAACCTGGTTCACAGATTAGTTCAGTTCAGTTCGGCCGGCTGGAGCCCCCCTCATGTGAACTGGGAGCGGCGGCTGCCAGCCGCTCGAGCCCCCCTCATGCCGCTCGGCCGCAAGCATGCCCACCGTCTACCACGTGCTCGGCCGTCGTTCGGCGGCAAGCCAGCCCGCCGCACGCTCGACCGCCGCCGCCGCCCATCGGTCGCTGCACGCCCACCGCTCAGCCACAAGCCCTATGCTCCTCACAACACTTGCTACTTGGGCCCACTAATACCTATGCTTTCATGCCTAACTTAGTGCTTGTATGGGAATCAAGCTTTTATCTCTCTCCTTTCTTCTCTCCTCCACACTAGTATTAGTTTAGCTATAAGCTTATTATTGTACCTGCTTTGACGGGACGTTGGAGATAAGGTAGGAGAGGATGCGGTGGACAGACAGAGAAGCGCTGTAGATAAGAGAGGAGAGGAATAGAGGATGCAGTGGACAGAGGGAGACCGTGGTGGAGACATAATAAGTTTGAAGGCACGCAGCTGTCATGGCACCCCTTCCGCTATAATAAGGCCTCCTCGTACAGATATCCATCATCCATCAGAAGGAAATCCAAGCAAAACAAACTTGCAACACCCTGTTCCTACATACCAAGAGAAGCAAGCATGAGACCTCAGGTGTTGCTGGTCACACTCTGTCCTCGCCGTCCTCGCACTCTGCCACTCACCAGCAAAGGTGAGAAATTAACAGTTTTACACTCGGCTCAACTCAACTGGATGCGTCGACTAATCTTTGGTGGCTGCAGGGAGCGGGTAGGAGGAAGCAGGCACTACTGGATCTCATTTCTTTGCCGAGTGTTTGGGGCACTCGGCAAAGCCTCTATTGCACTTGATAAAGGCTTTGCCGAGTGCCACATATCGGGCACTCGGCAAAGGCTTTGCCGAGTGTCAAGTCAGCACTTGGCAAAAAACAGCGCCGTCAACTGTGACTGCCTCTTTGCCGAGTGCCAGGATCTCGATACTCGGTAAAGAATTTTTTTTAATATTCTTTGCCGAGTGCCTTGGTATTGCACTCGGCAAATAATATTTCTATTTATTTTTTATTTTTTTATAAAAACTTTGCCGACTGTCTTGACCCTGGCACTCGGCAAAGATGGGAAATTGGGCCTCTGCTGCCCAGTGCCGAGTGCCAAAGCCCTGACACTCGGCAAAGGCCTCTTTGCCGAGTGTGGCACTCGGCAAAGAGGAAAAAATGATATTTTTTGTTTTGTTTTTTGCTTTCCATCAGCACAAACAAAGAAATCACATATATATATCAACACACCACACAAAGAAATCACATATATATATCAACACACCACACAAGATATATCACATACGAATCCATTGTCCATAATCCATCACATACATTCGCATCATAGTCCAACACAATATATATGTCTCTAGTCCATGCAACATGAAAATAAATAAATAAAGTGCCTACTGCCACCCTCCCCACCCGGAGTGTGAACTACCACCTTAAGGATGGCCAATTGGCCACCCGGCCTGTGGAGAAGGGCCATCGTGAGGAGTCGGGTTCGAACCCGCTGACTGTGGCTGCACAAAGGAGAAGTGAATTCATGAGTATCTGCAAGAGGGCCGCACAAGCTAAAGGAATAAACAACCATATATACTCACCGGAGTCCCTGCAGGAGGAGGAGGAGGAGGAGCCACAACCAAAGCGACCAGCGACTAGGGCACGACCACACCTGGCAAGGCCTGAAGGCTCGCCATGAAGCTGAACATGTCCTGCATCTGCGCTTGTACAGCTTCCATCTCCTGTCGGTGGGCCTCCTGCTGGGCCTCCAACCTCTGCAAGTGGGCCTGTGACATTCCACTCGTAATGTTTAAACAATGCGAAGGAAAGATAGCTGTGATAAAGCAATGAACGACGAATAAAACAGTGCTAACCTGGAGTTTCGCCATCTGCTTTGTGAGCTCTACGGCCGAGAGCGTAACGAGAGGGAGGATCTCATGCTCCTTGCTCGAATCTCGGCAAGGTTGGGAACAGAGGCGGAGTCGACTGTGCTGTCCGCCATCCAGTACCGGCCGTGCTGCTTCCCTCCTCCCAACCTCATCAGGAGGTCTGTGTCCAGGGGCTCGGTGGCCGGATTGAAGTTCTCCCCATGGCGCTGGCGGGCCGCCGAGGTGTACTCGCTAAGCCTGTTGTGGACGCTCGCGTTGCTGTACGCCTCGGGCCCGTCCGCCAGGTTGTAGGTGACTTCCGGGGCCGTCGCCTTGCCCTTGTGTGCCAGGGCGTACGCCATGAACTCAATGCATTACTGGCCTTGGTGCGCCTGGGACTACAAGAAAAACACAAAGATGATTACAAGTAATAAGAATTGAGCGTTAGAATAAATAAAAAAAAGATGAAAACACAAAGAAGATTACCCATGTCTGGGCGTATGCGTGGAGGTCCGGTTGCCTTGGTGGTGTGGCACCCCACCCATCTGCAAGTGGCAGTCCCGATGGATGTTGTGCTTCTCCGCCCACTCCTCCGAAAGCCACCTGTCCACAATGCCCTCCCAGCAGAGGCGGTGCCTGGCGCACCAATCAGGACATTGCTGCATGCCATCAAGTTAATGATATGTCAGAAGATGAAATGAAGCCTACCTATTCTTCATGGAAGGAGTCAGTATAAATGTTTCATACTTACTGAGAGGTACTGCTCCCTGGTGAGCGTACTGGTCTTGGCATCGGCCTTCCTCACCACCTCACCAAGGACGTTGGCGCTGTAGTTGATGATGCACTGGAGACGCGTCTCGTAGTACAGGTCCAAGAGTCGGGACCTACATACCTTGTCCTGCACTTGCACCGCCCAGTCCTCAAACCCTTCGTCGCACCTAAAGAAGTCCTGCATACAGACATCATGTATCGTTTCGTTATTTCAAGAATGACCAATGTATGCATTGTATTGACCAATTTAGTGCGATGAAGACTCACCCAGAACTCAGCCTTGATCCACGCCGCAATGGTGCCGAACTCGCTGTCCTCGATGGCGTAGAAGTGGTCCCACGTCCAGGGTGGCAAAGTCACCCCGGCGTAGGTGACCATGCCAGGGTAGTGCTGTCGAATCAGAAGGCCCATGGTGCCATTGATGTGCCGGCCCGTTCCGGACACAACTTCCCAGTTGCTGCAAGCGTCATTAAGAACTGTTAGTCTCCAGTTCGATTTTCAACAAGTGTGATGAAATAGTAGTGACAATACTTACTTGTCGCCCCTGGGTCGAATCACCGGGCACCGGTGAAGTGGGATCGGCCGCGCTAGGAGCTGCGAGGGCCCACGCAAGTAGACTCCCGACGAGGTAGAGCCAGAGGCAGTGGAAGTGGAACCCCCTGCTGTCGCTATCACCTCCTCCCCGTGGTCCGACTAGTCAGAGAAAGTGCCACCCCCTCCTGTGTCGAGGCCCATCGCGGTCGTCCTCGTCCACCGACGGGGTGGAAGCCGGCTGCACCCTCGTCCTCGGACGGCCGCGGGGGCGGCCGCTCCTCGCCCTCCTCATTGCGGGCTCTGGCAAGGGGTCCTCCTCAGCGTGGGGTGGTGAGCGCTCCCTCATGTAGAGGGAGTTGACCCCTCGATGGGCCTGCCTTCCGCCCGACATTTTGTCGAGTGCCTGCAATTTCAAAGAGTAAACCTTAAACAGTGTCAACTCAAATAGCTATACTCCCTATGGACCGATATAGAACAACAGTCTTAAACGGTGACAACTCAAATAACTATACTAGCATAAAAAACTACTAGCATAAAAAACAAAAAAATACTAGCATAAAAAACTATATATTTTACAGTCACAAATGTTAATCAATAATATGATGATCTTCCAGCTCTGAGCACCTCTGCAACTAACATATGGATCCAGAATTACAAATAACAAACATTATCTTGGTTGATTGCACTATTGAAGCAAATGGAAGAATATAAAGCAGCTAAAAATGCTGAAACTATTATTACTATGTGACACAATCCATTCAAACCAGTGTACATGATTACAAGTTTATTGTAAACTATGGAAGGAGTTGGATTTTTGAAAAGGCCAAGTTACAATCAAACAGATAAAATAAGGCACACAATTCCCTTACTAATATGTACTTAGCGTGCAAGCAACCATAAAATAGGAGCAAGGTTACCTGGTTGGAAAGGAAAGCTATTGTCCACATCAAGAAGAGAAACCTTGGTTAAAACAGTACTATCTTCACAGCCAATATATCATATGACTGTTTCCCCGAACAGAAATGGCTGATACATAAGATTGACCGGCTAAGGAGAAGTTTCCTATGGAGAGGAGAGACGCCGGACAAGGTGTACGGGGGACATTCTCTAGTAAACTGGCCAACTTCATGCCTCCCGAAGAACACAGGGGGGGGTGGGGTTGGGGATTCTGGAGCTCGAATGATTCACAAGGGTGCTGAGATTGAGATGGCTGTGGTTTCAATGGAAACACAAAGATCGAGCATGGAACGCACTGGAGCTCCCTTGTGACCGGCGCGATCGTAAGCTCTTTGCAGCTTCAACGGAGGTCACTATTGGAGAAAGCAAGACGGCCGTGTTTTGGTCATCGTCATGGGCAAATGGCAGAACTTTTAAAAGTATGGCACCAACACTCTTCAACAAATCAAAAAGGAAAAAACTAACAGTCCAAAAGGCGCTATGCGAAAATAGATGGATCAGACACCTACTTCCACTTCAAACTAGCCAAGAGATTTCGGAATATGCTACACTGTGGGAACTAGTAAATAGCATTCAGCTACAAGAGGGCACTAAGGACACAATACGATGGAGATGGACACAAGATGGAGAATATACAACCAAAAGTGCCTACAAATCCAATTTGAGGGGAGTTACAACAAGCTAAAGCTCACGCCAATCTAGAAAGCACAGGCGGAACCTAAATGTCGTTTCTTTGCGTGGACACTACCACACAGGAAAATACTTACTGCTAATAATCTGATAAAGAGGAACTGGCCACAGGACCCGACCTGCAAGCTATGCGGTACTGATCCAGAGACGCCAACCCACCTCTGTAAAGACTGCCCATTTTCAAAACAAGTATGGTCCCAACTTAGAAATTGGCTGCAACTCTCGGTCATCGATTCAGTGCCAATGTCAGGATCAATTCATAAGTATTGGAGAAAATGCAGGATGAAGTTTGACAAACGACAGAGGAAAATTTTTGATGGGATCATAATTTATTACTGGTGGAACATTTGAAAAGAACGGAATAAAAGAACTTTCCAACAAAAAATCATGCAACCAAATCAAGTAGCAAGTCTGTGCAAGGATGACATACACCGTTGCCATTTCGCGAGAAGATCGGCGGTTCAGCAGGAATAGGGAGAGTAATCCGTTTACCAGAGCTGTTTTAGCCTCTTTTTTTCTTCTCCTTTTCTTTCCTCTGTTGAGTAGTTTACTTTGTTTTTTGAGTAGCATCAGTCGGGGCCAGATGTTCAGTAGCAGTAATTTTCAGTAGTTCAGTAGTTTCAGTAGCAGCAGTAGTCGCCGTTTTCTTGTCCATTTTATTTGTTTTCTTTTTATCCGTCTAATATAAATCGGCAAACTCTTGCCACCCTTCTAAAAAATCCTTTTATCATCACTTTAGGAACTTTAAACGATACTACACCATTAAAGGTGTTGCGGTCACATACATTTGGAATTTGAGTAACCTCGTTACTTTTTTTCTTCCATCTTGCTTAGATTAGTATCTGCTTCCAACTCCAACTTACGTATGGCTTTCTGCAGCTCATCAAGAAGTTCTTTTGACAGTGTACACTTTAATGCAAGACATGTGGCCTCTCGAGGTATAAGTGCATCACGTGTTGTCAAATCTTTGCTGACACTAAACGGAACACGAGCTTTGCAACCCGTTTGTGTAGTGTCGTTCTGTGATGCCTCATTTTCTTGAAATCCTTGGCTATTGCAAACTATATGTTTTTGATATATAGTATCATCTCGGGGCGCTTTGTCTTGCTCTTTCTGATACTAAACCCAACCTGATCAGCATAGGTGTTATAGAACTTATAAACTTTGTCTTCTGAGTTAAAAGTCATTCCAATTTCAGGAGCGATCAACTTCTCCCCAGCTTTATACACCACCTCTTGTAAAAATCATTTATAAGTCAAAGCCTATGACAATACATAATATTATATTATTTTATATTATTTTTGCTACCTTATCTAGTGCATCCTCTAATGATTCACGTGCCGTGTCGTCGCCACGAATGTTGGCATCATTAGTGCGAATGGTGTCTGCTCCCGTGGTAACTGATACGGTGTCCTATGCAATATACATAATATTATACATGACCGAACCACATAGCAAGGAAAAAAACGACATATGATCTATGAGAATAGCCTACCTGTGTTATTTGATGTTTATCAGCTCCATGAGTACCACCGACGACATCATCTGTTGGAGTACACGAAGCTTGCATCAAAGAAGTAGATGCGACCACCACGTTTTCCGGTTGGGCAGGTGGTCGTCTTGCATCGGCTTCGCCATGGCCGGCCATGGGAGTATAGTCCCCTCTCCGTGCTGCTCCACTGCCATTGGATCGCCGGTGGTGCAGTGGCCGTGTCGCTGTACATGCCCTCGTCCATACTCAACTCGAGTAGCCTAAGGTTTGGTAGTAGATGAGAAAACACATACACATACGTAGCTAGCCTCGGCTTCCTGGCGAGCAAGCCGAGATGCATGCACCGGTCCCTCTGCCACGCGTCGTGAATATAGCGTTGGGGTGCACGCCGGTCGAATAGACCCCGGGCACACGAAATTTTTTTCCCAGGCACTCCCAGCAAACTTAACACGAGTCGGAGTCGGTGCGGTGCCCCACCAGCAGGCACCCGTGTCCCTCCCTCTTCATAATAACCGAAGCAAACAAAGCATCCTGGCGGCAGGCAGTTCAGTTCACGCGCGCGCGTGCGCAATCGTTTCCCTTTCTGAATTTTGGCCGAGCTCGGTCCGGACACGCGCGCCATGGCGGACGTCCTCAGCGGCGGCGACAGCAGCAGCGTGCGGTGGCAGGATGAGGCGGATCCCGAACTGCGCCCCCTCGTGGTTAAGCAGCTGTATGTTGTCGTCTACTCTTTCTATCTATCCGTGTTAATTCTTCCCCAACCCACGTGGACGTTCTGCCGCGGTTGTTCGATCTCGTGTTTGGGAGGAGCGTGATGATCGACGTACTGCCCCGGTTGTTCGATCTGGTGTGTTGGGGGGCTTATTACGGGTGTTTGGTGGAGCGCAATCGATGGCTGCCGCGGTTGTTCGATCTGGTGTTTGGGGGTTTAGGGTTTAATAACTCCTGTCTCGTGGGCGAATCCGCTAATGCATCCCTCCCGGCCCCGCCGCATTAGTTTCCAGATCGATGGGTGTTCAGTTCAATCGACTAGCGATGCGATTGCCGATTGATTGCTTCATCAGTAGACTCCTATTAAATTGATAATCACCCGGTCGGATCTGTACGGTTGTTTTTGTTCTGAACTTCTGATAGGAATAGTTTACTATGTATGTGCATTTCATTGCTTGTCAAGATGTTCCTTAAAAAAAATTGCTTTTCAAGATACATGATTACATGCCTAGCCATTGCGTCCTATTTCTGGGTTCGGATTCAGGGAAATATACACAATTATTAATTACTGTACCAAATTGTAATGTTCTACGTGCAACCTGCTATGTCTATTGCTGTATATGTATCAAGTATCAACTATGAATTGAACAGCCTTTTCTTGTTCTTCCTTCTGTGTCCAGAGAGGCGACAATGTCTGGATTATGCAGGGCTCTGCACAGGGATACATCCACTCCGGAGGACCTCAAGCAATTCATAGCTGATTTCGAGGAGAAAACATTCCAGACAGCCAAAGACATGGTGCCTTACTGATTTCCTCCTCCCTTAATTACCCCAATTCAGTATGCTCCGGTTTCAGATTTCAGGGTAGTTACCAGTGTTCTGCATTTCTTTACTTGCTGCATTTGTTACATGCTTCTGCTGATTAACATCATGCCCGCTCGCAACAAAGAAATGCTATGCAGCTAAACGAGTCTTGTATCCAAAAAATCCACAATCTTGTTTAGGTTTGGATTTGATTGATTCAGCCTCACCTGCATGCTTTCTGGCCTAATTTAATATTTTGGTTTCTCAGATCGATTACATGAAAATGATATCTATCAGGGTCAGTTTTGGCCAGAAAGAAGCTGTACAACTAAAGGCTAAGGCTGCTGCAGACCGTAAAAAAAAAAATGCAAATGGTGCACCAGATGCATGTTGGCCCAGCCCACAAAACCTTACAGGTCTGCTCACTCCAAAAGCCTGAGCTGATGGGGGAGGACTACCCCGTCTTATAAGCTGGCCACTCTCCCATAGATAACTGATGTGGGACTATTTCAACACTTATCCCCTAGTCACACGTCGGTGATCTTGGGCCTCTAACCCTCAACCGAGTGGTCTTCTAGGGTGGGTCTTGTGTCTTTCCGGGATAGCCTGACTCCGATACCAATGTTGGCCCAGCCCACAAGACCTTACAGGCCTACTCACCCCAAAAGCCCGAGCTGATGGGGGAGGACCGCCCCGCCTTATAAGCTGGCCACTCTCCCCATCGAACCGATGTGGGACTATCCTAACACTCACCCCCTAGTCACACGTCGGTGATCTTGGGCCTCTAACCCTCAACCGAGTGGTCTTCTAGGGTGGGTCTTGTGTCTTTCCGGGATAACCTGGCTCTGATACTAATATTGGCCCAGCCCACAAGACCTTACAGGCCTGCTCACCCCAAAAGCCCGAGCTGATGGGGGAGGACCGCCCCGCCTTATAAGTTGACCACTCTCCCCATCGATAACCGATGTGGGACTATCCCAACAATGCAGCAGGCTAACATGGTTCAAGCTATTCAGGGAGTCAATAATTCCCCGTTCACCACAGCACCTCAGGCAGTGCCCATGACGGTTAGTCCCTCATGGCCACCACCATTTCAGTCACCGAATCAGCACACGGCTTGCTCTGTTGCGTCAAACATGAACATTATGTCAACCAAGAACCCTCTGATATGATGGCAATGCTTTATCAGAATTTCAACTCTGAGCCTGCAGTGGCACCAGGCATGCAGACATGCAATCGATAGACATGCAGACTGAAAGCCAATCCCCAGCCATGCAACTGCCGCCTACCAGCATTGCACAATGCCACCCAGCAAGTACGGTACAGTTGCAAGGACAGCAAATTGCACGATCAAACGGGCACCTGAATCACCTCCTCGGGCAAAATGTCTGGGACTGTGTGCAGCACCTGCTGCCGACAGTACAACAAGAGCATTTTTGGATCACTCAACAGCAGGTGGGCATGCATATGCAAAGCTATCAAATGCTTGGAGCTAATGCGGGGAAGATGAACACAGGTTATTCTGGTGGATGGAACAATCAGCAGAACGCTGGGTGGGCTTCCGGGATACAATCACCATCGAAGGTATGCAGGCAGATCAACATGGATTCTGATCCAATATCTCCTGCTCAGAGTCAGATTACTGTCGAACAGCAAAGCAATCTGCACTGTCCACTGCCGCCACATGAAAACATCAGCCAAACAAGGCAAAACATTGTCACAACACTAGATGGGCAGAAAACCCATAGCAACCAATCGCAAGGAGTAACAAGCCCTTGTTTCTCATACAAATCACCTGGAGAATTGCAGTCTTCTCTAAATTCTAATGATGTTGAGATATGCTGCACGCCGTCACCAATTTCCAAATTTTGGATTGCTTCACCCAACAAGTCACCGAAGTCAAGATCACAATCACCCATTGCCAAGCAAGGTTATGTAGCAGCTCATTCACCCTGTGTGTCAGTGAAGTCGGCACTGACATCAGCCGAGAAGACAGGGTTTGAAGTTGCTGCTTCACCATCTACATTGGTGAAGCCAGTATCACCTTCAGCCATCGTCAAGTCAGGGACTGTACCTGCTGCTGTACCATCTGACAGCGATTCTTCAGTCTTGCTGCAGAACAATGCAGCGGTAAATGGCTGCAAACAGGCCACTACAACTGAATTGTCGACGCCAGTCCCACCAGCTGATCAAGCTGAAACACCAATTCCCAAGACGCCAGCCCCACCAGCAGATCAAGCTGAGGATCAGAAGCATGGTGGAGCTGAAACACCAGTGGCCAAGACACCAGACCCACCAGCTGATCAAGCAGAGGAACAGGAGCATGGTGGAGCCGAAACACCAGTGGCAAAGACGCCAGCCCCACCAGCTGATCAAGCTAAGGATCAGGAGCATGGTGGAGCTGAAACACCAGTGGCAAAGATGCCAGCCCCACCAGCTGATCAAGCTAAGGATCAGGAGCATGGTGGAGCTGAAACACCAGTGGCCCAGAAGCCCATAGACCGCCTAATTGCTGCAGTGAGTCTTGAATATTTCTCATCTTCAAAACAATTCATTCTCTGAAAACTGTTGTACTGACAGTTTGGTGCTTTGTTTTTTAGGTGCGTTCTTCATCACCAGCAGTGCTTCGCAGCTCATTTAACTTGATGAAGTCGGCAATCATTGATATGGATTCAGTACCATTACCATTACCTATGGGAAGCAATAACAAAATGAAACGTGTATGCTGTTACATCGACTTCTGAATCACCAACACTCAGCAGCACAGATGGCAACACTGTGACATGTGAGTCCAATGCATCAGATGCTGCATCTAGCGGATATCACAGTGGCAAGAGGCAGAAACCACAGGTAACATTACAGCGAATTACTTTTTTCCATGGAATTGCGGACCCAGTGCTATATTTTGTCTTACAGTTGAATTCTCTATGAAGTTCCCATTGCAGAATGCCAAGGATGCTCTGCTGGATGAGATCGAAGATGTCAACAGCAGACTGATTGATACCTTGATAAGCATCACCAGCAAAGATGGAGCAGATGGGATCACCTCGTGCAGTGGCACGACCCTGATCAAACTATCCTACACTGCAGTGTCCCTTGCGCCAGGCCTCAAATCAAAATTTGGAGTATCAGGAAAATTTTCAGCCTCTTATTATGCCCACGACACTGTCAATCCCTGCCGATTATCCAAAAAGCTCTCCAGTGATCGTTGATGATGAAGGAGGTGCTCAGATAAGGTGAGCTCATGCTTCTCTTAGTACTAGTTCCCACCACAGGCCATACTGTTCTTGCTTTATTACTGATCTTATTAATCAAGCTCCGTGGCTGTTGGTCACCTACAGGAACAAGTTCAGCAGCATCTCAGTGGCTGTGGACCGGGAATTCAGACTGGCCCTCCACAATCTCCAGGAGCCTGGATCGTTGAAGGAAATAGCCAGGGTGTGGGACTCCTGTGTACGCGTGCAGTCACCGAGTATGTCTACCTGCTGGGTGGTGGACACAAGTCTCTGCCTGTGTGTCAGGGTTGGGTCAAGGGATGAGAACTAGAGAATGCATATGCCAAGAACATTCGAATAGGTCGATTCTCTGATCTGTGTGTATAAAGTATGTGGATTAATAGACCAGTGACCGGTGTGGAAGAGGAAAGAAACTGTGATTACCACGATGTAGTAGTAGTGTCATTGTCACTCTGCCAGTAGCTATTTCTAGGATGCGAAGAAAGAGGATAAGTAATATACGTAAAGTTCATATATGTAATGTTGTTTAGAGTAAAATACGCTGTGGCACCTCTTGATGTTAATACTGTGTCATCTAGATCTCTGAACTTCTAAACTGTGTACATCCAGTAGAATTGTCCCATGTTGTATCATGGGTCCAAACATATCTTGGTCAGAGGCATGTTGACATGATGGTTAACATTGTCATGGGTCGGTGGGTCCAAACATATGTTATGCTGAATAGGGGAAACTAAACTCTTAAACAGGTTCGTTGTAAGACCAGAGGCTTGTCTGACAATAATTATAAACAAATTGTAAGGTCTCAAGAATAAGACCGCATCATCAGCATAGAAGGAGACACGACGATGCCGTGCTTGCTGAATGGCATAGGCTGCAGAAATCCCTTCATTGTGGCATAATTCACCAGAGAGCAACAAGTGATTTACAGGAAACAAAGAGGTACACTTAAGGCTTCGTTTGGCACTAAGGGGGCATAACCCACGCGAGATATGGATTGGGTTGATCCCCTCCCTCCACCCGGTGGTTATAATCCCCAAAATCCCCTGGCTCATTTGGAAGCGAGCTTGATTAGCTTTGGATTCACTGATTGCGGCTTGCTGCGGTGCAAGGTTTATATGTGCATGCATTCACTTTATACCGTTTATTACTATTCTAGTGGATGACGCTATACGCTTCACCATCATTAAATATGCAGAAAATTTTAAAACACGTATAAAATTTTGAAAAAAAGGATAGGAAAATAATATAAGTAGCACAAAAGTTTGAACTCTAAATTCATTAAATATTATTTCAATATATCTAAACATAATAAATGGAGCAGGAAACGCACCCTGCCAATTAACTCTGAAAATACATATTGGAATCACAGTTGTGCTGCCAGATGATAGAACATGTGCAAGATCAAATGATTGAACCTGAATAAAGAGCAGCATTTTTAAGGCACGCCCAATAAAACAAGGCAGAAAAATACAGTGATTAAACAATGGGATTGTCTAGGCTCTAGATTGCAGCAATATGTATGTCTAAATTGCAACTTTGGTCATGAGAATCTCAGTCTTTGTTGTTCCAGAAGCATCTTTCATTCCTTAGCCCTTTGTTTTTTGCGACTTTTCAGTCCTTAGCTCCTATTCCAGCAGGCAAGCATTGAAGATAAGTAAGTTATATGTCAGAAATTCAGTAGTTACTACCTATTGTATTTGTGAATACCAATAGGCTCTGGACTGAAGATGGCAAAAAGTCATCCTTTAATCCTACAGGCTACAGATATGCATAAAGTGATACATGTTAAGGAAAAAAAATCTGAAAAAAGTAGAAACTAAACTTCAAAGAATGTGAGGTAACTGGTCATTCAAAGCAACAATGAGCTAACATTTAGCTAGTCAAAGGTACATAATAATTCTGAAGCTGGTTAGAAGTTGACAATTCTGAAGAAGTTGCCAACTATGAACACAAGTCATGGATGGAAGTCCTACTGAATTAGAAAAGAAATAAAGCTGTATGTACACTACTCATAAGAAAATAAAGCATACAGCCAGTTTAGCCAGCAACCTTTTCAGTTTTCTATTTCTTCACTATACCGATTAGCAAGAGTGCAAAAATGGCAATTCCTTGTATGCTTCACTGATAAATTTTACTTCGAAATTCTACTGTTATATTAGGAAAAAATCATAGGCATGGAAAGTAAAGGGACACACCTATAGGAGAGTATTACCTGAAGAACCTTCTTCAATGTCCTAAGATTCAGGGGCTTCAAAGGTGTCAGCATGAATTATAGTAGGAGCTTGATCGTTGCACAGTTGCAACACTGCTGCCAAAGATAATTTCTTGGCATGAAATTGATGATAGGCCAGCATCTTTTGGGTGTTACTACAAGTAAATCAATGTATAAGAAACGATTTTTGGATATGAATGATTCTACAATTATGAAAAACATGCAAACTGGAAATAAGAACGGACCTGCACATTTCCTTTTCTATTGGGACTCCATGCGTGATCATCTCAGCCAGCCACGCTCAGTTCCTTCAGCTTCCGCACCTTGATCCAGTGAGCACGCCACTCGCTGTGATCGTTGTAGACCTGAGTGTTTGTGCAAGGTTGGCCATTGCCCATTATACCCAGTCATATCCCTTGCTACCGAGTTTAAGTGCACCTCCTTGAAGCCCTTGTTCGTCTTCACGCCCTGTCCAACAAGTTGAACAAAACGGCGTAGCATGAACTCTGAAATTGCATCAGTCCACTGGAACCTTGCTGGCCATGTTCCTGAGCACCAGATGGGACTTCAGTAACATCAGGCTGGACCTGTGCATTGTCGATAGGCACATCATGTCCACCCATTTCAGCCATCACATCTGGATCAAAAGTTGTCAGTATAAACTTATAGAAACGTAACATACAAATATGTCATGTATGCAAGCTGGCCAATTGCAGTTTTACAAAAAAAAATCCGTTTGCATCCATGTCTATATCAGTTATATATGCCCTTTGTACCCTGCACTGCCCTCCAACACCAACTAGCCCTTGTTACTTGTTAGTTAGTTGTATGAGCAAATCTCCTAATGCAATCAAATCATGACTCCTTATGACCTTGTAAAATGATTTTTTGATTCGATCTACAGTATTAGTGAATTGAGGACACACGAGTTGAATGAGAAGTATAGCAGCGTTTGCACATCAGGGACTGCCAATAAATAAAATTATTAAAATATGCAAACATCCACATGATCTAGCACGGTAACCCAGCTTGCAAGCAAGTTCAGTAATATTATAATTTGAAACTCTGTAGCACCATATGTCCACACTCATATTTAGTAATTAAAATTCAGAAGCTATGTACTTGCGACAGTTTGATCATGAGTGGCCAATCAAAATGGCAAACAATCTGGGGATCTTCAGATTTACCAATCATTGTAGAAAGCTAGAGACGAATATTATCAACAGTCATCATTTCATTTTCATCAGGCATCAGCGAACAACTATCGAACAGCTTGTACACACACCTAATATAAAGGATTTCTGTCATATACTAGTTCACATATATATAGATACAGATATTGAAGAAGATAGCACCTCACAATCTTGAGCTACCACTGTCTCCCTCGATGCCGGCAGGAGCCATGCCTATACTCGAACCCTAAGAAGATGGCAGGGCTGCGGGAGGTAAGAGGAGAAGGACAAAGGGGCCATGGGGAGGCGAGCTGGAGGAGCCAAACCTGTGTCTGCCGCCTTGCTCGATGATCACGCGGGCGTGGCAGCGGCAGTGATGACGATGCCTTTTGTGGGAGCAGAGCGAGCAAGCAAAGGACGCGAGATTTCTATCCCGGCCAGCAGCAGAGATAATCCTGCCCCACGTGGTTTGACAGGGTTTGAGGTGGAGCAGTTCCACCCCCGGCCTTGCCAAATGCGCTCTTGGCACGCCGATACTCGCGTATCCAAACGAAGCCTAAATGGGTGAAATCGGGCGAGTATAACACCAAGCCTTGCATGCCAATGCTTCTATCAAGCACTCAAAAAATGCTATAGCCTCATTGCAAGACAGTTATGGACAATTCTTCTTTGATAATGACAGCAAGGCAGATTTACTTCAGAAAGCTTGTAAAGAGAGGCCTGGCTGCTCTGAATATAGCATTATTAATTTTGATTTAAACATCCTCCTTTTCACTTTGCAGTTGTGGAAACAAATGAATGCATCGGCTCAATCTGACACACATTCCACACTTGTCTCAGCCTCATTGCTGCCAGATTGTCTGCCAAAGCAATAAAGCCTGGTCACAAGTAGATAGCAAACGAGTATTTCTATTTGTATGGAAAAACAGGGAAGAAACATATTATCATTCATTTTATGAACATAATATATGTAAAAATAAAAGAAAGATTGTGATTCTGGGCACGTACCCTTCAAATCTTATGTGTTCCCTAGGAATCTTCCTTTTGTTCTATTCTAATCCATCACACCACTTCTTCAATTCTGGACACTGCCGAATACGTAGAAGAGGATAGTGTTTCTTTTTCTCCTCACATATACTCTGTGGTAAAGATTTGATTCCACGGCATTCATGGATGACGAGTTCCTGGAGAGAGGTGTCCTGAACCACATGTTCCGGTAGATAGGCCATGCTGTCGCATTGAGAGAAACACAGTAGCTTGAGGGATGATAGGTGGCCCTTCATAATCTCTGGTGTGATGATCTTCTCACTGCAATCCCTGATATGTAAGCTATGCAGGGGTGCCAAGCCTTGGAGCAAACTCCACCTCAATTCATCCAGAGGCACCTTGCAGCTCTTGATCAGCACTTCAGTTACTGGACCATCCACAGCATCATGTTCTTCTCTCTTCACCGGAGACATCAGTTGGTCGCAATCTGAAACCACCAACATCCGGAATTTTGGTGTGGGATCTGCAAACCTTAACTTGGGACAACTGTTTATCACCAATTCACCAAAGGTGGGGAACATCACCAACTCATCACTGCTGCTGCAGTTGCTGAACTCTTCCAGGTTTACCATACAATCCAGGGTGACATGCAAGAGTCGCTGGAATGCAACTTTGCTACCGCCACTCAAGCAACCAGCGTCGATTCTTGTGACCTTGGCCACCCTTCTGAGAATCAGCCGTTGCAAGCTGGATAGTACACCAAAAGGCGGTAGGTTGCTGCAACTTGGAATGTCTACCAGACTAACCTCCACAAGATTAGGTAGATGAGAAGATAACCTCGATGCCAACCAAGCAGGGAGGTATTCACTGCTATAACCATGTAGCTCAAAGCAGTGCAATTTGTGGTGGTCCTTCAAGGCAGCGCCTTCAGGAGCCACACTCCAAACAAGTGTCAACTTCTGCAGCTTCTTCTCTGTCGATCGTATGCTCTGTGCTTCCTTTGTACACATTACCATCTCAAGGCAGCTTATCTCCAATTCTTTGCAACTCACATCCTTGACCTGAGCAAGGTTGCTGCTTTTTGTCACTCCATCGGTGCGAACAACGAACTGATATGTTTTCAGACCCAGGCAGTTACTCACACCTAGTAGCTTCTTTTCTCCCATCCATTTTTCTATTCTCTTGAGTCTAGCACAGCCAAAAAGGTTCAGTGTTTGTAGTTGGCTGAGCTGACCTAGACTTCGAGGTATCTCAAAAAGAAATATGTTATGAGAGAGGTCCAGATGCTCTAAACTACGAAGGCCACTGATACAGCCGATATATTCGTTCCTCTCTTCTACTGGCAGATAGCAAAGAATGGGATTCAGGCATATGGATAAGTTCAAATACCGGACGTTGATGAGCTTGTCCCAGATATTTTTTGGCACTTTGAGATGGAATCTGTGTTGAACAATGTAACAGCAAGGGTGTGACAGGTTGAGATGGTGGAGGTTGGTAAGGCCACCTAGAGCACTCTGGATCCCTTCAAGGCAAGAGCAGGAGGATAAATCAAGATATTCCAGCAACCCAAATGATTCTGGCAGGGACTTCAGCCCAATACAGCCTGAGAGATTGACATGTATGACATTTGTGAGATTGCCAAATGATTCGGTCAGGGATTTTAGCCCAACACAGCCTGAGAGATTGACATGTACGAAATTTGTGAGATTGCCAAATGCTTTGGTCAGGAATTTTAACCCAACACAGCCTGATAGATTGATATGCGTGACAGTTATGAGATTGCCAAATGAATCCAGCAGTCCCAAAAGGCTAGAGCAGCCTGATAGATTGATATGCATGACACTTGTTAGATTGCTAAATGAATCTGGCAGTCTCAAAACGCCTGAGCAGCCTGATAGATTGATATGCATGACACTTGTGAGATTGCCAAATGAATCTGGCAGTCTCAAAAGGCCAGAGCAGCTTGATAGATTGATATGCCCCAAATTTGTTAGATTCCCAAATGAATCCGGTAGACTTACAAGCCTAGTGGAGCCTGACAAATTAAGATAGTGTTGGTGCTAGAACCTAGCACCTATGGGGCCAGTAGCGTTGGCTGCCTACCTGATTCGAGGCGAGTAGCTCCTACTCAATCCTCCCTCGACCTCTTCCCTGCTCCAAGGAAGAAGACGAGCCGAGCTCAAAAACACACGCACACACTGCTCTTCTGCTCCAGCGTTGGCCGAAGCTGAGTACTTAAGTGAATGGTGGCACACGAACTACCTTTTCTATTTGCATTGCTCAATATATATACAATCCTCCACCCTCTACCAGGGTACATGGGAGACATGACTACAGTACTCACCTACTCCTAGTACTATGCTTACATCACCCGAAGACGTGGGTGAAGGAGCCTCTACTGTTGCACGACCTAACGCCGTGCTGCTACAGGACCAAGGCATGGTTGGCCTCGACTGAATGACCTCCCCTGTCCTTGCCCATGCCGCAAAAGACTTGATGGGATTACAGCAGATTAAATCTAACAGATACCTCAGCTGCCCCTGCTGAAAAATAGAGGCTGTGTTTAGTTATCCAGAAATCATCCTAAAATTTACTATGCAGAATTTCTATCACCCGTCACATCAAAATGCCGACACATGCATAGAGTACTAAATATAGATAAAATCAAAAACTAATTATACGGTTTTGTTGTACTTTATGAAACGAATATTTTGAGTCTAGTTACTCAAAGTTTGGATAATTTTTACCAAATATAAACGAAATACTATAGTACGCTGAGGTGACATGATGTGATATTTTCTTTCAAAATTCGCGAAAACTAAACACATCCAGAATCCGGTAGTTTCTGCAGACAGCAGTCTCTTAAATCCAAGACGCGCAAGTACTTGGCTGACAAGAACGAATCATCACTGAGCTGCTTATCACTACAACCATGAAAAAGGAGCACTACTAACCAGGCTGACAATATATCAGATAAATTCTCTGGATCGCTGACGCCAGAATTAGTGAGCCATGAGTGTCGGTACCTGTTCTTTTGACTGCTGAAACGTTGGAAACTGTTTGTACTGTCCAGAACAATCAAATTTTCCGACAAAACATACATTGCAAAGTCATATACTATATTATGAAAAGTGAAGGACACTGCACACCTATGATCCTGCATCAAAAGTACAAAAAGCCACATAAGAGAGTGTCTATGATTATTTTTGTACTTCTAATTTGAAATGGGTCTTCACATATCCTATCCTGCAAAAGTTTTCATTACAAATCAGCCAGTATAGCTATTAATTGCTATATTGGCCCTCTATATAGATAGATGAATAGTAACTATGAACAGGATGATGAACATATTTGATCTCTCCTATGTCAGTGGTACTAGATGACATATGCACACACTTTGATGGTTCAAATCACTCTTGCAAATATGTAGCACACAGTTGATCCCATTGCCCCGACGAGGTCCCTCCTGCGGTGAGAACTTTGATGGTTTCTATACTAGTTTGCCCGGAAACTAGTCGTTCTTCGTCAAGTAAGCAAAATTAGCTATCCTTTTGTGGTTTGCTCGTAAACCTAGCCGTTCTTCACCACATAAGTGTAATATCTATTGTCCTAGGGCGTTCTCGAGCACAACCCGACAAAACAAGGCAGGGCGATTCCCCAAATCGGCTAGGCTGATTTTGGCAGAATCATGTCACCTTGGTTCGTTTGCGACCTGTGAAATCTAATATTTTTGGTGTGTGATTGATCACCAGCAAATCAGATTCGGTGGCATGCACTGATAGCTCACCAGCAACGCTGAAAGCACCGATCTGTCATTCTCCCAAATGTCACTGTTGAGCACTGATCTGATTTCTTGAGGGCTCTTGGACCGCAGCGTAGACCCAATTGCATGAATTGCCAAAGGAACACCCGCGCACCTGACAGTAACCTTGTTTAACAGATGCTCCAGCTCCAGTGTACCAACCTTAGATCTAGCTGCAAAGTCAAATTTTCGCTGGAGCAGATGCCAGGAGTCCACATCATTCAGGGGATCCACATGGTGAATGATATCCGCACCTAGTCCCACTGCGACACTTAGGCGGCGTATGGTTACCATGACAATCACCTTTCAGTCTTCCTTCTCTGCACCCAGCATGCGCCTGAGGCCACCAAAATCTGAGCAGCCGTCTTCCCAAAGATTGTTCAGAACGACGAGCAACTTGTTCCCACCACTCCCAATAAGCAGTAACTCATCAAGGCGCTTTATTATCAGCTCCACATCATCGCTGATGCTCGCCTTTATTTGACAGCTGAAAAGGATGCAATTGCCTATTTTCTTTAAATCTAGTTCTTCTCCTACAGTGACCCATGTGCGAGCATAACCTCTGATTACAGTGGTGGTGGTATCGCTGAAAACCATTTTTGCAAGAGTTGTATTTCCTATGCCCTCCATCCCGACAATGGCCACAATGATGAGTCTGTTGGCGCTAGAACCTAGCACCTATGGGGCCAGCAGCGTTGGCTGCCGACCTGATTCGAGGCGAATGGCTCCTACTCGACCCCCCTCGACCTCTCCCCTGCTTCAAGGAAGAAGACGAGCCGAGCTCAAGAACACACGCACACACTGCTCTTCTGCTCCAGCATTGGCCGAAGCTGAGTACTCAAGTGAATGGTGGCACACGAACTGCTTTCTCCATTTCATTGCAACATATATATACAATCCTCCACCCTCTACCGGGTACACAGGAGGCATGACTACAGTACTCAACTACTCCTAGTACTATTCTTACATCACCCGAAGACATGGGTGAGGAAGCCTCTACCGTTGCACGACCTAACGCCGTGCTGCTACAGGACCAAGGCATGGTCGGCCTCGACTGAATGACCTCCCCTGTCCTTGTCCATGCCACAAAAGAATTGATAGGATTGCAGCAGATTAAATCTAACAATCTTCCCCTAATCCTGCTGCTAGCCCTTGACCTCGACCATGCCAATCATCTTCCTCAGCTCCTCGAACCGAAGACGCCAGAGTGACATGGTGAGGATGTCAGCGAGCTGCCGGCCAGTGTCGACGAACTCGATGATGATCTGTCCTCCATCGATGCAGTCTCGAAGGAAGTGAAACTTAACATCGATGTACTTGCTCCTGTCGTGGAGAACGGGATTCTTTGCTATCGCAATTGCTGGCTGGTTGTCCACCTTGAGCGCCGGTGGCTGAGCCTCGACACTAGTGAGCTCGCTCAGCAACCGTCGCAGCCAGACCACCTGGCACGCCGCCGTGGCCGCCGCCACGTACTCCGCCTCGCACGTAGACAAGGCCACCATCTTCTGCTTCAGCAACTGCAAAGCGATTGGTGCACCGCCGAGGAAGACGAGCACACCCGAGGTGCTCCGCCATCCATCCACATCGCCCGCCATGTCCGCGTCGCTGAACGCCGTAAGCCCCGGTGCACCTTCCTGGTCTCCAGTGGTGCTTCGCTGAACACCGACAGCTGAAGCCCACCGCGTTTGGGGAAGATGATTCCCCATTCCGCCGTGTCCTGGACATAGCGCAACAAGCGCTTGAAGCGCCGTCCAGTGGTCCTCCCACCTTCATGAACCTGCTCACATAGCCCACCGCGAATGCGATGTCCGACCGTGTGTGAGTCAGCCAGCACAACACCCCGACGATGCTTTGGTAGAGCATAGCATCCACCTTTGCCGTGGTGCTCTGCCTCGAGAGCTTGATGCGCTCCTCCATTGGCGTGGCCACGGCCTTGCAGCCTGCCTTGCCCGCCCGCTCGAGCAGCTTCTGCGCGTAGGCGCGCTGCCCCAGCCTGATGGTGTCCTTCCCCTGCCTCACCTCGATCCTGAGATAGTAGGACAGGGCCCCCAAATCGCTCATCCGGAACCGCACGGCCATCTCTTCCTTGAAGTTGGCGATGTCCTGAGCCCACGCGCCGGTGACGATGAGGTCGTCCACGTACACCCCGACGATGAGATGCTCCTTCCCCCGTCGGCGGGTGCACAGTGCATGCTCCGCGGCGCATCTCCCGAACCCGAGCTCAGCCATGGTGGCGTCGAGCTTGGCGTTCCACGCAGCGGTGCTTGATGCAAGCCGTAGAGGGCCTTGCGCAGCCGCAGTACCTTCTTCTCTACGCCCTTGACGATGAACCCCGGCGCCTGCTTGACGAAGACCGTCTCGGCCAAGTCCCCGTTGAGGAACGCTGACTTGACGTTGAGGTGGTGAACCTGCCACTCCTCGGCAGCAGCGAGGCGAGCAGGAGTCGTACCGACTCCATGCGTGCGACGGGGATGAAGACCTCCTCGAAGTCGACCCCTTCTCACTGCACGAACCCTCGAGCGACGAGACGCGCCTCGTGCTTCACCACGGCCCCGCGCTTATCCCGCTTCACCTTGAAGACTGACTCGAGTCCAATCGGCCGGCAGCGCGCCAGCGGATCGACCAGCTCCCAGGTCTCGTTTTCCTCGATGCTCTTCATTTCTTCCAGCATCGCCTTCCGCCACGCCGCGTCGCGCTCCGCAACGGCGAACGTGGTCGGCTCCTCTGCACTCATCAGGAGCAGAGTATGGTCGTTGTCGAGGGTCCGCGCCGCCAGCCCGGGCACCGTCGTATCTGACACGACATCCTCCAAGCGGCGAAACCAGACCTCCTCACCCTCGTGGTATGCATCCACAAACTCCGAGACGTCCGACGGTGGTGTTGCATACTCGATGGTTGCCACCGTAGCTCCTCGAGGCAGTGTCGTTTGTAGCGGAGAACCTCCGCCATTCGAGGCCCCCCGTGGCCGAAATCCTACGGCCTGCACTCGAGGCCTCCCGAGCTGGAGTCACGCCCGCCAGACCCACGGTCAGGGTCGAGCCTCCCGGACTCACGGTCGAGTCCCACGGACCTGCTGCTGGGCCCTCTGGACCCGCGGTCAAAGGTATCCGACTCGAAGTCGAGGCCCCGCAATCGGGGTCGGGGCCCACGGTCGAGGCCATGCCTCGCTCGAACCTCCCGCTTCGTGGTCGAGGGCGGGCCCGCCCGATGCACGTTCGTGGTCGAGGGTCGTCTCGCGATCGAGCCCCTGCGTCGCGTGGTCATGGTCGAGGCCGCCTCTCGAGCAGTTGGTCCTGAGGCTGCTTGGGCGGGGTCACGACCAGCCATGCCTCGATCAATACCCCCTCGAGGGTCGAACGAGTGTGGTCGAGGGATGCTGCCCTTGCTCCGTGCGGTCTGGGCGACTCTGCCGCTGCCGGCTCCTCAGCCTCCCCTGCCTCGGTTGCCACGGCTCGAGCTTTCCTAGACCTCGGCGCCTCTATGACTTGGGCATGGCTGTGGATTACCATCTACTCGACGACGAACGTAGCGCCAAGCCCGCCGCCGCCTTGCTCGAGGCCAACTGTTTCCGGCTTGTCCCAGGTCCACGACGCTACCTCGTCGAAGACCACATCCCGGGACACCACCACCTTGCCGCCGACTGGGTCGTAGAGCCGATAGGCCTTCGACCCCTCCTCGTAGCCGAGGAACACCATGCGCGTGCTCCTGTCTTCCAGCTTCCCGAGGCCCGGCTTGATGGTCTTCACATGACCGATACAGTCGAACGTGCGTAGGTACGAGACATTAGGCTTGCGCCCATGCCATGCCTCGTACGGGGTCTTCCCCTCGAGGGCTTTGGTTAGTGACCGGTTGAGGATGTGCACGGCGGTGGTAACCGCCTCGCCCCAGAACGCCGCCGTCATCCCCTTCGCCTTCATCATCGAGCGTGCCATGCCGATGATGGTCTGATTCCGGCGTTCCACAATGCCGTCCTGCTGCGGCATATAGGGCGCCGTGAGGTGTCGAGCCACACCCTCCTCGACGCAGTACTCGGCGAACTCCACCGCTGTGAACTCGCCGCCACGGTCCGTCCGCAGCACCCGGAGCCGCTTACCCGACTCCGCCTCCGCCCGCGCCTTGAAGCGCTTAATGGCGTCCACCGCGTCACTCTTGCTCGTCAGGAGCCGCAGCCACATGTAGCGGCTGCAGTCATCCACGAGCAGGAGGATGTACCTCCGTCCGCCGTGCGTCGCTGGCGTGATTGGCCCGCAGACGTCCCCATGGACAAGCTCGAGGGGGTCCATCGTGCGATACCTCGCCGTCTTCGGAAACGGTAGCCGCCTCTGCTTCCCTGCTAGGCAGCTGTCACAGAGCTCGCTGACGTGCTTGATGTCCGACAGCCCGGTCACCATCTTCCCGAGCCGGCCAAGAGCGTCGAAGCTCAGATGGCCGAACCGGCCATGCCACAGCCACGGTTCCTGCGTGCACGCTGCCGCCAAGCACACAGGATGCTCCACCTTCAAATCGAGAAGATAGAGCCGGTTCTTGGAGCGCGTTACCTTGGCGAGAAGACGCCGCTCCTTGTCCTTGATTCGCAGTACACCACCTTGAATCAGCACCACCGCCCCGCGCTCGTCAAGCTGGCCCAGACTGACGATGCTCGCGCGGAGCTGGGTGATGAAGTATACGTCTGTCAATGCGCGCTGCTCCCCATTCCGGCAACGGAAAACGACCGTGCCTTGGCCTCGAATGTCCACCCTCGAGCCATCCCCGAACTTGACCGTGCCGGTCTTGTTCGTATCGAGGTTGGAGAAGGTGGCGCGGCAGCCAGTCATGTGATTGCTCGCCCCGGACTCGAGGTACCACTGCTGCTCCTTCTCGTCGTCGACCGCGCCCAGGTGTGCCTGTGCCCGCGGCTCGTCAAGTTCGACAGCTTGCGATGCAGTCCTCTGCTCCGCCTCCGCCTCCCTTGTTTCGCCATCCTGTAGTGCGCAAACCTCACCCATCAGGAGCGCCTGCTCCTCGTCGCTGTCGTCCTGAGCCAGGTGCGCCTCCTCCTTCTTCTCCTTCCTCTCCGGGCACTCGCGTGCCCAGTGCCCCACCTTGCCGCACTTCCAGCAGGCGTTGGGGGCGATGAACTTTTTCTTGCCCTTCTTCTTGTTCGCCGGAGCCTTCCCCTGCTTCTTGCCACTGTTGCCACCGTGGTCACCACCGCCGCGGCTGGAGCCTTCCCCTGACCTGCGCTTCTCCTTCATCCGCGTCGTCCACTCCTCCTCGGTCAGCATCAGCTTGGGCTTCTCCTTCTCCTGCGGCGCTGCACCGCGGGTCTCCACAACCCGCAGCCGCCCTGCCACATCCTCCAGAGACAATGTGGAAATGTCCAGCATCGTCTCAATGGAAATGGCGAGCTGCGAGTACTTTGGGGGCACCATGCAGAGCAGCTTGCCGACAAGATCCTCGTCATCCACCTGTTTGCCATAGGTGGCAAGCTGGCTCGCCAGCGACTGAAGACGGAGCACGAAGTCCTCCACCGACTCCCCGGACTTGAACCGGATGTCGTTGAGCTCCCGGCGCAGCTGCTGGACCTTGGCCCGCTTGACTCGATCCGAGCCTACGCGGAGCGATTCCAGCATTTCCCACGCCTCCTTCGCCGTCTTCTTCTGGCCGAGCGCCTCATGGAACTCGCCAGAGGTGGAGGCCATGAGCGCCTCCATGACGCCCACCTCCGCATCCTCGCCGACGTTGCCAACCTCCACAGCCTCCCACCACCTCCGGACGCGGAACTTCCACTTCATCTGGACAGCCCACTCCCCGTAGTTGCTGCGGGTAAGCATGGGCCAGGAGTTGCTTCCACCGAACTCTCTCACCACACGCACCTCCACCTGCTGTGGCTGCGCCACCGGCTGGAGCTGTCTCTCCGCATCTCTATTATTCCTCGGCAACGCTCCAGCAGGATCCA
This sequence comes from Bothriochloa decipiens, assembly GCA_023333625.1. NCBI lineage: Eukaryota > Viridiplantae > Streptophyta > Magnoliopsida > Poales > Poaceae > Bothriochloa > Bothriochloa decipiens. The sequence continues at coordinate 7,740,104 of CM041645.1, read as the reverse complement.
CCATCGCTGGCTGTTAAGCCCGAATGATGTGTACGGCTCCGATACCACGTGTTGACGCTAGAACCTAGCACCTATGGGGCCAGCAGTGTTGGCTGCCGACTTGATTCAAGGCGAGTAAATCCTACTCGACCCCCCCTCGACCTCTCCCTTGCTCCAAGAAAGAAGATGAGCCGAGCTCAAGAACATACGCACACACTGCTCTTCTGCTCCAGCGTTGGCCGAAGCTGAGTACTCAAGTGAATGGTGGCACACAAACTGCTTTCTCCATTTCATTGCAACATATATATATATATACAATCCTCCACCCTCTACTGGGTATACGGGAGGCATGGCTACAGTACTCAACTAATCCTAGTACTATGCTTACATCACCCGAAGACGTGGGTGAGGGAGCCTCTACTGTTACACGACCTAACGCCGTGCTGCTACAGGACCAAGGCATGGTCGGCCTCGACTGAATGAATTCCCCTGTCCTTGCCCATGCCGCAAAAGAATTGATGGGATTGCAGCAGATTAAATCTAACAGAGTCCTCTCATCCTGCTGTCACTCTCTACTGATAAGATGGCATCCATTACCTCCTATTTATCCTGATCCCGTCCCACTATGTAATCTTCATCGTCATTATCAGCAAAAGGTGGCCACATTATTGGATGAGCTGCATCAGCAACAACAGATTTCTCAAGTTTTCCTTTATCGACATCCCTCCTAAATGCCAAGTTGCTTTGAAGGCCAGGCTGCAATAAACCATCGAGGTTTTCTTTTTCCTTGTGCATCCGGTTGACAATGCTTATCTCTTTCCGTGCAGTTGCAATTGGGAGCCAGGGGCAGTGCAACTCTGTCACCTAGAATAGAATGAAATTAAACAACAAATTCCGGTCATTTGCTGGCCATACTTGTAAATTGTAAGCGGAATCAAACACTTTGCAACAATAAAAAGAATAACTATTCATTCTCAAATGCATATAGCTATGGCATACAACTTTGGACCTAAGGGCCGGCCCCATGAATGACAAGCTAGATCTATTGTCAGTCGTCACATACCAATTTCCACTGGTTGGCTTGGAGCTCGTCGACCATGTCACAGACGCAGTAGGCGGCATCCTCAAGACTGATGAGCCACTCCCGCACCTCTTCCTCCCTTCTGGAACACCTCTCAGCGTCCCCAACAACCTCCGCTATGGCCTCCATCAGCTCCTCCATGTGGCATCTCAGCTTCTCATCAGGCATGGTGGTGCCTGCAGGATCTCCCAGGGCGGTTACCAACTTGTTACGGGCCACCTCGACGACTGCTGAAGCAAACATCCCGCTGAGTTTGTTGGCCATGGCTGCTATCTTAATCCTACTGCTCAATGGGATCCTGCTCTTGAGCGTTTGCTACCCATAAAGGTTCGGCATTCATTGGGCCCTGGAAATGGGGACTGGGGAGTGACTACTCAGTAGTGACCGGGTAGTAATGACAGAGAAGAAGGCTTTTAAGTAGCACTACTGACTAGCTACTAGTAATTATTAGGCGGGAATGCAACTACACGGAAGCAAATCATTAAGAATGTACAGCCGGTCTTAGAACAGCAAACATAATAAGGCACGTACAACGGGACACTTTGAGCCAACTTTGTCCAGAAAAAAAAAAGCAAAAAAACACCCCTTGCAAGCAGCAGACGGCACAGGGACCCTACGCAGCAGTATTGATGTGGTGCTAAGCGTGCTGAAAAGACAACTCATACAATAGGTTGTCTTCTTGACTGCTGATGAAGTTGTTAATGTTTGTATATACCTATGATCAAGCATGAATCTTATTTCTATACATCATTGTGTTGCTTGTTCTTTAAAAACTGATCAAATATAAATAAGATGAACATAATTGAAATATGGATAGCAGCGATAACATTCCTTCCACACCATAAAATTAATTCACAAACTATACAGTAGCAGTGCAAGCATTTCACACAACATATTCAAGTTTGAGCAGTAAGTGGCTGGACACAGTAACATACCTAAAGGCAGCAGTGTGCTCACTGCAGTATTCAACAGATGTCTGCAGTCTGCTCACTGCATTATAAACATCATGGCAGCCACCAGTGGCAGACAGGCAGTAGAAGGCAATAGGAAGCAAAATAAATTGCTTGTCGAAGATCACAAGTGTTGTTCTTGCTTCTTGGAGTGAAGAAAGAAAATGTACTGTACTCTTGAGTCAGGACCAAAGATACTCCAGAAGCAGGCAAGCACGCATTGCTTCCCTCCACCATTCATGCTAGCTAACAGCCTTACTCCGTGGTGTTTTTCTGAACAAGGCAGAGCAATAGTCTAAGGAGCATGCATGCCATGAAACCAAACACCATCGACCATGTGAGAACAAACCTTTCAGGCATTCTGTCGAACAGCTGTTGAGCGTCGTCCATGACATTGTCGGGCTCCATCTCAAGGGCGCTGTTGTGGTGCTGACATGCTTGGCATTTGTGGTGCTGGAGGACGACATGGGTGTGTTGGAGCTGTGCAGTGCTAGTCCCACTCGTCTTCTTGCTCGCCGGGACGACGACGTACGGCGGAGCTGGCAAGCGCTGGATCTAGACGGGGAGGTCAGTCTCAACCAGCATGGGGAGGATGTACCCGTCCATGAGGCTGCCCGCCGCTACCATCGAGCGGTGAGCTCAACTGACATGCCCGGCGGCAGAGCGCTTATCACCGTGGCACAGACAGCCGTCCCATGGTGCCGTCCATGGAGAAGCCCCGTGGCGCCGTCCACCGGCGTCGTCGATATCAACATCTCCGCACCGCGGCAGCACATCCTACGCAGCAGTATTGATGTGCTAAGCGTGCTGCTGCAGAGCACCTTGCCTGTCGCACAGAATGGGGTGATGAAATGGACTCAGGTGGGCTAAGCTCGATGGAATGGGAATGGAATGCAAGAGGACGAGGGATGCCGCCTAGATAGCATCGTGAAGTGATATTGAGCATTAATATTTATTTTTATAAATATAAGCCACAAACAGGGCACTCGAAACAATTAATGGCATATCAAACCTTTTAAATCTTCAAATAGCAGGCCAAACATAGGGATCAACTTTTGAACTGAGAATGATATGCTTACTGCCCCATTTACTGAAGAGGAAATTAAGGCTGCAATTTGGAGCTGTTACGCCGATGGGGCGCTCCAGGTCCTGATGGCATGTCTTTCATTTTCTACCACAAGCTTTGGGATGTAATTAAAAAAGGACTTACTTGATATGTTTAATGACTTTTACAGAGGAAACTTAGACCTGAAAAGACTCAATTTTGCTATGATTACATTAGTCCCCAAAGTAGAAGGTGCTAGAGATATGAAGAACTTCGGATCCATCAGCTTGATAAATTGTAGTTTCAAAATTTTCTCTAAAGTATTAACTTTGAGGCTAGGCAAGATTTTAAATAGACTTATTGCACCTCAATAGAGCACTTTATTCAGGGTAGATACATCCTAAAAAGTGTTGTTGTGGCACATGAATTAGTGCATAGTCTTTATAAGTCTAAGGAATCAGGATTGTTGCTTAAGTTAGACTATGAGAAAGCTTACGATAGAGTGTCTTGGGACTTTCTCTTTGAGATTTTAGACTCTAGAGGGTTTTGTAATAAGTGGATTAATTGGATCAAGCTATTCGTGGTTGGAGGCTCGATGGGTGTCAATCTTAATGGGGAGGATAGCAAGTTCTTTAAGACCGGAAAAGGCCTTAGGCAAGGTAACCCTATTTCTCCGTTGCTGTTTAACCTAGTTGGAGATGTGCTAACTAAGATGTTGCAAAAAGGAGCTGAAAAAGGTATCATTAAGGGCCTTGCTAAGGGTTTTAGAGAGGGTGGTGTTATTTCTCTGCAGTATGTAGATGATACCATCCTCTTCTCTAGGATTGAGGATGGCTATATTAGGAACCTAAAAGGGATTTTAATGTGGTTTGAGCAATTATCTGGTATGAGAATCAACTTCCATAAGAGTGAGTTAGTTCCTATGAATATTGATCCTGACATTGTCCACAACCTAGCTCATATGTTCTCTTGTCCTAATCTACCTATAAAATACTTAGGAGTTCCATTGCACTATGATAAGCTTGGAAGAGAAGACATCCAACCTCTTATAAATAAGATGTTAAAAAGTATGGCAGGATGGAGGGGTAGGCTCTTGTCTTATGCTGGTAAGCTCATTTTAGTTAGGGCCTGCTTAGCTAGCATTCCATTTTACTTACTTTCTTTCATCAAGTTCCTCAAGTGGGCTGTTAGAATTTTAAATTCCCATATGGCTAATTGTCTTTGGAATGATGACCCTGATGCTCACAAGTATCATCTTGCAAATTGGGATAGTGTGAGTATGCTCAAGGAGTTTTGTGGCATGGGTGTACCTAGTCTTAGAGATCTCAATATTTGTTTTCTAGCCTCCTAGATTAAAAGATACAACTTAGATGGTCATAAATTATGGAAGCAACTGATAGATTTTAAGTAAAGATAGATAGGCCCAATATCTTTTACATAATACAGTTGGGACCTCACAGTTCTTCAAGGGTATGATCTGGGCTGCTTCTGCAGCCAAAATGGGATATAGGTGGCTGATAGGGAATGGTAAACGGTGCAAGTTTTGGGAGGATAACTGGCTTGGATCATCTAGTTTAGCCATTCAATTCTGGGATATCTATATTTTAGTTAATGAGAAAGCTGCCACGGTTAAGAATCTTTGGGATGGTTGTGTTCTTAAATGTACATTTAGAAGAGCCTTTGATGTCAGGTTGTATAATCTTTGGCTAGAGGTTGTACAGTTGGATTCTACTCTTACTTTCTCAGATAGTGAAGATGCATTAGTATGGCAGTTCAATTCTTGTGGTGTTTATTCTTCTCAATCCTTATACAGGGTTATTAATTTTAGAGGTATTATCCTTGTGCATATCCCTACTCTGTGGTCTCTAAGAGTTCCCCCTAGAGTCCACTTCTTTTTGTGGCTGCTTTCCAAAAATATGATCTTAACTAGAGAGAATCTGGCTATTATAAGAGAAGTAGAAGATCATTCATGTCTGTTTTGCTTAGAAAATGAATCTGTTAATCAATTGTTCTTCGAGTGCGTGGTTGCTAAGCAACTCTGGATAGACATGTCGGAGGTTTTAGATAAACAAGTTGGTACAAATTTTATCTCCATTGGTAACATGTGGCTGAGTGACAAAAAAGTTTTCTGTAGCTAATTCATTTTGTGCTGCTGCCCTGTGGGGGCTTCGGAAGCTAAGGAATAATGTGTGTTTTCAGGGTCTGATTTGGAAAAATGGTCTTGTTCTGCTACTGATGGTGGCTGGCATGTTAGAGAATTGGATTGTCCTATGCCCAAAGGAGAAGCTACTAGAGTACACAAGTCATCTGGGCAAGTTGAAGATGGTGGCCTCAAGACCACCAAGGCTGCTTGGCTTAATCAGATAAGTAACAGAGTTGATCGTCTCATGTTCATATCTGCTGATGATTGGGATGCAAATACCCCTGCTGAAGTTGAGAGCATGTTAACTGATGATGTGATGGAGGCAAAGAATGGGAAATGGCTGACTTCTCAAAGATGTGCGAAGCCTGGAAGATGTAATTTCTTTAGCTTTCTTATTCCCTGAGTGTTCTGGGCAATGATGTTAATTTCCGTTGGGTTAGTGTGGTGTGTCGCCTGGAGAGGCGGGAAGTATTGATCCAGCGTTGCCTCGTCTCATGTATGCACTTGAATGGTTTTATGGTCTTAATCAAAAGGCTGGGGGCCACCCTTGAACTCTAAAAAAAAAATCAACTTTTGAACTTAAAAGATTCCTATGATCCCCCATAAGCTGCCTTTTACAGGACAAACGTTAAACATGTGCAGACTGCAATTGAAAAAAAAACTGTGATATTTACAATCATATGACGCAAGCTAATAAGGTCTCACACACCGTTTGCGGACAAAGTATTTACGTCGTCAAAATTTACAGCATTTTAAAAGCAGCCAATCTAACAAACATATCATCTGTAGATTGTAGTAATAGCTGAACAATCTTCATCTCTTTAGTTGATCCACCATCCTTACTATCACACAACTCTCATCTTGCACGTGTCAACAGCCAACTTACATCACTTCTACGCAATAGCATTCCAACACCCACACCACTGCTCAAACTCAAAGGGAACTCATCACAAACCTGGTGCATCAACAGCCAACTTGCACCACTTTATCAAACTTGTTCTACGCAATAGCATTCCAATGTCCAATCACCATAACACTTTAGTGCCACCAATATCTTTCAGCTGAACACGATGTTGTCGGAAGACACCGTTCCAAATTATTTTCACATGCAGCCTATAAGTGCCTAAGTTGCAAGTCCGTTCATCCACATCCTGACTTATAACAAACTTAAGGCGTCTGGATTTATTGCAACTATCACGAACAACAAAATATAGCAACAGGTCTTCACCCCTCGGGACAGCCACTACATGACGACTTAAGTAAACAGATCCATCACTTCCAAATGCTGTATTGGTGCCAGCTACTTGACTGTCATACATAACCATTTTATTACTTGTATGACTTCCAGAAGTCGAAGCAAATATTTTGCCAGCAAAAGTAGATTTCCCATTCAAAAAGTTGACTCCAATTGAAGCTTCTACGACACATGGAACAGGCACACACACCATATCCAAAGTACTTAGGTAATTTTCTAGTGAAAATGTGCGGAGTGTACCAGGAGTATGCTTAAATGCATTGAGCACTTTTAAACCTTTGCTGAAATCTTCGTCAACTGCCCCCTCACCCTTCATTTTCAGATCAAACTCAAAATACATATGAGTATTTCCACCAAGTGCTCGATTTGGACCTGTTAAAGCTAGCATACGGTTCTGCACAGGGATTTGGGGAGGAAACATTAAGAACAATGACACAAAAAAGGAATTAAGCTCAATAAGCCAAATGTAATTTGCGCCATATCAAAGTTATGTCATGAGAAAAAATTACTTTGACAACTTCAGTCTCATCCTGCTAATCAGGAACTGCGAGGAATAAGAACAACGTCTCATTATATACAATGATTGCTCTTTTTTTTTATTTTTTTTTTTGCACAATGATATAGAGCATAATATGTGTGTAAAAAATATTCTCACTTGTATAAAGCAAGCCAAGCTTTAGGATATGATCTTTTGGGCTGGTTGCTTAATACAATCAAGCCAAGCTTTAGGATATGATCTTTGGGCCCAGCTCTTATTTCAAGTAGCAACATCTCTTTGGTTGATGCAGTTATGTTAATTATGTGAACATATGACTTGCAAGCAACAGCCATGCATAACTCCTATATGTTCAAATGAAAAAAGACACCCATATAAATTTTATTCTTTCTTACATGTAAACACAGAATGACAAGCACGTCTTTGTGGAACTATGCAATTGAGTGCATTTCACTTGTACAGCAGTCAAATTTTAGAAAATAGATACTGGACAAACTTGATTTTAGCAAAATGGAGGAAATTAAATAGATACAGACCTTCCTAGTAATGACTTGGGGATCATCCCTTCCACGCTTGAATAAGTAGACGCTTCTATAATCGTTATGATCCCTTGCCACTATGGTACCATATATATGGATTGGGTAACAAACTTCGGACTCAGCAACCTTGATTGATATTACATTGAAAGAATACTCCAACTTATCATAATAATTGGGACGGATATCGCAAAACTTGGGGCCATGGACAACCTCAGCTGAAAAAATCCAAATCAAACAAAGAATATTAAAAAGAACACTTTAAAGGAAAAGGTAAATAAATAAATGAAACAGGGCAGGGCAGGGCAGGGCATGCTGTGACTGACACTCTTTATCGAAGTCAAAGAAGGCTATGTTGTATTCAGAAAAGCGGTAAGGTAACCACCAGCCTTTCTTGGGGTCGAAATCGGTAAATTGTCGGCGGCGTACCACGTGAATAATCGTCGCCACCTTCTCCTCCCATGTGCGGAATGGCCCTGCAAGACAAATGTTGTGACAGTGCATAAACATCTGCTCCAAACCCTGCTTCTGCTTTGGAGTCAAGTGCTGCCGCTCCTCCCCAGCAGTCAAATCACCAGCCAGAATGCACTTCAGGTCGCAACTGACAGTACAAAGCTCATCGCCACCGCACAGTTGATCCACATATATCTTGAGGCTAGCACCGCTACAATCACAATCGTCAAAGAATTCCATGGAAGAAGTATCATCTTCCTCTTTTGTATCATCTTCCTCTTCATCTTTATTCGCCAAGCTATGCTCCATACTAATCAGATTACTCTGTTTATGGTCCAGCGTCAAGAGCTGCAGCTTCTCCCAAGGAGTCAAATCACAGCTGACAGTACAAAGCTCATCCACGTTGCTACTGACACCGCTCAGTTCATCCACGTATATCTTGAGGCTCTGACCGCTACAATCACAATCGTCAAAGAATTCCATGGAAGAAGTATCATCTTCCTCTTCATCTTTATTCGCCAAGCTATGCTATCAGTCAGATTACTATGTTTCTGTTTCATACCCAGGTTGCTACATCTTTCCATAGCGCATGGCTCGTTCGCGCCCCGCCCCCGGCCCCCACCCACCCGCCCCCCCCCCCCCCCCAGCACAGCTCGATCTGCGCGACTCTGGTGTGAATCGAGGGTACCTCTCATCTACCTCACGCCGTCACCACTGCCCTGCCGCCGTAGGGATAGGAAGGAGGCTAACACCAACTCAATCAGGATGCCACTTCGACTAGAACACGGAGCGGCTTTTTTATTCTATTCTATTGTAAGTCATAACTACTTTACGTACACGCTTTATCCCGGAAGATTTCTGACCATACACCTCTACTACTTAATACGGGTGACTCGGCTTAAAGGACCACGCCACCACAATTTAAATTTGAACTAGGCTGGTTCCTACGAGAGGGTTTCTTCGACATGGTCAAAGAGGTTTGGTCAGAAGCATAAGGTGGACATACTCCTTTAGAAAAATGGCAGGCTAAGATTAGCAGAGTTCACCAATTTCTAAGGGGTTGGGCCAAAAATATAAGCACTACCAATAAAAAAGAAAAGAGTCAGCTGCTTGACAATTTAGATTTGTTAGATAAGAAAGCGGAAAACTCTCCACACGATCAGGATGAATTGAACTTAAAACATGTAATGAATGAAAGGTTGGCAGAGTTATTGAGAGAAGAAGAATTAAAATGGTATCAAAGAGCAAAAGTTAAAAACCTGGTAGAGGGTGATGCCAATATAAATACTTCAACTTGGTTGCCAATGGAAAACATAGGAAGTCTTGTATCTTCCGGTTAGAGCTAGAGGAGGGTTTGATCCAAGGCGAAAGGAGCTAAGAGAATATATAACAAAATTTTACAAAAAGCTTTTTGGTCCATCGAAAAGTATTCCTATGTCCTTAGATGAATCTCGCCGTTATGATATCCCTCAAGTCTCTATACAGGAAAAATGAAATATTAGTAGCACAGTTCTCAGAGGAAGAGATTAAAGAAGCGATTTTTCAAATGAAACATAATACAGCACCAGGGCCAGATGGTTTTCCGGCTGAGTTTTATCAAGTCTTCTAGAATGTTATTAAGGAGGACTTGATGGCTCTGTTTAGGGAATTCCATGAGGGTTCTTTGGCGCTCAACTCATTAAATTTTGGAACAATTATTCTCCTCCAAAAAATTAGGGAAGCTATCCAAATACAACAGTACAGACCCATATGTCTGCTTAACATTAGTTTCAAAATTTTTACCAAAGTGCTTACTAACGGGATCGCCAAGGTAGCCAAAAAAATATCAAACCGTCGCAAATGGCTTTTCTACCTGGTCGAAACATCATGGAAGGTGCAGTTATCTTACATGAGACTATCCACAAATTACACACTAAGAAAAAAGATGGTATTATTTTTAAAATTGACTTTAAAAAGGCCTATGACAAAGTCAATTGGGATTTCTTACATTTAAGTTTAAGAATGAAGGGTTTTGACCCAATCTGGTGCAATTGGATTACGAAAGTGGTCCAAGGTGGGAATGTTTCTATTAAAGTAAATGATGATTTGGAGCCGAATTTTCAAACCAAGAAAGGCCTTAGGCAGGGTGATCCTTTATCTCCTATTTTATTTAATATTGTAGTGGTTATGCTAGCTATCATTCTGAATAGGGCCAAGCAAGACAATTTAATAAGGGGAGTTATTCCACACTTATTAGTAGAGGGTTTGTCTATCTTACAATATGCAGATGATACAGTTATATTTCTAGACCATGATTTAGAACTAGCAAAGAACATGAAATTGTTGCTTTGTGTTTTTGAGCAATTGTCTGGTCTAAAAATTAACTTCCATAAAAGTGAAATCTTTTGTTTTGGTCAAGCAAAGGATCATGAGATACAGTATTCACAGCTCTTTGGTTGCAAAATTGGTGCTTTTAATAGAAAACTAAATAGCAGACAATTGAGGTGAAATTTCTAATAGAAAACTTTCTATGCACTATAGAAAACTTTCTAATAGAAAATTGGTGATCCCAATGCACTATAGAAAACTTTCTAATAGAGACTGGAAGCAGATTGAGGTGAAATTTGAGAAAAAAAACTAAATAGCTGGAAAGGAAAAGTACTCTCTTCAGGAGGGAAACTAGTGCTGATTAACTCAGTTCTATTCAGTCTACCTATGTTTGTGATGTCTTTCTTCGAAATACCAAGAGGTGTGCTCAAAAAGTTAGAATTTTATAGGTCTAGATTCTTCTGGCAAAATGATGATCACAAGAAGAAATATAGATTGATTAAGTGGCCCATTTTATGTCAGCCAAAAGAACAATGTGGAATGGGTGTGCTTAATCTAGACTTACAGAATAAATGCCTCTTGAGTAAATGGCTTTTTAAAGTTTGCAATGATGATGGCATGTGGAAAGAATTGATTAGAAACAGGTATATGAGAAATAAACAGTTGAGCCAAATTGAGAAGAAAGCTGGGGATTCCTATTTTTAGAGTAGCCTCATCGGTGTCAAAAATCAATTCCTTAGTTTGGGTTGCTTTAAGTTGAGTAGCGGTACCCAAATCAGTTTTTGGGAGGATATTTGGTTAGGCAACCATGCTTTTAAAACTCAATACCCAGATCTCTAAAGCATTGTGCGTAAAAAGCATGCAATAGTCGCTGAGGTTTTACTGTCTGTCCCCCTAAATGTTTCCTTTAGAAGGGCTTTAATGGGGAATAAACTGTCACAATGGTATGATCTAGTTGCACGTCTTTTAGACATTAACCTGGGTGAGGAATCAGACAAATTTGTCTAGCAGCTACATAAAAATGGATCTTTTACAGTTAGCTCAATGTACAATCACCTTGTCAATACTGGGGTCAAGGTTACCCAAGAGATTTGGCGAATGAAACTCCCTTTGAAAATTAATATTTTCTTGTGGTTCCTAAAAAAAGGGTTATACTCACAAAGGATAATTTGGCCAAAAAAGTTTAGAATGGTAGCAAGGTTTGCAGCTTTTGCACTAGCCTAGAAACCATAAAACATTTATTCTTTGATTGTATTGTCGCTAAAGCTCTATGGCATATGGTTCACTGTGTTTTTGGTTTGAGTCCACCAAGGAACATAGCTCATATGTTTGGGGGTTGGTCTAAAATGGGACAACAAAAATACAATCTCTTATTATTGATAGGTGTAGCGGCCCTTTGTTGGGTTATTTGGCTCACAAGGAATGATTTGGTATTTAATAAATGTCATCCAAAAATTTTTTTGCAGGTACTCTTCAGGGTGACATATTGGCTCCGTTTTTAGGCTCCATTGCAATAGTTGGATGAACACATGGTGATTATCCAAGAGGTATGTAGAAATTTAGAGTCAAAATCCATGTTTATTTTTGCTTCAAATGGTTGGAACTTTAGTTATCGTCTTGGTAACTAGTTCGTACTTGTGTGAGTTTTGTTTTGAGTGAACTTGTAGTAAGTTTGGTTTGATGCCTCTCTTTTGTGAGAAGCTGAAACTGGAACATTTTGTTCTTTTATCTAAAAAAAGTCATAACTACTTGTCTCTCATTTCTTTTTGCAACTTCCTCTATTACCTGAAATTCAGATAGATACAACCAATGTGAGTAAAAAAACTATATACATGTACAAAATAATAGTTTTGCAAAACAGAAGGCAATACCTTGTTATTAAGTGAGAACCTCCTTGTAGACAATATTTTTCGTATATTTACCATTTATATTTGTCTTCCTTTTCTTATCCTGCTTCTTATCACTGGGTGGGATGTCAAGGATCTTAATGTTCGATCTGGCAGTGGCTCTGGATAACGCAACATACAACTGACCATGGGAGAAAATCGGTTCAAACAAATACACACCAACATTGGGGATAGTCTGCCCCTGTGCCTTGTTAATTGTCATGGCAAAACTAAGTCTAATAGGAAACTGCTTTCTCTTGAACTTGAATGGGAACATCTCATCATCCGAGGGGCATATCAGAATCCATGGTAAGAAGATTCATTTTTCAGCATGGTCTCCGATCATAATTTCTGCATCTATGGTGTTTCTTTGGAACCCTCAAATGACTAGCCTAGTTTCATTACAAAGTCCATCTGCAGGGTCGATGTTCCTTAATAAAATGACCGGGCACCCAATCTTGAGCTTTAACACATATGGAGGGAGACCACTGGGGTTCAAATTGTTGAGGAACTCAGATGGATAGTAGTTGTTTGGATCATCCACCGCACTATCAAAGCTATGGTACACCATCTCATCCCCTTTAAAATGGCTTATCATCTTCATGTTAATCATATAAACCCAGTCATTCCATGGCGATAATATTGCTCGTGATGTGATGTAGCTCTTGTTCAACATATTGGCATTGAGGACAGGGAATATGCAGTCAATTAGCGTATCAAGATCACTGTCTTCACCGGTTTGCAGTATGCATATATCATCAGGAAGTCAGATTTCACCATCACTATTAGCCTCCTCAGAGCCTCCCCCGATGCGTAGCAAGTATTCTGCAAACCATATGGGTCGCTCTTTGCCCTCATGTTACGCATCAGTTTAAGATGCCGCATGGAATTCCAAAGGTATGACATCCGCAGCGAGGCATCGACTATTTGAGCCCTTGACCCTTTCCTTACAACTGGGAGAACCTGCCTGAAATCTCCTCCAAACACGATAGTCTTCCCCCCAAATGGCAGGTTAGGACTATCCATGATATCACGAAGGCTATTGTCTAGTGCCTCGACACCTTGCCTCTTCATCATCGCTACCTCATCCCAAATAATAAGAGATGTGGTTCGAAGCAACTTGCCAGTTCCACACTGTTTTTTGAAGGTGCAAAAGGTCCTATCTTCAAGGGTGAGGGGAATCTTCAAGTGTGAGTGGCTCGTTCTGCCACCAGGCAATATCAAGGCTGCAACACCAGATGTTGCTGTTGCCACTGTAATCTTGTTTTGACTATGTATAGTAGCAAGTAGGGCTTTGTATAGATAAGTCTTTCCGGTGCCACTAGGTCCATCCACAAAGAACACACCCCCATGCCCGCTATCAACAGCAGCCATAATCTCATTGTAAGCAGCTTGCTGCTCCTCGTTAAGGGTCTTTGATAGTTCCAAGTCATTAGCACTTGCCCCAACGTTAGCCTCCTCGAAAATCTCTCTAGGAATATCCCCAGACAGATCATATGTGTCGTTGATACCAGGAAGTGGGTATTCCTTTATGTCCTTATTCATTGATTCTAACAAGTTCTGAATATCTATGAGGACCATCTGTTCCACTATGAAGCTTGACTGGTTTTTGCGACTGTAGTCCTTTGACATTGCCTCCTTGTGCTTTTCCTAGAGTTCTAACACATCACTCAGCTCACAGAATACCAAGATTGTTGCAAAGAGCCTTCGTAGTGCTCATGGCATCATTCACTGAGTAGCTTCAGCAAGGGACTCGTGAAATGTGTTGTCCTCTTCAATAAGGCCCCTTTTTTCTATAGCTTTACGGAAAGTCGGCAGGAGTTTGCCAGAAACCGTCTTTAATCAGTGAAGGAGGTTGCACCAGCAACATGGTTTAGAAGAACCCTAAGATAGTAACGCTCCCCTTCGGATGGATTGGCACATACAACTCTTCTAATCTGTCTTATACAATTCTTTTGTGCCCTTCTTACCCATGTTTGATCCCTTGAGTCCCACTTATAGTACTCAGGAAAGTCCCGATACAATATACCGCGGGCATGTTCAGACGTGTTGCTTTTCTCAAAGTAGGCTGTAAGCATGGACCTTTCAACACCTAGACGATTAAGCACTCGTCGAACACCCTCACGCTGGTAGAATGACACCATGTGAATGCCAGGAAGATGGAGTTGCAACGACAACACCAAAGGGGACCTATCACTTATATTGAAACCATATATCCTCCACAAGGCTTCTGGAGGAGTTACCCATCTAGCATCCCTATACATTTTGATCTCATCGATGTTTCCTTCATTGCCCTCCTTTCCAGCCTCTCTCACAGCAACAGACGTGCGGTCATGACCCTTGTGAATGTACTTGAACAAATACTTGATGGCCTTGATGCTCCCACATGCCTCAACATTGATGTGGCAATTGAACATGCGTAGGAGGTACGGATTGTAAGGCACGACCCATCTGTTGTCAAGGTCATGCCCACGAACCTTCTCTTTTCTACCATCATCACGCCTTCTGTAAACTGTGTACGAATCCTTGCCTTGCAATGTGGCATCACAAAAAGGTCGCGGGTAATGGTTCTTGCATGATTTACGACCCTTTGTGCATGGGCAGTTGCGATTAAGGACCTTTCACCGTCGTAGTTACTCTTTGATGTCCTTTGCACACATGTTTCGTCAACATGAGGAACAGGGGTACCAGTGAAACCAATAGTGCTCTCCTTATCTATAGTTTCCATTTCAGGCTCATCTATCAATGCAATCATATAAATGTAATCGTTACCTATATTGAGAATTTTTTTTTGCAATATCATGTTCAAAGACCAACAATATTCCAATATCTTTAATTACATGATAATTGAGTGAACATGTTCTCCTCAACAATATTGTCCGTCTGATAGAAGTCATTAGTATGGAGCCAATCATCTGTTGCAATAGGATCATTGTTTTCCTTGTTTGATGCAGTGTCATCATCTACAAAATTTTACACATTACATATATCTGTAAGAAAAAATAAATGTTACTCATCACTATATAGCAATATCAATATGTTAAGATTCACGCGTTACAATTGGTAGTTCCAGCAGCACGTTGTTGTTCTCTTTGATGATAGGCATCACGACGTCTCTTATTAATTGTATCCCTTTGTTGTTGCCATCGAAGTCTATCCCTTTCCCTCTTACGTTCTTTAGCATTGAGTGCAGTTAAATTTGAATCGATATAATTTAGAATAATGCACATATTATACGTCATGTAATATTGGACACAATGTATATAACCTTGTTTGGCAATGTTAGTCTTGTCTCCTAATGGTGCACGAGAATTATCATCCATTGTATGAATCTATAATAATAGAATAATGCAATTAGCACTTAAAGGCTATTCTGGAAATCAATATTCAAATCAAGTCAACATGTGTTCGGCTGTTTTGCAACAATTGGATTAGTGTGTGAATAAAACAGGAAGGCAAGATGCACAATAAAACCATGTTGCAGGCAACACTTATATATTAATATATTTGCCTGTTTGAAAGAAAGATTCCTGCACACCAATTCCAACCTATGAGTGCAAGAACATTGAAAGACATATCAAAGAGAGAGGATTCAGGATCAATGCCATTCATTGTTTCTAATCACACCCCGTGCCAACCTATGATGTCTCAAAGAAAAATAACTAATGCCTTCTATTTCTTCAAGACATCAAAAGGGATGAGGTGTAAAAACTATCCCTGAGATAAGAAAAATAATGAACAAACTCCAAAACTGAATTAAGATCTTGCTGCCATATGAGACAAATTTATATGGCAAAGGTGTTGATGCATCGTTTTCAGTAAATGCTTGTTGCTAGCATTAACATTACATGTATCCATAACTCATCACAAGTCACCATACATATTTAATCGAGAGGAAAAGAGCTACTGCAAAGAGCATGCAACATATTATGTTGTAAGGACCAGTATGCACACTCTGCACACAGAACATATGGTTCATTTTTGTGAGAAATGGCGAGGAAATCAGAGACAGTGTACCTTTGGATGCCCAGATCAACGAGCTTGCTGATGACAGCGTCGAGCGCGCCGCGCACGGCCTTGGGCGTGGGCACCCAGCTGCTACGCCAATATATGCAGGTTGAAGCCAATCTCCTCAATGGTGTAGCTACAGATTCTCAGGATATTCTAAGACTGAACTTCCATGGATGGATTCTTAATTTCTGCAGAGATGCAAAATCGTGTATAATCAAATCGTAATCAAGTTCATGACCTAATTCAATTCAATGACGAAAACAATCTTAGATCACAGAAGTGTATTAGTAATCATAGCCGCCTACCTTACAAAGGTCAGGCCCTATATTTTTCTTTTGTTCTGTTGAACAGGTGACTTAGCTACTTATTTCAGTCACCAGCGTTCCTAACTGTATATATAGACTACAGTAGCAGCTCCAACGTTAAGTTCATTGGAGGAGGCAAGTGCCATGGACACAACTGGCTACAGTTGGCCCAAACCTGCAAATAGCATGGCAGGGTTTTGGATAATAGGACTCACAGAAGATGCACTGAACAACTATAAGCATGGCAATGCAAGGTTCTAAACCTGTTGCTGGGTTTCATGCAGATTAACAAAGGTCTAGGTTCTGAACCTGTTGTTTATTTATTATGTAATATGTAAGGCAAAGTATTCATAATTATATATAGGCACGCACAAAAAAGGAATCAACTTTCATAATTATACATAATATAAACCAAAGTGACCACATCCTACGAAGTGACCATATCCTGCAGGGTCCTACTCGTATTTTTATTGATAGAGACCATATCCTGCAGGGTCCTACTCGTATTTTTATCAATTCTATCAACGTACCTGAACCTTGCTGATTTCGTGTATGGTAGCTTTGTAAGTGAATAGATAATGCTCTAATCCCACACCAAAGTTTCTCAAAACAGAACAACTGTCAATGATACAACATGATTGCTATTTATTTTCTTTCAGGTTGAGATAACACATTCAGGTTTAGCAAAAGCCAACTACACTGACTATCGGCGGCGGCCAGACGTAGCCTAGCGCGACGGAGCAGTGGGCGGTCTAGCGGCAGGTGGGGCGAGTGGGCGTCGTGCGTGGGGATGGCGGGGTCTTCCTGCTGCCGGATGGCGGGGTCAGCGTTGTTGCAGCGGTCGTCGTGGGTTGGGGCGGAGGCCGCGGCGTTCCGTGGTGGCGAGTTGGGCGCGGAACTGCCGGGGGACGGGAACGCGAGTGCGGGGCGTGGCCGGGCCGGGGGGACGGGGGATGAGGGAGGCGATGTATGCGAGTGGCAATGGTCCGTGATCCAGGCCATAACCAAACCAAACTAATCACTTCTGCCTTCGATCCCCAATCCAGCCTACTCCAATCGTTCCTCCTCTAAAACCACTCCACACCGAACTGCAGTGTTCTTAAATCCAAACAAGACCAATCCACGGACTAAAACTGGAATTTGAAACCGACTTCAAACTGTAATCGTGGAACGGTTCAAACAAATATCGCATCTCCGGCCCCTTCGCCATCGCCTGAGCACCTCCCCATCCTTCTCAGCTCCGGGCGCCGAACTGATCAACTCCCGCAGGTCCCTGAAGGCGGAGAGGAGCACGCCATCCGCGGGTTCTTTCGAGCTTGACGGCGGCGGAGGAGGACTTGAGGCTGGCGAAACCCAAGCAGTGCAGCGCGAGCCTCTTCCTCGTCCGGCCAGCGGCAACTGCGAGCTCTTGGAGATGGCGGAGCGAGCAGCCGGCCAAGTCCCGTGCGTGCTCTGCTTTTGTTCTTAGCTTGTCAACATCAGCATGACATCATGCTACGCTTTTTGGCCGTTTTCCTATAGAAAAATAAATCTAGTATACAATAGAAATACGTGGACATGGACTGGCTGCTGCTGGATGATACTGGGTTCGACCCACGGCTTCAGCCCGTTAGCAAGCCAAAACAATCGATCCAAAACCAAACCAAACTAAACTGCTCTAGATAATAACTCAAACCGAACCAGCCCACCAGCTTGCTTGGCCCATTTTCACCCAAACTAAAATGGCCCAAGGAAACCAAACCATGAAAACTGGTTCCAGCCCAAACCATTCTCAGGTTCAAGTGCGGGGCACGGCCGGGGGGACGGGGGTTGCGGGAGGCGATGTTTTTTTTGACCGGGCGAGCGATAGTTTCGCACGCCGGGTGAACGATTTACTGTGGTTCTTTTTAGGTGTAAGATACGTGGTCATATGGCGTACCTATTCGAGATACATTTTTCTCTTGTTGCGATAGCGATCCCGAACCGAATTTCTCGTTCTTCCCCGACGGCGGCTGCGGCAAAACGAGAATCTATTTGAACATCCTCAAATCTCATCTGTCTGCTATATAATTCGCGCTTTTCCTCGGCGGCGGCTGCGGCAAGACGGGGGACTTTTTTGAACAAACAAAATAAACGGGTGGATAGAACAGTTTGTTACCGCTGATGGATACTACTCCAAACGACTAGTACAGTGCCTGTGATAACGCTACGGCTTCATCTGGAACAACCAAACGACGATGGGATATTTCATCTAGTAATAGCATACATCTTCTTTCAAGAGATTGTAGCTCAGTAGCGTAATCATCAAGCCTCCTGATGTCTAAACTATCACCATCAAGCCTTCTCTACTTGGACATAGAACTGCTTGATATTCGTGCTAATGTTAGGTAATATTTTAGGATGCACATGAAAATAAAAAAATATATGTGGCTTACAGAAAATTTACATATACACATTAATCCAAAAGTCAGGATTAGCACTGTGATGAAACTCTGCGTCCTCTGACTCTAACAGTGAAGATGTCGCTGATCGCCTTGCCATAGTTTACACCTACCTTCCTAGCCTCTTCAAAGCTAATGCCCCGTGATTACACAAGGATCACCAATAGAAACAGAATACAAAAAGATGAGCGCAAATGCATTGAGGGAGGCAGAGGCCATTGGTTGAAGCACGATGAGTTGCTTATTTAGCTCCTGAAGTGAGCATAACACGTAAGCTTCTAGAGTGAAGTTCCATTCTTATAAAATTCTAGTGCCGGCAGGACTCGGGATATGTACATGAGCTAGCAAAAGACACAAAAAGTTGGTGACTCACATATAGCAAGGAGTAATCAAGTAGGATGAAAAGTATAGCGCCCTAGCATCGCACACTCACATGTGGGCTGCTGGTGAAGGCTGTGCCGCTTCCTGTTCATTGAGATCAAAGTTGGACAGCATATGAGCCTACAACTAGAGAACAATGAACCACCTTCAACGCAACCATTTCCATACAAGCACCACAAAAATAGTAGCATCAAGTCTTTGACTTCTGTTCAATAGATTAACTGAACTCAAGAATACCACACTTTTTTTATAAGAGACCAAATCACCATGCTTTGCTTCTTAATCAGTGGACCAGGGCAACTATGAATCATTCAACGAGGCAACCTTCACCTCCTTTGTGTCCTTGAAATACAAAACAAAATAAAATTGTAAAAAAATGTCCAACGCTGTTTGAGTGTGAACTGGATCCTAAAGATTTGAGTGTCCAACGCTGCCATATTCACCGATACATGCTGTTTTTTTATTTTTATTTTTTTGGGAAGGGCGGCCCTGGTACAAGCAATAGAGCTTTACCGCCTGTGACCAAGAGGTCCAGAGTTCAGGCCCCAGCCTCTGCACATTTGTGCAGGGACGGCTGCTGGCTATTTTTCCTTCCCCAGACCCCACAATGCGGGAGCCTACGGCACTGGGTACGCCTTTTTTTTTGGGAAGGGGGGGATACATGCTGTTTTATTTTTTTTGGCCAGGGAGGGGGCGGCTTTTCACATGTATTTTGAGTGTGAAATCGATCCTAAAGATTTGAACACAAAATCCTCTATCCAAGCAAGCCCCAACTCCTAGTTTCCACGCTGAACCTTGTACAATAACGATATTTCTTCATAAGATATCTTTAAATACTACATTGCATATGTTCTGATCTTCTGATTTAAGACAATCATAGTTTGTCCTCTACAATGGGTTTAGGTAGCTTGAAAACTTCAGTGGGCTAACGGATTTGTTTAATTAAATAGGCATACTACAATTGGTTCAGTCACATGCATGTCAAAATTTTTGTTGGAATATTATGGTTGCTGCTATATTAGTGATACCTGAAGGTTTTGCGGTCTCAAAATGGCAACCATGCTCACATAGAGCTCTACAAAAAGAGCCTATAAATGCATGAAGCATGAACCAGTGAAAAAAATATTAACAGATAGTCACTGTATTTTTGTAATGACGCTTACACAATACTGACCATTTATAACAAGGTACGGAGTATGAACAGATATAATCAACATAACACTCCTCTGTGCAGCTTCTACCAGTAAGCAACAGCTATAGGATAGTAGTTGGGAAAGAAAATTTATAAGTAGGAGAAACAAAACATTATGTTTATCTCAGAAATGCCAAATGTGGAGAAGGTGAGAACTTACTTTGTGGCTCCTGGAAAATTCAGAAGCCCACCCAAAGCGTGCATGTTGCCTAGCCACTCCTTGAACAGCAGCAAGAAGGCGGTGGTCCTCATGTGTATCCTGCCTATGAAGAAATTGCTCCTGTTTTAGAGTGGCACAAACTATTGTATTATCCACTAAACATAAATGTTTTTCAAAGGAAATGGGAGTAGGACGCTTACAAGGTAGTAAAAATATCAATCTCCTGTAGAAAAATTCTCCATCTCCATGCACTGGCCTCAATTCAGAATAGGCACGACAGGTTGAGTACATTTGAATGAAATTCCACTCGTTTCTCAGCAACCATTTCGTGGAGCTCATAATGCCAAATGAACCCAACATTGTGTACTTTCTGCACAAACACAAGAATAAAGAAATTAAATCAAAATGATCTAAACCAGGAAACATCAGTTCTAATACCTTGGGTTCTAATTTGTTATTTTTTCAGGTTTCCACATATAAGAAAATTTTAAGCCACTAATAAATGAAATTTTTTTCCTGATACTGATTTGTTCTATGAAGAAAGAAAGAACATAATTATGCCATGCCACAATCTAGTGCTGGCTAAAACTGGTCTGCAAACATTACCAGGTTATCACACACCAATTTGATAGGCACCGCCTCTGTCCTCACCACCTATACTCAGTATCATTGTTGCTTGTCTCTCTCATACCAATTTGATAGCCACCTACTCGCCACCTATATACTCAGTATCATTGTTGCTTATTATCTGGAATAGGTAGTCGTAGCAATACAAAATAGGTTTAGTAAGTGAATGACAAGAGTAGCTAGTAGCAATAGCTTGCATCCGATTGCTTAAGCTGACTCAAATATAGCAATGACAATGCATACAGCTATTTAATTATTTATATCAGCAGCCCAAGCACTGATCCAGAAGCTCAAGAAATTTAATATATAGTTCTCAACTATTTATTTATTACTAACTATTTGTATGTAGTTGCGCAAATTTTTAAGTTTTTAATCAGACTTGAAGTTTATGCAACAAGCACCGCATGCCGGACGACATCATCTCTGGCTCTGGCACCGACACCAACGACATCATTTTCGGGAGGCGATGGCCGGCGAGATCAACGCGTGGGGCTTTGACCAGTGTGTGTTTCCTTCGCTTGCTTTTGTTTCGGTTGCTTTTTTTTATTCGGTGGTGATGCCAGGAATCGATCCCTGCTCGCCGTGGGGGCGTGGGGGTGTGGGCGCGGGTGAGAAGGAGGGTGAGAAGCCTGGACAAACATTACACGTCGGCCGTTGGATTTAAGATTAATGTTATATAATCCCTTCATTTAAAGAGAGGGAGGTGGAGGCAGAAGTTTCAATTATTGTATAGATAAACCAAACCGCTTTCAGTTGACGCTGACCATATACTATACAGCCGTTCTCCACATGGAGCTGAAGGTGGTGAAGGTTCTTGACATAGTCCGCCGCCGACCGTTAAATGAATTCAAACACCATGCAGATTCCTGTCCATACCAGCTCTTCAACATTGCGTTTTTTTTTACCACGACAAGTGTGAGTACATGCGCACCAGGTGATCTTGTATTCTTGTTATTCCTTTTTTTTCATCTTATTGAGTTACATGCACGTATATATATACATGTGTCTTCTTTGGCTATATGTTCATCATGTGAGTTGATTGTTGATTTCTGATTCTGGCATTTATTTTGCACATGAGATTCAGCATGGAACACCGTTTCACAAGATACTCCCTCTATATTGTAAAGAAAGTCATTTTAGGATAACGACACGGCCTCCAAACACAACTTTGGCATCTTGTTTTTATTAAAATATTTATAGAAAAGTGATGTATGTATACTTGTATAAAAATATTTTTTAAGACAAATCTATTGATATAATTTTCACATTTAAAAACTCAACAAGTTAAAAGTTATTGATGGTTCCCAATGTTTGACCAAGGCTTGTCCAAAAGGACTTCTTATAATATGGAGGGAGTACATCCATCTAGAAATAGGCTATTAGGCCAGTCTTAATGGGGTTTTATAGGGGTTTCGTGCATATTTAATACAGAGACACATCAGCACTTTGCATGAAATAGAGAGGAGAGAGAGAAAAATCGTTTCATCATGGTGAAACGATATAGCGTGTCTTAGTAACCGGGTGAAACCACCATTGAGGCATTTTGTTTCATCTCCCCCGATCATGTGTGGGCCGCGTTGCGCACCATCGTCCCCATCTTCCCACACACATCGTCGCCATCTTCCTGTGCGGCACATCATCTTCCCGCCCGCCCAACCCTATCCAGCACCCCTCGGCAGCCTGCTTGACCTCACCCGCCGTACTTGGGAATGAAACGAGATCCAGTCGCCATGGATCCGCCACCAGTAGAGGATTCAAGGCGGCACGTGCCCCTGGTGTGCCTACTTCGTCCTCTGCTGTGCCGTCATCCACCATGCCTCCACGGCCACCACAAGGAGCAGGATGGGGCGCCATATCCCCAAATTTTGCATCTCTTCATGCTAACCAACATGACCCAAAATCATGGTACGTTTGATTTTGATCTGTGCTGCCTGTTGATTTCTATAGCTCCAAATAGTTTACAATGGTACAGATGTTATTAATCCTGCAATTTGATTTGCATAGCGCACTGGAGTTGATTTGTACAGATGCCTGCAAGTAGTTTAGTGATTCGATACAGCTCTGATAATGCTCTGTAGTTGATTTCATAATGCAGGTACCTTTGATCTTGCAAGTAGATGATATATAGCTGTGAATATTGCTCTGTTTTAGATGGTTTCACAATTTAAACATAACTTGAATGGAATGTATCTGCACAGCTTGATTTTTCTATCTTGTTCACCCAAATGGAAAGTGGTTAAAGCAATCTTTTTCTGTTTTTGTAATTGTGTCTCAATGGCAGGGCTTGTCCACCAGGTGGTTATCTAAATTTACTTCAACAAACAAAGTATCCGCCGCATCCACACATGCAAGGAGAAAATTTTCATTTAGTTGGTCAGGCCATGAACTTCAACCCAATGTCACCAACACCAACACCCCCACCACCACCATATGATAGTTGAAGATGAGAAAGAACTAGAAATTATTGAAGAAAATCTGGATCTAAATGTGCCTCCTAGTTCATCAACCGTTCAAGAACCGGAATTCTCTCCGGATCAGGAAGTTCCGTCAGAGAGAGCTTTAGAAAAGGATACTACTATTCGAGATCGATTGGCTCATCATTGACTTAAGAATGATTTGGTGGAACATATTTCGAATAAGTTTGGTGCTTGTCGTACACCATATATCTATTATAGTTAGTTAACTACCTTAAGAATTTAACTACTTCATCTGTGATATGATCCTGCACTAATTTTTTTGTGAATGCTGAGAACTCATGCTGAGCTGTTTTTTTGTTTGTGCAGGATGAAAGCAAGGTTGAAGGCAATCTGAAAGCAAGGCTGAAGGCAATCTGATCCTGCAGTACTGAACGTATGCAAGGCTGAAGGCTATTTGAACTTTTTTTTTATCTACCTTATCTATGTTTTTCCAGTGACTATGCGAATGATGTAGTTGTCAATCTGGTCCAGTACTCCAGACTGTCACTTTAGTGGTCATCGTATGCAGTCTTGCTATTCTGGTTATTTGAATGAACAATCGTATGCCATGGTGCTATCCCATTTTATCTTGCTTCTGTGTGTGCGTTCTGGATGGCATCCTTTCTGAAGCTAGATGTGTGTGCGTTCATGAGTATTGCAATTAGTTCATATATTATCCTATGTTGATTTGATCATGTTTATTTGGCAAGTGGTAGTACGTACATGAATTAGTTTGATCGTGGTGTGCAGCCAGCCGTACGAGTTTGATCTGGACACACAATAGCTACAGAGTTTATCTATATATTTGATCACAACAATAAACAAGAATTGAATGCTACAATGAGCATATGAAATGGTGCAATGAAACTCAGCATTGTGAAGATCAGTTTCGTTTATTGTTTCATCGTGCTTCAGCTAATGTGGCGTTTTGAAAACCGTGTAGTAGAACTATGCATTGAGACTGGCCTTAGAGGCGCAACCAATGTCATCTCTGTTAAGGTTGCAAAGTCCGATGTGTCCATCAATATATATGGCACTGTGCTGGCACGGGATCGAAACGACTACAAATGTGTGTACTTATTCAAGTCTGGATGCTCAAGCGGGTATGTTAAAATCCTCACTTTTTTTTGAATACAACTATTTGTCAAATCTAGATGCTCTTCTTTTTAGAGGTGATAGGGCTCTACCCTCAGGCAGCGTGTTCCCTGGGTGTTCATGCGTCTGAGGGGTTGGCGTTTTTAGGACATATTTCTTTTCTTTTACCATTAATCTTTAAACTGTGTAATTTTGTTGCGATGGTAATAAATTTTAGTTTCACCGTTGTGGAAAAAAAATCTGGATGCTCCTGAGTATGTAGATAGTCCACCGTGACAATTAAATTGGATCATTGTATTAGAGGCCTGTTTGATCATCTTAGTTTGTATAGTACCAAATTCCAAATATTGATTTTTATGCAATTAAATGCAAACAATCAAGTCATTCCATAGGGATAGGGTCTGCGTTTAAAGTTTGAGTGCTGAAATGTTAGAATCAGTGGTTTCATTGGGTCTGAAAAAAAGTCACTTGTTATTCTGTCCACATATATCTATGTGTTGCTTGCAATAGCAGTATAGGGTCCAGAATCATGTTGTTTGTGTCCTGGCCAGGGAAACGCCTTACTGTTTACAAGTTTTGTACTGGTAAAAATAAAAGAATATGTATTGGTGCCATGTTCATTTGATCGTAGGAGTTACATGCTTGTTACTTGAATGAAAGTCATATGTTGTTCACTTAACTGCAGTAATTGAGAGGTTGCCTTTGTTTGAACTTTGGAGAGTTGGGAACACAGAATCCGAAGATCCCAAAGCTTTGGGCTATATACCATTAGTAGAAGCTGGCATGGCTATGTTACGTAACAAAATAAACATACATCCAAAAAATAAAACTTTGTTGTGTTCGTCCACTGTAAACTAGACTTGGTGGTGATGCTCAATACAAAGTGAGATCTATTTCATACAAAAAATACTTTCATACACTATCTACACAAATTCGTCATGACATAACCTTGATATGGCTAAATTACATTTGACTTATCAAGCTTGAATCATTTTATGTAATTTTTCCCTAAAATTCCAATGCAGAATCGAATGCTAGCTTTAACTAGCCCATATCGAGCTCATGGTGCTGCTGGTACTATGTATTTTGAGTTCCATTTGAAGATTAAGGGCAAGAAGGAGATAGATGTCTAAGATTTGTACAAAGGTTTGCTAGAGTGCAATCCCTTTAGATCTACTCTAGCTCAACCATGCACTTATTCACTAGAAAGTTGTCTAAGTACAGAAAGTCGCCTAAGTCGCCCAATTACAATGGATGCCTGTTCAATTTGCTTTGGAAGCTTCTCTTGAAGTCAATGTCTTGAATGGCCAATCATTTTACACTAGCAAAATATCTGCTCGAACTTCTAGAAATGATCTCAAAACCATTCTAGATGATGAAACCAAAATTGTTCTCTATGACAATAAAGTGCCAGGAACAAGGATTAAACTTGAAACTAGTGGATCTATTTCATTAAGTCATCGTATAGTAGTTGTCCCACTGAGTGGAGACCTGTTGCCCAAAATTCTGTTTGGGAGGATCGTAAACTTAAGCACTATGAGCTTGTTTTAGGACAAGACGTTGAAGACCATAGATGCAAACTAGGCCATTATGAGCTAATGGTGAAGATTATTCATAGTGGTGTCTTCAGACAGCACCTCCCAAGATGTGGAAATGCATTGGGGATAATTTAGTTTTTTGGTGATAGAATCTAAACCTTTATCAGAATAATGTTACATCTTAAGTGTTAGCACCCAATGTGGGAACTCAAAGATTAAACGGAGCAATGTATTTATGTCTCTATTAATGCATTGTGCTGAGATGGGTGAATTGGATTCTATTAATACAATGATGCTAAGCTGGGTGAATTGGATGAACCTGACATGTGATCTTTGCATTATTGGATGTGTTATATAGTCCATCCTTTAACTTCCATAGTTAGTTCAGTGCCTTTTGATGGCAATAATAGAACATTGAGTGTATCTACATTTGAGTTCAACAAAACATGGCATCTTGCAACATACATGAAAGCATCTAGGCCCCTAGTGGATTTTAGTGATTATTGATGTTAAGAATAGAGGAAGACACTACTAAAAGAGATACTATTGAGGCCCAAAAGGGGACAATATATAGAGTACATGCGAAAAATCCTAGACTAGAGAGATTACACTAATACACCTGACTAATATAATATTTCTTAACACCCCCTCTCAAATGCAACATGAATGCAGTGGTGTTGCATTTGGAGTTGGCACTATACACTATACTTGAAAAATAAAATATACAAATTACATCCAAAATCCAAAATAGAAGATACCATCAAAGCGTGCAACTCTCAAACATTGTTAATGTAGAAATGATCTCCTCCACAAGAGTGTATTGCCTTCACAACACATACTTCAGCAAATACCTCAAGTATTCACAACACAATACATCAACTCTTCATCAAATATAAACCTTGCTTTGGAGACTTTTGAACCCGATGATAATAGAGAGATGTGTGGAATCAAGCCCAAGGAAGCATAGAGATTACTGCTGCAAAACGGCAAGCAGTAGGATAGAATGACAACGATGACAATAAAGGCCATTGGTCAAGAAGTGTAGCAAATGACTATGAAAGAGACCAAGAGGGCATAGTCGCATCAATGATGATAATGATTAGCTAAACTAATAAGACAAAGCTAAGCAAAGAAAAAAATATCAGGATTTCTAAATATCTTCTAGGAGATTCTTGCTTTTGTTTTCTTCCACTTTTTGTATGGTCCAAATATTCTTAACATTCATGCTCACCAAAATATCAATCCATGTTGTCTTTCTATTGGACTTTTTTTCTCAAAGTGGAAGATAACTCCCATAAAAATCTTCTAGTACCTGTGTCATGTGATGTACATGTGCTTTGTGTCTTTTATTTGTGCTTTTTTATTTGTGCTTTGTTGTATCATGTGACATGGCAACTCCTGATTTGTTCAACAAACAGAAAAATCTTCCACAAGATGTGTCATTCCCAAAAGTATTGGCTGGTCTAACAAAATACGTGGACTTGCACGGCTTGGATGAACTATGTTGGATAGAACTGTACTTTAATTTGGATGGATTCAAATGCAACAGATTCGATGGAAATGAAAATAGGCCTCAATATACTAGGATTGCAGGAGCAAGGATAATAGCAACAACCATTGAACAATTTGGATAGAAGCCACAATAACCTGGGTAGCAACAAGAAGTATGGTGAATAGCAGCATCACAAAACTACAAAAGCTACACCGTGACAATAGAATAGAGTAAATACAGAGTGGCAGATCAGAGCTGACCAAAAGCAGTGAAGAACACAAGTAGATCATAGGACCTCTTCTATTTTGCGGGCAACATAGCAGAAGGCGGACGAAGGACAGATAGCAGAAGTAAGATTAACAAATAACTAATATATACCTTAATAATTGAAAACGTAAGATTATCATGTACCTTAATAATTGAAAACGTAAGATTATCATGACTGACGTGTTTTGTGGAGGCAATTTGAGTTAGGTCACCGTAACAGTGATTGTTTGGGCCATTGGTTTCATGCGCCTGTTGATGAAAATTGTTTCGATTTTCAAAGGGTGACGACAAGGTTAAGGACGAACTAGTTCTAAGTGTCATTGGGCGTTGAGAGACATTTGGGGCCTATTTGGCATGGCTCAAACTCCAGACAGAGCAGCTCCACTCCAGAAATCCAGGTGGAGCTAGCTCTGAGTGGAGTTGGAGCTGTGTGTTTAGGGGGTGTTTGGCTAGAGGATAATCTCAACTCCAGAATGGTGTTTAATCATCCGTATTGTCTACTCTGCCCTCTAAGTAGGCCCAGGTGTCATCCTTTCTTCCTAGTTGCTGCAAAGGAACTCAGACATTGCTGGAGAAGAGAGAATGAAACCACGAACAGAGCCGCCACGACCCTGTGCTTGATAGGATAGGGAAGGAAGAGGAAAGGAGGCTCTAGGAGAAGGCAGATAGAGCTAGAGTGAATTGGACTAGCACCACCTATCCTGCGGTAGCACTCGATGGGCCATGCCCTCGCCACAAGCCTTGTCGGTGACCTAGATTCCTATGGGAAGCTTCGCCTGCTGGGGGCCTTGATGACAACCTGGATCCGTGTGGTGTGATTCACCCACTGGGTGCCCCAATGACAAATTGGATCCATGCATGGAGGTCCGCCCGCCGAGGGCCTCGGCATCCGCGTAGGGAGGTTCGAGCAGGGGAAGGGAGACCGCGTGGCGACGCTACCCTACGAGGTCAACATGGCAGGGGAAGGGGTGGCAACGAGCTATGGGGAGGGGGCGATGGCGAGCTGCGAGGGAGAGGGTGGCGACAGACAACGTCGTATGGTCGCATCACGCGCGAAGAAGAAGCTGCACGTCGGGGGAGGGGCGGATAGGGAAGGGAAGGTGCAAAAAAAAGGAAACGGTTCGACTTGTGTAACTAGTGGCAATTGCAGGTAATTTCATCCAACTCACGTCTAGGTCCATTTTGGAGAGTTCTAGAGTGGGAAAAGAGGTGCTCCGAAAAAATATACTAGAGCTCCATAAACTCTATAAAGTTGGGCTACTTCAATATTTTTGGAGTTGGGATGTTTGGGTAGCTTCACCCAGCTCTAGCTTGGAGTTCAGCCCTGGAGCCATGCCAAATAGGCCCGAGTAGTTTAGGACTTTGTTTTTTCTCTGGTTGTACTGTTAAGGGGTGTGAACTAATAGCTTGACCTAGGTGAGTTTATTGGTTTAAATATGGTGCACACTTATCAAACTTTATACCAGGTAGTTCAGAGATGGCTCAAAGATCAAGTGGAACAAGCTTCGTTTCGGAAGCTTTTGGATTTGGAGTTGATCGAGTGCCAGCTGTTTTGCTTAACCGAACGCTAGAGATGAACAGACTGGAGGCTGACAACTCTCTCTTAGGAATTCACTAACTTTCGGATGTTGGTAGATATAGCTGACCGATTGGCTTACATTGATTAAGGGTTTTGGTAGAGGTAAAGGATAAAATTAGAATGAATGAATATTCAATAATATTTTGTGTGTTTACGAAGTGAGAGTAAAGTTAAACAGTAGTAGGGCTACCGCATGTGAACGTAGTACACAAAGTTTAGTAATCGTTTTTATATATAGGAAATAATCAAATATATTTTTATGCTTTCCATAGAATATAATGGAAAAAACCTTCATTGATATTTTTAAGGGGCTTGAGCATTTCTGCCCCTTTTTTCACTTCGTGATTTTACCCTTATAATTTTTAAACAAAGAAAGACTTTTCTAGTTGTTAAGTCCCTCTAACAGTGTTATCTTTTGGACAAAATAATGGCTTTGCCTATGCGTTTTTACCTCTATTTTGTTATGTTGTATTTTTATCCCTATTTTTAGATAACAAGCTCTTATTTTCTTCACAGATTTTTATAAAAAAAATTCAGCAACACTTCAGTTAACAATCCATATAAATATAATTTAATATCACACAAATGTGTGAATTATCATATCCCAGCGGTAGGAGAGAGACATAGGGTATCCTTGTCTTTTTGTGCATGTGTTTTTTTTTTGCCATTTAATCAAACTATCTCAAATGATGTTACATAACAGGGGTAAACGAGAGCTTTATCGGAAAAAAAGAGGTTGACATCGCAAAGTTAAAAAATAAGGAGGCAAAATCGTCATTAGGCTTTGAAATAGGGTAGAAACACTAAAATCCCTATTTTTAGAAGACATCATGGGACCCACTCAAAATAACTGTGCAGGTCCCACCCAAATAGTGTGTGGGTCATCCACATATAAAATTGGATCCTAATCGCTCCATTTGCTTGGACGTCTGAGTCTCCACTGCGGTCATGCAAAATATACCGTGTTCTCATGCCAAGCGTGTACTACTATCTCTACAACTAATATTTTTCTTTGAATTGAAAAGTACTACTACTATCTCTACAACTAATATTTTTCTTTGAATTGAATGTACTACTGCTAATATTGTAGTTCGAGCTAAAAGCAAATGGGAACATGCCGAAGTTAATTCTGACAGAAAATGTTGCCATGGAACCAAAGAAAAAATTCCGTCTCGCGCGCTGGGGTCCGTCCAGCCCAGCCCAGCCCAGCCCAGCAAAAAGACGGCAGCCTGCCTGTTCCTCCAGGCCCAACTCGAGTTAACCCCAGACAAGGCGCTTTGTCGCTATCGAGATTCGAGAGTCGAGAGCGTTTCCGTTGAGCCGACACTGTCCGTTTCGCTCCCCCATTACCCAACGGTTGTACGCCGCCGGCGATGGACGCCGCCGCGGGGGCCGCAGCCAAGTTCCAGGCCCTCAATGCCGAGCTCGCCGTCAAGTCCTCTCGCGTCGCGGAACTGGAGGCCAGGGTGTCGCTCATCGAAGCCGAGAACGCGCGATTGAGAGAGGCGCTGGCGGCGTGTCTTGCTGCTGCAGGCGACGAGGATCCCAAATCTGGCCACCGGTTGGCGCCGGGGTTGCTTAACAAGCGCGGGTCAGCCGAGGAGCCGGACAGGAGTGTGGTGCGCGATGTAATTGAGGTCAGTGACGAAGAAGAAGAGGGGGTTAGGGTTACCGTTACTATTGATGCCAGCAGCAAGGGGAGAAGCCTGGAGGAGGAGGAGGGCGTCGCCGACCCCGACCCGACTCCTCAGAAGCGCGCGGTCACCGGAGAGAGCGAGGATGAAGAGGGAAGCAGTGTGGGTGTGGGTTTGGAGGATGACGATCTCTTCTTGGTGTCGCCACGGGGTAGGAAGAAGCGTGCGGCGGCGCGGCTGGTCATCAGTGATAGCGAGGATGAGGATGCAAAGCATAGTATTGATGATCTGGAGGAAGGTGATAAGCCCAGCAAGAAGCGTGGATTTTGCAGAATCTGTGACAGTGACGATGAGGATGCCAATGCCACTGAGGGTGTCCATGTGATTACTTCGGAGGCGGCGCAGATTGAGAGTGGGGAGGATGAGGATGACACGATTCCCATTTGTCAGGTGCTGAAGAAGATGAGGAAAGGGAGGACCAACCATGACGACGACGAATTAGGTGAAGTAAAAGGGTGTTCTACTCCCTCAACAAGACGCTCAGCTCGGTTGGTTAAAAATCAGTCTAAAGGTGGGGGACGACCTGCACGGCGGGTTCTCAACTTTGTTGAGCCCAAGGAATGTGAAGGGAGTGAAGATGATATGGAAGAGGAGGATGATGATATGGAGGATTTCATAAATGATGATGAGGATTCTTCAGAGAATGCTGTTGAATCTGCTGAAGAATCCTGTGACGACGAACCGCAAGTGTCTGGTACATCTGTTCTGAATGAAGAATCCTCTTCAGGACCAGAAGAGTCTGACAGTGTGGTAGACTATGCAGATGTTATGGCTTGCATAGGCCGTAAAAACAAAGCTAAAGAAGACTTTAAATTTGAGGGAGATATGCTAACAGCATTCAATGAACATCCCGAGCTCTGCCTGAAGGCTGTTTGTGCCCTCTATCGGAGGCAAACCAAAGAGGAACAAATGCATAAGGCCACTATTGTTCATAACAAGCAGGGATTTAGCCAGATACATGCCCTAAAGTATGTGCATATATATACACCTCCTTGTCTTGCTGCGCTAGCTATTTAATTGATTTTCTAGCAGATTCATTGCTTGTCAAAAGAAGCAAGGGGATGGGATCAGCCGGAACTTTAATTTCAGCATTGTAGGAGCCTTCTTGCGTACATATATTTATTTCACACCTTTTCCTTTATGTGAAGGAAGGATTTAGTTAGTGGTTGTTTGGAAAGTCAAGTGTGTGTGTGCTCTGTTTATTTGTGTTTAGTTCTTTCTCAAGCACTACTGATACCTTATTTTCTTTTCTCATATACTTGGGCATTGTAAATTAACCAAAACAAGCTGTATAGACTCATTAACTTGACCATGGTAATTCTGAAGATGATCAGCCATGATTTTTGTTCATCTAAAAAGTTTCAGTTGAGGGAAAATTTCATTGCTATTAACTTGCACAACAAGGTGCATGAATTTTGTGTAGCTCCAAGTCTATTGTGGTATTCCACTTTAAAGAGTGAAGTAGAATCAAATGACAGGCACTAAGGGATGTTTTTCATGTGCTCAGTCGACTGACATTTGATTACACTCTGCTGTTCATTTCAGGGCATCTTGTATAGCAGAATTTCTGGTGGATGGTGATCTGTATGGTCCAGTGAAGAAGACCATCTCAGACTTAAAAGAGTATGATTGTTATGCTCTTGACTTCTGTCACAAGATGGCTTCAAATTACTCAAAGCAACTGTTTGCAATTTATCAGAACAAGGAAGACCCTTACTTCCATCCATAGCTCTGGTAACATG
This sequence comes from Bothriochloa decipiens, assembly GCA_023333625.1. Taxonomy (NCBI): domain Eukaryota; kingdom Viridiplantae; phylum Streptophyta; class Magnoliopsida; order Poales; family Poaceae; genus Bothriochloa; species Bothriochloa decipiens. The sequence goes on along the minus strand of CM041645.1, from coordinate 7,707,014 downwards.
TACACCTTAGGTTGACCTTTTGTCCCTGCTGTGTTTTGCCAAATGTCTGCCTTACTCTTGTCACTCTTTTGTACATAAGTGTTTAGTTGTTGGATCTTCTGGGGAAGTTAGGGCCTGTTAACTCTTGATGCTTGTGTAGGAAAACGAGTGTCCTATTGTGTCTGTGTTGTGGTCTTCTGTGTGCGTAAGTGCCTGTGCTGCACTTCCTGTTTAATATACACCCTTAAGATAATCTGTTTATTGGGCATGAAGCCTCGTCTGCAGCAAATGTATGCATGGCCAAATTACTATCGCTCCAAATGATGCTTTTGATCTTGAGTTTATCACAATGTTTCGTACAAGAGATGAATTGTAGAGTAGGTTAATGGTATTGGTAGGTAATAGAATTTCTGCGAAGTCCTGCAGTTGCTTTCGATGCAAACCATTATTAAATGGAAGGGGCCCACTAATTTACCTGGTCACAAACTGACCAGGTTGATACTGAATTCAGACTTCTGGAGAACATTTTTTTTTTTTGCTAGAGTTGCTGAAATTTGTTTTAGGTAATGCGTGCAGGGATCTTGGTCGGCAGTCTGTATGATGCTTCCCTCGTAACCTATATAAGTTATTTCTTATTGCATTCCTGTAACACCCTGGTGTTAAGCATGTATTATCTTGCATATCATGAGCATGATCATCTCATTTGCATAGTCATTTATTTACATAAAATGATAAAATCAAAATGTACTTACCTTGTTTTGAACTAGAGCTATGTGATAGGTTGATTATTTGGGGTTGAGTGTTAAATGAAGTTTGTAGAGAAAATTGTTTGGAGCAATACTTATTTTGGGGTCATTTCGTGAAAAGGCTTGGAAGTGGGTCAAAAATGTCAAAAACAGTTTATAAAAATGATTTTCTTTTTAATTTTAAATGGATTTTAAAGCCCCATTTTTAAAATTCACATTCTAGGCAGAATTAGGCTTTGATGTTTAAAAGTGAAATGTTCTACTCATCAAAAGGAATATTTCATCTTTTACAAGTTTCTTCAAATTCGGATTATTTTGAAAAATATGGGGTTAATCAAGTTCTGCACGAATGTTGGCGCAGTGGGACCCACCACGCCAGTCTCTTCTTCTTCCCTCTCTTCTTCTTCCTCGCGACGGTGTCGCGGCCGACGCCGGCCACGCGGCGTCTGTACACCGGACGACGCCGCTGCCCGCTGTGTGGCCTCCTCATCCAAGCGCCGCTCGCGCGCGCCACACGCCCGCACTCGGCCTGGCCCCACCGCTCGCCACTCGCCCTCCGCTCGGCCCTGCTCTGCTCGCATGCGCGCCACGCGCTCGTCGATGCCCGACGCCGCGCTCTGCCTGTCCGAGCCCGAGCGTCCGCTTCGAGGTGCCCCGACCGCGTCATTCTCTCCCTCGCTCACTCCGCCACCAGACATTCGCTCGCCCCCTCCTTTCCCTCACCAGAGCCCAAGCGCGCCGTGGAGTCCGCCATTGCCGCCACCGTGAGCTCACAGCGCCGCCGCGCCCGTAGCCTTGATACATTTTGCCCAGAGCTTGCCAGTAGCTTCGCCTTGAAGCGAGCCACGTCCTGAGCGCGATTCCTGCCCTCGAGCCCCAAGGTAGAGGTCGAATCGACCGTTCCCCTTTCGCCGGTCATGGCCGCCCGACCGCCGCGCGGTCCGCCGTGGCCAGCAACCCCTTTCTCCCTTAATTAGCTTGCGCATCGTGACCGCCTGCTCGAGTAGCGTAGGTTGGTGTAGCTAATGGGACCGATTAGGGTTCGAGTCCGTCGGATTTTGGTCGTCCACCGTCGCGGGTTGCGCCGCCGCTCGCCGGCATACCTCGCCGTCATCGTTTCAGCCGGCCATCCGTCACTTGGTCTAGTCTATCTGAATCGCCTCGACCTCCTGTCGCTCTAGGGCTAGTCCGTGTGTCCCGCCATGACCGATTTCGGCGAGTTCGCCATCGACCCTCGTCGCCGGCCGCCGTCGCGCGTGGCCACCGGTCAAAACCTCGCTCATAGCTTGCATCTTGTACACCAATGTGTTCGCGCTGACGAGCTGAGTCTTTCGGTAGCCGTAGCTCGGCCGGAGACCTCGCCGTCGGCGAGGAATCCCGACGCCGACGACCATTCCCCGCCGCGTGGACCGCGGGCATCATTTGTGTTCTTTGTCGGACTTAAGTGCAAAGTAGCCAGACTAAGCGAGTTTCTTTTTAGGGCTCGGTTGTTTTCTGAAAAGTCCAGGGTTCCTGGTGCAAAACTGTTTTCTTTATCGGTTTTAAAGAAAATGAATTCCAGATTTTTGTAAAAGCTTTGAAAAATCATAACTTCCTCATTTTTAGTCCAAATGAGTTGGTTCAACTTGCACTATTTTTCTTTTGGGGTGATCTATGCATGAAAAATATGAAAGGTAGATTTTGTGATACTTTTCTGTATAGATTTATTTATCTCTATTAATTGCTTTTATCTTAGAAAATGCATAAGTAATTCTCTGTTGCTCAGAAAAATGTGAGACCAAGTTGTTACTCTTCTTATGTCATGCTCTATCAGTGAAAAATTTTGTGAGGCTATGTCGTGTGGAAAGTTTGCTCTGTCTAATTATGGTGTCTATTTCCATTAGATGATAAATAATTCATAATAAATAATATATATGGAATTTATGCATGAAACTTTTTGGAGGATGTTTTTATGTCAATCTAGAGCTAAGAATGTTCTGAGATCTGTTGTTTGACATTTTTCTATATACAAAGTATTTTATGCCAAGTGAATTGTGCTGCCTTGTCATTTTTGTGTAGGATAAAGTACTTACTGTTTTGACCTGAAATTTTTATGGTAGTCTACACTAGACATGCTTAAGCTCCTGAAATTTTTACAGAATTTTCTAAATAGTCTAAAGTCATGTTGCAGTTCTACCTTGATTGCTTTTAATAACTAATAATGCTTTAAAGCTACCATTTCATGTGTGTAAAAATACTTTTTATGATATTTGTGATGTGTGTGATATGTTATTAGTTTTGCTTCAGTAGAGGGTAGTATGCAAAACAATGGTTGTTTGTAATTCCTTATAGCATGCAAGTAAATTGTAATGCGAGGCTTGTTTAAGATTTGTCGGTAGAAGAGAATGCAGATGACATGTGCTTATCTTATATGTTTTAAAATCATATCCTTTATCTTAGCTGAGCATTCATTCACCATCAGTATCAGCATTGTATTTCTATGTATACATGGTATTCATACGTACTATGCATCATACAGGATCGTCAGAGCTCGAAACGGTAGTTCCCGGAGTACAAGGAGAGGAAAGCCAGCAGGAAGCTTTGGTGCGGGAAGTAGCAGCAGAAGAGGATCCCGAAGCTGATCTTTCGGAATGTCCCGACCACCAGCCAAGCTCTTTCCTGAAAGGCAAGCCCCGGAGCATTCTCCCTGTGGTTTGCAAAATATCTAACTTGAGTCCTTTACTTGTTTGATGCATTAAGTTATAGGCATTGTTTTATACCATTGCTGTATTACTTATATTCCTTGCCACTGTATATCCTTCAACCCTGTTAGGTTCACGTATGAATATTTGCTTAGCCCTTCTTTAACTAGATCGGTAGAAGTCAGGTGATTTCCTGTCATCCACGAGTTATAGGTGGTGACTCAGAATGGTTGAATACATTATTATCTTGGATAACCATGTGGAGATAATAAATCGAGACCGGGCGGGATTGGTGTTGAGACTGAACTGGAGGTTCGGTGAGGTTATCCCATCTGTGTCGAACTAGGACCCTGTCCGTTGTACGTCCTCAAGTCATATTGAATTTATGCCTCACATTTAGCTAGAAGGATAAGTCGTTCCGACCGCGAAGCCTAATTTTGATTTGGGCCGGGAGTCGACCTGCTGTACGCATCGTATTGGTGAAGATGGGGGACCACGGGTTACGCGGAGAGTAAGTCCGAGGTCAGGGTCGCCCTGAATAAGGCAGCCGGACGGTTCCCGGATACGATGGTACCTGTTGATCCCACGCTTTTCCCAAATTGAATGTCGGTGATCTGTAGCTTACCGTGGCTGGTGAGTGTGGTTTGTGTGAGGAATACCCGCCAGCTGGTTAGTAATCGATTATAATCGCCATCGTTCCTGGACAGTGAATACTTGACTTGAGCAGCGGCATCGTAGTAAGAACTTGAACAAGAGATGAGATGGTTGAGCTGTTGAGATTGAAAGATACTCAATCAGAATTGGTTACTATTCTTGTTGAATAATTATTACCATGCTTGTTTAGTACAGGTGCTAATGTAGCATGATAAGGTTAATCAGATTAAAATACATTGCTAGAAGGTTCTTATTAATTGTTTCTTTAATACCAGCTTTTTCGTAATTAAATGAGTCAGCTATCCTACTTATACAACTGTGCATATTCCTTGGAGTCAATTTATTTTTAGTTTATGACGGGTAAGTCTAGCTGAGTACATTCTCGTACTCAGGGTTTTATTTCTCATGTTTTTGCAGATGGTGAGGTGTTTTATGGCTATTGTCAGCACTACTTCTATCCCGTCTTGGGAGATGACTAGACCTTGGGCATGGTTACTCTTCTCTACTTAATGCTTTTGTTAGATGTTGATCAAGAACCTGACACCGTATTTGAAATGAGTGTGTGTGGTATTTGAACTTAATCGCTTTTGCTTTATTTTGAAATTTAAACTTAGTTTGTAATAACTTTATTCGTACTCCGATGGTGTAAAACTATGTGCGAACTATGTACGTTGTGAATGGTGACGCTAAACTCATTACGATCTTGGTCGTGCCGGAAAGGTTTGAAATCCTTCGAGATTTCGGTATGACTACCGGGTTTATTAGGTCTCAATCATGTAGTTTACCTTCTTAATGGCGAATTATGTGCTTGTGCTCTAATAAATTGGTCGGTTCTGTCACAGCTGGCATCGGAGCAGGTTTAGCGTGTTACTGTTCACAAGTATTTAAAATAAAAAGAGTTTTTGGTTTGCAAAAAGTATTTATAAAAAGTATAGGTGTGTATATGCATTCAGATCTATGGTTTTGAAAACTAGAGTGTGCCAGTGGTCATATCCTTTATGTCCAATAGGATTCAGGTGGCTTAATTAAGTACTAACTTGGGAAAATTGCATCATATTTTCTGTTTTGTCGTTGCCTATACAATGACGGAGTCGTATAGGTGCCATTCACTTGAGTGATAATGTGAGTGTGAGTTGTGAGAGCATGATTGGATGCAATGCTAGTCTAGGGGAGTGCTTATTGATGCTGGATTATTCACATGTTGCACACATGTTTATATGAAGGTATCCCATGTTGGGACCGTCTTCTGGCGGTGTCGTCTTCTACGTGACTTGTTAGCGTAGTAAGTAATCAGTGCTTTCACCTTGTTCGGAAGGTGCGTGAATTTTTACGTCGACTTGCATTCATATGGGGTATGGGCTGAAATGAATTTTCTGCAGGTACACTAACCGCATGAACGGTAGAACAAAGTAGTTACGTATTAATGAGAGAACGATGTATGCCACCGCATAGCGTATTAGATTATTAGTTCATGAGGACGTATGTAACGTGCATGCATCATGGTTAAAATTGCTCGTTCATACATTCATGGTTCCTTCCCTTATAAATAAATTATCTCATTTCTTTAAAATTATAACTTATGGGATATACAACTTTTGGACAGATGCCGAGAACCAAGCAGACTGCTCGCAAGTCCACTGGAGGAGGAGTGCCCCGTGGTCCTTTGGCTGTCCGTGAGTCGGTACCAAGGGAGGTGGACACTTTTCTTGAGGAGCACGCCATGCCTAGCCTTCTTTGGAGGATTCTCTCCAATGCTGGGTACACGGTGGGCATGGAGCCTCGCTGGGTTGGAGAGCCTCCAATACTGGGACAAGGATGACTTGGTGAACTATGGAGAGGCTCGGGTGGAGGTAGTTGTCCCACCTTTGGACGGTGACCCCCATTGGGTTGGGTGGCGCTGTTTTGGTGCGGGCAGGACTGCCAAGACGGGTGCCACATTTGTAGCTTTTGATGTGGTGGAGCACCTGATGAAGGAGATACCTCACCAGCTTGCCCAGGCTTTTCCTGGAGTGTTCCCCTTTGCTCACCGCCTTTCTAGGTGGCCACATGCTGAGGGAAACCCACTGGAGGCAGGTCCTGAGAAGGCGCAGGGTAGCAGCACGCCTGCCATGAGTGCTATGTTTGCAGTGATGAGGGCCTATGTCAACATGGAGACTAAGGCACTTCGTCTGAGTGAGGAGTTCAAGGAGGCTCGAGCTGATGCACGCACGGAGAAGCGTGAGTTGGCATGTGAGCTTCAGCGTTCACGAGAAGAGGTAGCCCGTGTGTCTCAGCATCGAGACAAGGTTGTTCAGGAGAGCCAGAAGATGGCTTAGGCTAGGGATGAAGCCTGGTCCGAGTTCCGTCGTCTTAGCATCCGTCAGCAGCAGGTGCTAGAGGATGTGGAGGATGTTCGTGCTTACAATGCTAGTCTTCACGAGGAGGTGCACAGGAAGCAGGAGGAGATCCGTCAGCTGAGAGCAGCCTTAGCAGCAGCTAGGAGGTCTTTGGACGATGCTTCTAGTGAGAGTAGCAACAATGGAGAGTAGCCTTGCTGATGATTGCTAGTCTCTAGTTGTTCTTTTGCGTTCCTGTCGGGTGGTCATATAACCCTTTTGCACGCTATCGAGACTTTGATGTAATGCTGGAATATGGTGTTTGATGTGGTGATATCCGTACACTTTTAAAAGTCCAGTGTATGTATGCTGGCAAAATATGGATGTTGTAAGACGCTTTGCGATGGTTCGAAGTAATATTAGTAGTGATGTTGTGATGTGAAAATTAGAATTATTGTGCCTCTATTTATTGTGCGAATTTATTTCCCTTGATAAATTCAGTTTGGCATGATTTTTACATTCACCTCTCATTATGATAACATTCACCTAATAAATACTTATTGCTGAAATATGCAGATGCCGGTTACCCGTAGTGGTTCGGGTGGTAATGGTAGTGGTGGTGCTGAAGAGGGTGCTGATAATACTGCACATGGTGTACCACCCCCTCCTCTGACCAATGCGGAGCAGCTGTTTGCTCAATTCTTGGGCAGCCAGCGCAATGTGGAGCAGCTTCTTCGTGAGAGTTTGGCCCGTGATGTTCGTCAGGGTCCTCCGCAAAACCAATACAGCAGCTTCAAGGATTTTTAGGACACTAAACCTCCTATATTTAAAGATGCTCCTGAACCGCTTGAAGCAGATGAATGGCTCAACACCATGGAAGATAAATTTCGTCTTCTAAGGTTAACAGAAGAACTGAAAGCGGAGTATGCAGCCCATCAACTTGAGGGACAAGCAGGGATGTGGTGGAAGCAACATCGCACCACATTTCAGCAGGGTGTTCCTATTACTTAGGACCACTTTGTATGTGCTTTCCGGGGGAATTTCATTCCTCCCAGTTTGATGGCTATGAAGAAGACTGAGTTTCTGTCGCTCACTATGAGAACTTGTAATGTGAAGGAGTATCTGCACGCCTTCAACACCTTGAGTCGGTATGCTCCTGAGTTTGTCAACACTGATGAGAACAAGATAGCTAGTTTCAAGAGAGGCTTGAGTTCCAAGTTGATGAAGACCATGAGCACTTCTGCCCGTGTTACTTTCAATGACTTTCTAAATGATTGTATTATGCAAGAAAACAGTAACAACGTTCATGCTGCCGCCAAGAATCGCAAGAGAGCTCATGATGGAGGTGGTTCCTCTCAGGCAAGAGCCCCAACTGCTTTCCGTACTCCGTATCGTCCACCTATGTCTGGTGCAAGATTTAGGCCCCCGCAGCAGAAAAGGCATAATAATTATCCAGCTCAGAATCCGTAGAAGCATCACAGAGCATTCAAAGTTCCTGCTCCACAGGGGAAACCAGGACAGAGCATCTTGACCGGTGCTAACAAGACACCTGTCAATGGACCTTGCTTCAACTGCAATCAGACAGGGCACTTTGCTCGTTATTGCCCTTTTCCTAAGAAGTAGCAGGCCCCGTACCAAGCTCGTGTGCACAACACCTCGATTGAGGAGATTCTTGCTGGTGAACCAGTAACTGCGGGTATGTTTTCTGTGAATCAAATCCCTGCCGCTGTTTTGTTTGATTCTGGATCATCGTATTCTTTCATGAGTCAAGCATTTGCACAGAAGCATGATCAAAAGATACTTGAATTGAGCATTGAATTCAAGGTTAGTTCAGCTGGGGCTGATATAACTACTAAGCAGATAGTTCAAGGTGCAACCCTAGACCTAGATAAGTGGAGGTTTCGGTTGAACTTGATAGTTCTACCTGGCTTAGGAGTGGACGTGATAGTGGGGATGAGTTGGATGAAATTCTGGGGTGCTGTGATCGATACAGGTAATAGGATGCTATCTATCAGAAATCCTCTTGGGGAGGGTACCTTTCAAGTGCCGTTACCCCGAAAGTTTAAGCTGGAGAGCATATCCTATTCTACTCGTGTGACCCCCCTTCCCGAAATTCCTGTCGTGTGTGAGTTTCCGAATGTTTTTCCTGAAGAGCTTCCGGGTCTTCCACCAGACAGGGATGTTGAGTTTCGCATAGAGTTACTGCCTGGCACCGCCCCAATTTCTAGGAGGCCATATCGGATGCCGCCAAATGAATTAGCAGAGCTTAAAAATCAGTTGAAGGAATTGTTGGACAAGGGTCTTATTCGCCCTAGCGTGTCGGAATGGGGTTGTCCTGCTATCTTTGTGAAGAAGAAGGACAAATCTCTACGGATGTGCGTGGATTATTGTCCACTCAATGCTGTGACCATTAAGAACAAGTATCCGTTACCCCGTATTGACATTCTTTTTGACCAGTTGTCCAAGGCGAAGTGTTTTCCAAGATTGATCTTAGGTCCGGTTACCATCAGATCAAGATTAGACCGGAAGACGTGCCTAAGACCGCTTTTTCTACCAGATATGGATTGTATGAGTATCTTGTTATGTCCTTTGGCTTAACAAATGCTCCTGCATACTTCATGTATCTGATGAATTCGGTCTTTATACCGGAGTTAGACAAGTTTGTGGTGGTGTTTATTGATAACATCTTGGTGTACTCAGAAAATGAAGAAAATCATGCCGAGCATCTGAAGATTGTCTTAAAAAGGCTTAGGGAACATAAGCTGTATGTCAAGTTTAGCAAGTGTGAGTTTTGGCTCAAGAAAGTTTAATTCCTTGGCCATGTTCTATCTAGTGAGGGAATCTCAGTAGATCCGAGCAAAGTACAAGAGGTGATGAATTGGGAAGCACCAACTTCTGTGCATGAAGTTCGGAGTTTTCTTGGTCTAGCCGGATATTATCGTCGTTTTATTCTGGATTTCTCAAAGATTGCCAAACCTATGACAAATCTGTTGCAGAAAGAGAAGAAATTTGTCTGGACAGAGGAGTGTGAAATAGCTTTCCGTACCTTGCGGGAGTTGCTGACCACTGCTCCTGTTCTTGCGCAACCAGATTTAGGGAAACCTTTTGATGTATATTGCGATGCATCAAAAATAGGCTTAGGATGTGTGCTTATGCAAGAACGAAGAGTCATAGCTTATGCCTCATGCCAGTTAAGGAAGCATGAAGTGAATTATCCAACACATGATTTGGAGCTAGCAGCTATTGTGCATGCTCTAAAAATCTAGAGGCATTACTTGTTGGGTAACTTCTGCAAAGTTTACACTGACCACAAGAGTCTGAAGTATATCTTTACCCAACTCGAGTTGAATATGAGGCAACATCGATGGATGGAGTTTATTAAGGACTTCAATATGGAGATATTGTATCATCCAGGCAAGGCAAACGTAGTCGCCGATGCGTTGAGTCGAAAATCACATTGCCATGCTATTCAACCTTTGTTAGCAGATGGTTTTGGTCTCATGCATCCTGTTGTGCTGCGTAACATCCAAATTAGTTGCTCGCTTGAAAGCAAGATCATCGAGGGTCAGAAAACTGACAAGGGTGTAGGTCATATCAAGGAGAAGATGTTGAAACAGCCACTCAAGCATTTCAGAGTGGATGAGAAGGGAATCTTTTGGTTTGATGATCGTCTGGTCGTACCAAAAGATAGAAAACTCAGAAATCAAATCATGGATGAAGCTCACTTATCAAAGTTATCTATTCATCCTAGCGGTAATAAGATGTTTCATGATCTGAAGGCTCATTTTTGGTGGACCAAAATGAGAAAAGAGATTGCAGCTTATGTCACACGGTGTGACATCTGTTGCCGCATAAAGGTTGTTCATTTGAAGCCAGCTGGAATGCTTCAACCGTTGCTGATTCTGAATAGAAATGGGAAGATATCAGTATGGATTTCATTACCGGACTTCCCACCACTCAAAAAGGGCATGACTCTATTTGGGTAATCCTTGGTCGACTTACCAAGAGTGCGCACTTTATTCCAGTTCGTACAGATTATCAACCGCCTCAATATGCTGATATTTATCTTAGGGAGATCATTCGTTTGCATGGAATTCCCAAGACAATTGTATCTGATCGAGGATCTCAGTTTACTGCTCATTTCTGGGAACACTTGCAGAAGGATTTGGGAACAAAACTGAATCATAGTACCGCTTATCATCCTCAGACTTCAGGTCAAATAGAAAGAGTGAATTAAGTTCTGGAAGATCTCTTGAGGGCTTGTGTTTTATCTTCCAAGGGTTCATGGGAGAAGTGGTTACCTTTGGCAGAATTCTCTTATAACAATAGTTACCAAGAGAGTATACAGATGGCTCCTTTTGAAGCACTGTATGGCCGAAAGTATAGAACGCCTGTGAATTGGGTAGGACCTGGAGAAAGAAGATATTATGGTATTAACTTTGTTAAAGAAGCTGAAGAGCAGGTTCGAACAATTCAACAACACATAGCAGCTGCACAATCCTATCAGAAAAGTTATGCGGACAAGAGGAGAAGACCTCTAACTTTTAATGTTGGTGATTATGTGTATCTGAAGGTCTCTCCTATGAAGAAAGTGTAACGTTTTGGTGTTAAAAGAAAACTAGCACCTCGTTATGTCGATCCATATCAGATAGTGGAAAGAAAAGGATTGTGGGCCTATAAGCTCAAACTGTCTGAAGAGATGAGTGCAGTGTTTCCTGTTTTCCATGTATCCCAACTCAAGAAATGTCTGCGTGTTCCAACCGAAGAAGCCGTTAAAGTTAAAGACATTAAGCTGAGTTCAGATTTAACTTATGAAGAGAAACCAATGAGACTCCTGGATGTCAAAGACGGAGTGACCAGAAATCGTGTGGTCAGGCAATACAAGGTTTCTTGGAGCAATCATGATGATAGCGATGCCACTTGGGAAACGGAGGACTATCTAAAAGAAGTATATCCCGATTTTCATAAAGAATGGTTAGTCTACTCAAATCTCGGGATGAGATTTCTTTAAGGGGGGAAGGGTTGTAACACCCTGGTGTTAAGCATGCATTATCTTGCATATCATGAGCATGATCATCTCATTTGCATAGTCATTTATTTACATGAAATGATAAAATCAAAATGTGCTTACCTTGTTTTGAACTAGAGCTATGTGATAGGTTGATTGTTTGGGGTTGAATGTTAAATGAATTTGTAGAGAAAATTATTTGGAGCAAAACTTATTTTGGGGTCATTTCATGAAAAGGCTTGGAAGTGGGTCAAAAATGTCAAAAAATGTGTATAAAAATGATTTTCTTTTAATTTTAAATGGATTTTAAAGCCCCATTTTTGAAATTCAAATTCTAGGCAGAATTAGGCTTTGATGTTTAAAAGTGAAATGTTCTACTCATCAAAAGGAACATTTCATCTTTTACAAGTTTATTCAAATTTGGATTATTTTGGAAAATATGGGGTTAATCAAGTTCTGCACGAATCTTGGCGCAGTGCGACCCACCTGCCAGTCTCTTCTTCCCTCTCTTCTTCTTCCTCGCGATGGTGTCGCGGCCGACGCCGGCCACGCGGCGTCCGTACACCGGGCGACACCGCTGCCCGCTGTGTGGCCTCCTCATCCGAGCGCCGCTCGTGCGCGCCACACGCCCGCACTCGGCCTGGCCCCACCACTCGCCACTCGCCCTCCGCTCGGCCCCGCTCTGCTCACATGCGCGCCACGCGCTCGTCGATGCCCGACGCCGCGCTCCGCCTGTCCGAGCCCGAGCGTCCGCTTCGAGGTGCCCCGACCGCGTCATTCTCTCCCTCGCTCACTCCGCCACCAGACATTCGCTCGCCCCCTCCTTTCCCTCACCAGAGCACGAGCGCACCACGGAGTCTGCCATTGTCGCCACCGTGAGCTCGCAGCACCGCTGCGCCCGTAGCCATGATACATTTTGCCCAAAGCTTGCCAGCAGCTTCGCCTCGAAGCGAGCCACGTCCTGAGCGCGATTCTTGCCCTCGAGCCCCAAGGTAGAGGTCGAATCGACCGTTCCCCTTTCGCCGGTCATGGCCGCCCGACCGCCGCGCAGTCCGCCGTGGCCAGCAACCCCTTTCTCCCTTAATTAGCTTGCGCATCGTGACCGCCTGCTCGAGTAGCGTAGGTTGGTGTAGCTAATGGGACCGATTAGGGTTCGAGTCCGTCGGATTTTGGCCGTCCACCGTTGCGGGTTGCGCCGCCGCTCGTCGACATACCTCGTCGTCGTCGTTTCGGCCAGCCATCCGTCACTTGGTCTAGTCTATCTGAATCGCCTCGACCTCCTGTCGCTCTAGGGCTAGTCCGTGTGTCTCGCCGTGACCAATTTCGACGAGTTCGCCGTCGACCCTCGCCGCCGACCGCCGTCGCGCGTGGCCGCCGGTCAAAACCTCGCTCATAGCTTGCATCTTGTACACCAATGCGTTCGTGCTGACGAGCTGAGTCTTTCGGTAGCCGTAGCTCGGCCGGAGACCTCGCCGTCGGCGAGGAATCCCGACGCCGACGACTATTCCCCGCCGCGTGGACCGCGGGCATCATTTGTGTTCTTTGTCGGACTTAAGTGCAAAGTAGCCAGACTCAGTGAGTTTCTTTTTAGGGCTCGGTTGTTTTTCGAAAAGTCCAGGGTTCCCGGTGCAAAACTGTTTTCTTTATCGGTTTTAAAGAAAATAAATTCCAGATTTTTGTAAAAGCTTTGAAAAATCATAACTTCCTCATTTTTAGTCCAAATGAGTTGGTTCAACTTGCAGTATTTTTCTTTTGGGGAGATCTATGCATGAAAAATATGAAAGGTGGATTTTGTGATACTTTTCTGTATAGATTTATTTATCTCTATTAATTGCTTTTATTTTAGAAAAAGCATAAGTAATTCTCTGTTGCTCAGAAAAATATGAGACCAAGTTGTTAGTCTTCTTATGTCATGCTCTATCAGTGAAAAATGTTGTGACGCTATGTCCTGTGGAAAGTTTGCTCTGTCTAGTTATGGTGCCTATTTCCATTAGATGATAAATAATTCATAATAAATAATATATAAGGAATTTGTGCATGAAACTTTTTGGAGGATGTTTTTATGTCAATCTAGAGCAAAGAATGTTCTGAGATCTGTTGTTTGATATTTTTCTATATACAAAGTATTTTATGCCCAGTGAATTATGCTACCTTGTCATTTTTGTGTAGGATAAAGTACTTACTGTTTTGACCTAAAATTTTTATGGTAGTCTACATTAGACATGCTTAAGCTCCTGAAATTGTTATTGAATTTTTTGAATAGTCTAAAGTCATGTTGCAGTTCTACCCTGATTGCTTTTAATAAGTAATAATGCTTTAAAGCTACCATTTCATGTGTGTAAAAATGCTTTTTATGATATTTGTGATGTGTGTGATCTGTTATTAGTTTTGGTTCAGTAGAGGGTAGTATGCAAAACAATGGTTGTTTATAATTCCTTATAGCATGCGAGTAAATTGTAATACGAGGCTTGTTTAAGATTTGTCGGTAGAAGAGAATGCAGATGACATGTGCTTATCTTATATGTTTCAAAATCATATCCTTTATCTTAGCTGAGCATTCATTCACCATCAGCATCAGCATTGTATTTCTATGTATACATGGTATTCATACGCACTATGCATCATACAGGATCGTCAGAGCTCGAAACGGTAGTTCCCAGAGTATAAGGAGAGGAAGGCCAGCAGGAAGCTTTGGTGCGGGAAGTAGCAGCAGAAGAGGATCCCGAAGCTAATCTTCCGGAGTGTCCCGACCACCAGCTAAGCTCTTTTCTAAAACGCAAGCCCCGGAGCATTCTTCCTGTGGTTTGCAAAATATCTAACTTGAGTCCTTTACTTGTTTGATGCATTAAGTTATAGGCGTTGTTTTATACCGTTGCTGCATTACTTATATTCCTTGCCACTGTATATCCTTCAACCCTGTTAGGTTCAGGTACGAATATTTGCTTAGCCGTGCTTTAACTAGATCGGTAGAAGTCAGGTGATTTCCTGTCATCCGCGAGTTATAGGTGGTGACTCAGAATGGTTGAATACATTGTTATCTTGGATAACCATGTGGAGATAATAAATCCAGACCGGGCGGGATTGGTGTTGAGACTGAACTGGAGGTTCGGTGAGGTTATCCCGTCTGTGTCGAACTAGGACCCCGTCCGTTGTACGTCCTCAAGTCATATTGAATTTATGCCTCACATTTAGCTGGAAGGATAAGTCGTTCCGACCGCGAAGCCTAATTTTGATATGGGCCGGGAGTCGACCTGTTGTACGCATCGTATTGGTGAAGATGGAAGACCACGGGTTACGCGGAGAGTAAGTCCGAGGTCAGGGTCGCCCTGAATAAGGCAGCCGGGCGGTTCCCGGATACGATGATACCTGTTGATCCCGCAGTTTTCCCGAATTGAATGTCGGTGATCTGTAGCTTACCGTGGCTGGTGAGTGTGGTTTGTGTGAGGAATACCCGCCAGCTGGTTAGTAATCAATTATAATCGCCATCGTTCCTGGACAGTGAACACTTGACTTGAGCAGCGGCATCGTAGTAAGAACTTAAACAAGAGATGAGATGGTTGAGCTATTGAGATTGAAAGATACTCAACCGGAATTGGTTACTATTCTTGTTGAATAATTATTACCATGCTTGTTTAGTACAGGTGCTAATGTAGCATGATATGGTTAATCAGATTAAAATACATTGCTAGAAGGTTCTTATTAATTGTTTCTTTAATACCAGCTTTTTCGTGATTAAATGAGTCAGCTATCCTACTTATACAACCGTGCATACTCCTTGGAGTCAATTTATTTTTAGTTTATGATGGGTAAGTCTAGCTGAGTATATTCTCGTACTCAGGGTTTTATTTCCCATGTTTTTGCAGATGGTGAGGTGTTTTATGGCTATTGTCAGCACTGCTTCTATCCCGTCTTAGGAGATGACTAGACCTTGGGCATGGTCACTCTTCTCTACTTAATGCTTTTGTTGGATGTTGATCAAGAACCTGGCACCGTATTTGAAATGAGTGTGTTTGGTATTTGAACTTAATGGCTTCTATTTTGAAATTTGAACTTGGTTTCTAATAACTTTATTCGTACTCCGATGGTGTAAAACTATGTGCGAACTATGTACGTTGTGAATGGTGACGCTAAACTCATTACGATCTTGGTCGTGCCGGAAAGATTTGAAATCCTTCGAGATTTCGGTATGAGTACCGGGTTTATTAGGTCTCAATCATGTAGTTTGCCGTCTTAATGGTGAATTATGTGCTTGTGCTCTAATAAATTGGTCGGTTCTGTCACAATTCCTAGCAGGAAAGCAACATAAAAAACTCTCAAATTGGCCACATATTTTAGGCATGGGTCCTGGCCACGTAAAACACTTCGCCTATGTTGATTGGAAGACTTTCTTAAGTTGTTTCAACATAGCCGGCCCCAAGCCCGGATAAAGGAGGAGGGTGTATTAGGTCCGGCTAGCCAACATCTCAAAACCAGCCACTCTCATGGATATGAAACCCATAAGAGATTCATTGGGGCGTAACCCTCTTAACGACGCGCTACATCGGAACCCGGGTGTAGTGTCAAATGGGCAAGGGACGGGTCGTCATCCCCTTATTGGAGTGTCATATCGTGATCCGGGTATGATTATAAATGAGCAAGGGTCGGGTTGTCGCAACCTTTGTGACGCGCTAAATCTGCGCCCGGATGTAGTGAAAAATGAGCAAGGGTCTTCGCACTTCCCTCGACGGGTGCGAAGGGTAAGGAAGTTAGCCGAGCCAACTAGGATTCGTCTAGGTAGCTGGAATGTAGGGTCCCTAACAGGTAAGTTAAGAGAGCTAGTCGATACAGCAATTAGGAGGCGTGTAAATATCCTATGTGTTCAGGAGACTAAATGGAATGGCGAGAAGGCGAAGGAGGTGGAGGATACTAGCTACAAACTTTGGTACACGGGGACAACATCGGGTAGGAATGGTGTAGGCATCTTGATCGATAGGAGCCTTAAGGATAGAGTAGTTGATGTGCGGAGGCAAGGCGACCGGATTATCCTAGTCTGGTTGGTAGTAGGAGATTCGGCTCTGAATGTGATCAGTGTCTATGCCCCACACGTAGGTCTTTGCGAGAGCACCAAGAGGCAGTTTTGGGAAGATCTCGATAGCATGGTTAATACTGTGCCTATCAGCGAGAAACTCTTCATAGGTGGAGACCTCAACGGCCATGTGGGTGCGACTAATGTAGGTTTCGAGCGGGTGCATGGGGGTTTCAGGTATGGTAGTAGAAATCAAGAGGGGGAGGATGTTTTGAACTTCGCGTTGGCCTACGATTTGTTGATAGCGAACACCGTCTTTAAGAAGAGGAAATTCCATCTAGTGACATTTCATAGTGGACAACACCTGAGCCAGATTGACTTTATCCTTACAAGGAGGGGAGATAGATGTTCTTGCTTAGATTGTAAGGTGTTACCTGGGGAGTGTGTTGTCCCTCAACACAAGCTTGTGGTGGCGGATTTTTGCTTTCGGGTACATGGCCACCGGGACAATTGGCCCAAGATTGCGAGAACAAAATTGTGGAAGCTTAGAAGGGAAGCAGCACAAACATTTAAGGAGAGGATGCTAGATGAGGGGCCGTGGGAAGGAGAAGATGCTGACGACATGTGGCTAAAGATGGCCACATGTATTCGGAAGGTGGCTTCGGATGTGTTTGGCGTGGGTAGGGGAGGCAAACGAGAAGCGAAAGACACCTGGTGGTGGAATGACGAGGTGCAAAGGGCTATTAGGGAGAAGAAGGAGTGGTTCAAGCGCCTCTATCATGACAAGAGTGCAGCCAACATTGAGGGCTAAAATGTTATACAGTGCTGAATGTTGGCCTACAAAAAGGCGACATATCCAGCAATTGAGTGTAGCAGAGATGCGTATGTTACAATGGTGTTGTGGGCACACAAGAAGGGATAGAGTCCGGAACAATGATATTCGGGATAGGATTGGGGTGGCACCAATTGAGGAGAAATTGATTCAACATCGGTTGAGATGGTTCGGCCATGTCCAACGGAGGCCTCCTGAGGCGCCGGTGCGTAGTGGGATTCTAAAGCGGGTCGATAATGTAAAGCGTGGTAGAGGTCGACCTAAACTGACTTGGGACGAGTCGGTTAAGAGAGACCTTAAGGAGTGGAATATCCCTAAGGATTTAGCCATGGATAGGAGCGCTTGGAGACTAGCAATTAACGTGCCTGAACCGTAATCTTTCTCTTGTATATTGGTTGGTCATTAGTGATCACAAACATCATCCAAGGACATTTTTAGGTCAATGACCCAATTACACCCTTGGTTGACCAAGTTGACTTTTGAAAAACATCTTTACAGCTTTCCGATTTGAATTTAAATTTGAATCGCAAGACTTGGGAATAAGCTTTGAAATTCAAATTCAACTTCAAATATGGAAATCATTTTTAAGGGTTGGACTTAGATTTATACACTATGCTTGACACTAGTGTAAACATGATTTACACCTCAAGTACATAGAGTATAAACTAATTATTTGGGATGACATTCGAAAGTAGTGTTTTATGATTTCATGTGACAGAACATTTTAGAAACACAATCAACCTATGAAATGTAAACTTGTTTTAGTTGATGCATATCAAGGTTGACCTAAACATGAATGCTTTGCAATGCATATGATGACATGGCATGTTTTAGTTATCATAACACCAGGGGTGTTACAGCCCTTCCCCCTTAAAGAAATCTCGTCCCGAGATTTAAAGATGTAGGTAAAATAATGGAAAAGGAAATGTATCAAGAAAACACATTCCGTTAAAGTTCATAAGGAAAGGGGTTTTTACAACTCACACTAGACCAGTTACAACTCGTAGAGGGAATTATAACTTAGATGGAAGCATAGAATTCTGGAAAATTCTCCAATAAGTAATCTTCCGATTCCCAAGTAGCTTCTTCTTCTGAATGTTGATCCCATTGTATCTTGTACCATTTAATTGTTCTTCTTCTAGTGACACGGTCTTTCTGATCTAAAACTCGAATTGGGTACTCGGAGTAAGTCAAGTCAGGTTCAAGTTCAATTCCTTCAACATCAACAACTTTATCTGGTACTCAAAGACACTTCTTGAGTTGGCATACATGAAATACATTGTGTACAGCTGACAACTGTTCAGGTAATTGCAGATGATATAATACCTTCCTGATCTGTGCCAAGATCTAAAATGGTCCAATGTAACGAGGTGCTAGCTTGCCTTTGACTTCAAATCGAGTGCTTATGAAATCCAATAAAGTTTTGTGAATAAGTATGGTTTGTTTATAAACAGATGCCTGCTCACACTCGTTCCTGTGATGCTGCCGGTACATCTCATGATGGAGGTGATGTTCCAAATCCTCCACCAGTTCCACCAACTCTGGCTAATACAGTTGCGGCCTTGGTCAATACAACCACTATGATGGCACAGAACCAGAATCAAAATGCACATCAGGGAAATCATGGTCGGAATAATAGGAATGAGACCACATATGTGGATTTTACAGACACACATCCTCCGGTCTTCACCAGAGTAGATGAACCAATGGAGTTTGATGATTGGCTCCGCACTATGGAACAGAAGTTTGGGCTAATTGAGTGCACCGAATATCAGAAGCCCATGTTTGCAGCCTAGTAGTTGAGAGGCATTGCAGGAGCCTTGTGGGTTAATTTTGTTGCTGCTCAGCCTGAAGGTCATCGTATTACTTGGGCTGAATTTTGTGAAGCTTTCCGTGCTCACCACATTCCTGAGGGAATCATGACCATAAAACTTGAAGAGTTTCTTTCTTTGTGACAAGGTGATATGTCAGTTATGCAGTATTTTGGCAAATTCAATCACTTGTCCCAATATGCCCCTGACCATGTTAGTACTAACC
This sequence comes from Bothriochloa decipiens, assembly GCA_023333625.1. Taxonomy (NCBI): domain Eukaryota; kingdom Viridiplantae; phylum Streptophyta; class Magnoliopsida; order Poales; family Poaceae; genus Bothriochloa; species Bothriochloa decipiens. The sequence goes on along the minus strand of CM041645.1, from coordinate 7,687,757 downwards.
GTAAGAAGGAGTGTTTCCTTAGGGGTCTGAATAGCAAGATTCAGAGGATGATGACTGGGAACCCAAATGCTACCTTCCATGAGATGGTAAATATTGCCATGTCTTTTGAAGAAAAGAACTGTCAGCATCTAGAAACTAAGAAGAAGAAAAGTGTGACATCTGGATTTTCTGGTGGCAATCAAAAGCGCCAAAAAATAATCTATCATCCCCAACACCATTTCCGTCCTTCTTACTGTCCACCACAATACCAAGCCCAGCAACAGACATTTGTTCGTCATGCTGCTGCTCTTTCTTATCCACGACAGTCGAATGCCCCTGGTATTCGTAACCCTACTTCCCAGCCACAAAGTTACCCATGTTATAATTGTGGGAAGTCTAGTCATTTTGCAAGAGACTGCCCGCATCCGAGGCAGTACAACTCTTATGCTTCTAAGGTTTTTGCACCACAATAGATACAGACTCAGAATAGGGTTGGAAATCAGAATGTGTAGAAGGGAAAGAATGAGAAGAAGGTTGGTAAGGTGTTCTACACTCATGTTGGGGAAATTCCAAAAGGAGAACCCGTCATGATGGGTACGTTCCCTGTTGCTGATCATCCTGCAATTCTGCTTTTCGATTCTGGTGCATCCCATACATTCATCAATGGTACATTTGTTAAGACACATGAAATACCAATAATGGGGACAAAAGAACAATTCTTTATACAATCGCCTGGGGGACGTATGTGTACTAAAGAAATGGTACATGATGTGCCTATAAGTTTGGGTGGGCATATTTTTCCCACTGAGGTATGAATTGGATGAAACGGCATAGTGCTGTGATAGACATCCTAAATAGAACTGTGAGAGTGAACATACCTAATTGCAAATCTCAACTTCTTATCCAACTTTCAACACTTAAGAGGACTGTTGAAAAGGTATGTGCAACTTCTATGAAAGAGATTGAAGATATACCAGTGGTCTATGAGTTTCCTGATTTGTTTCCTGATGAGTTACCGGGTTTACCTCTTGATAGAAAGGTGGAGTTTAGAATTAATTTGAAGCCTGGTACTGCTCCAATATCAAGAAGAGCTTATCGGATGGCATCACCTGAGTTAGTAGAGCTCAAGACTCAATTGCAAGAGTTACGGGATAAAGGTTTTATTCGACCTAGTTCGTCACCTTGGGGATGTCCTGCAATCTTTGTGAAAAAGAAAGATAAAAGTTTGAGGTTATGTGTGGATTATCGTCCCTTGAATGAGGTAACAATCAAGAATAAGTATCCTCTACCCCGCATTGATCTGCTTTTTGATCAATTGGTGGAGGCAAAGGTGTTTTCCAAGATTGATCTTCGATCCGGGTATCATCAAATCAAGATTTGCTTGGAAGATATTTCAAAGACTAACTTTACCACTCGGTATGGTCTGTATGAGTATTTGGTTATGTCTTTTGGACTCACCAATGCACCAGCCTACTTTATGTATTTGATGAATTCAGTGTTCAAGCCAGAGCTTGATAAGTTTGTGGTTGCCTTCATTGATGATATTCTGATATACTCCAAAAATGAAGAAGAACATGCTGAACACTGCAGAATTGTTCTGCAACGTCTGAGAGAGTATCAACTATATGCCAAGTTTAGTAAGTGTGAGTTTTGGCTAAAAGAAGTAAAATTTCTTGGACATGTTTTATTAGACAAGGGTGTTGTTGTAGACCCTAGCAAAGTACAAGATATACTTGATTGGGAACCACCAAGAACAGTGCATCAAGTTCGTAGTTTTCTAGGAATGGCGGGTTATTACCGTCGTTTCATACCTGATTTCTCAAAGATATCAAAGCCCATAACTGAATTGCTGAAGAATCATGTTAAGTTTGTCTAGTCACCAGATTGTGAAGAGGCATTTCAGAAATTAAAGAAATTAATGACTACTGTCCATATCCTAGCACAGCCAAACATTGAGAAGTCATTTGATGTTTATTATGATGCTTCTGGTATTGGTATTGGATGTGCATTGATGCAAGAAGGGAGAGTTATTGCTTATGCTTCTCGACAACTGAAGAAACATGAAGAACATTATCCAACCCATGAATTAGAATTGGCAGCTATTGTACATGCATTAAAGGTATGGCGACATTACCTATGGGGTAATAAATGCTACATCTATACTGATCACAAGAGTTTGAAATATATTTTTACTCAAGATGAGTTGAATATGAGGCAAAGGAGATGGTTAGAATTACTCACTGATTATGATTTAGAATTGCATTATCATCCTGGTAAAGAAAATGTAGTTGCTGATGCACTTAGCCGAAAAAGGCATTGTCATTGTTTAACAGTGAAGCCTTTGGATATCTCTATATGTCATGAGATAGAAAGAAGGGTATAGAGATGGTGCAACAAGGAAGTTTGTTTAACATTACTATTGAGTCAATCCTCAAAGATCAAATTATTGCTACTCAAAGAAGTAATAAGGGAATTAAGCATATCAAAAAGAAAGTTAGAAAAGAAAAGGTTTCTTGTTTCACAATTGATAAAGCAGATGTCTTATGGTATAAAAATTGTCTGGTCATACCAAAATTCCCTGAGTTACGTCAAAAGATCCTTGATGAAGCACACCTTTCAAAATTTTCTATTCATCCAGAAAGTAATAAGATGTATCATGATTTGAAACAGAAATTTTGGTGGACCAAGATGAAGATTAAAATTGCTAGATATGTGGCTCAGTATGATACCTGTCAGAGAGTCCAAGCTATGCATTTGAAGTCAGCAGGAGAACTTCAACCATTACCCATTCCAGCTTAGAAGTGGAAAGATATCAGTATGGATTTTATAGTAGGTCTACCCAGGACAGCCAGAGGTTTTGACTCCATCTGGGTCATAGTGGATCGCCTCACAAAATCTGCACATTTTATTCCAGTTCAAAGTATACATCCAGTTATACGGTATGCCCAATTATATTTTGAGCGCATCATAAGGCTTCATGGGGTACCAAAGACCATTGTTTCTGATAGAGGCACGCAGTTTGTCTCCCAATTTTGGAAACACTTGCATGATTCATTAGGTACTGATCTTTTGCACAGTACAGCCTACCATCCTCAAACAGGGGTCAGACTGAAAGAGTGAGTCAGATATTTGAAGACATGTTAAGGGCTTATGTTCTTAATTTTCTAGAAAAATGGGATGAGTGTTTGCCTTTAGCAGAGTTTTCTTACAACAATAGTTACCAAGAAAGCATAAAAATGGCACCATTTGAAGCACTATATGGTCGCAGATGTAGAACTCTATTAAGCTGGTCTAAATCTAGAGAAAGAAGATTCTTTGGAGTTGATTTTATAAAAGAAACAGAAGCAAAGGTTAAGCAGATACAGCAAAACTTGAAAGTGGCCTAGTCTCGTTAGAAGAGTTATGCGGACAAAAGGCGTCGACCATTGTGGTTCAATAAGGGAGATTATGTGTATTTAAAGGTGTCACCAATGAATGGAGTTACTCGATTCAAAGTCAAAGGCAAGCTAGCACCTCGTTACATTGGACCATTTCAGATCTTGGCATAGATCGGGAAGGTATCATATCGTCTGCAATTACCTAAACAGTTGTTAGCTGTACATAATGTATTTCATGTATCCCAACTCAAGAAGTGTCTTCGAGTACCAGATAAAGTTGTTGATGTTGAAGGAATTGAACTTGAACCTGACTTGACTTATTTCGAGTACCCAATTTGAGTTTTAGATCAGAAAGACCATGTCACTAGAAGCAGAACAATTAAATGGTACAAGATACAATGGGATCAACATTCAGAAGAAGAAGCTACTTGGGAATCGGAAGATTACTTATTGGAGAACTTCCCAGAGTTCTATGCTTCCATCTAAGTTATAATTCCTTCTACGAGTTGTAACTGGTCTAGTGTGAGTTGTAAAAACCCCTTTCCTTATGAACTTTAACCGAGCATGTTTTCTTGACACATTTCCTTTTCCATTATTTTACCTACATCTTTAAATCTCAGGATGAGATTTCTTTAAGGGGGAAGGGTTGTAACACCCCTGGTGTTATGATAACTAAAACATGCCATGTGATCATATTAATTGCAAAGCATTCATGTTTAGGTCAACCTTGATATGCATCAACTAAAACAAGTTTACATTTCATAGGTTGATTGTGTTTTTCAAATGTTTTGTCACATGAAATCATAAAACTCTAATTTTGAATGTCATCCCAAATAATTAGTTTATACTCTATGTACTTGAGGTGTAAATCGTGTTTACACTAGTGTCAAGCATAGTGTATAAATCTAAGTCCAACCCTTAAAAATGATTTCCATATTTGAAGTTGAATTTGAATTTCAAAGCTTATTCCCAAGTTTTGCAATTCAAATTTATATTCAAATTCGAAAGCTATAAAAATGGACTCGAATCGCCGTTGCTTCTCAGAGAATCGTGGATGATTCGGGATTCACCCGACAGACCTTTTAAGTATTATGGAATACATTCATTGTTAACAGAAGTCTGTTTAGACAATGATTTCATGGCAAGCACACCATAACTTCATGAGTGAGCCAATTTTTTGATCCTGACATCATGTTTGGTTCACACCCTAAGTCCCCGTGTGAAAAAACTGCCTTGCCTCCCTCGCGGTGCATGTTTTCTGGAGGCAAACTTCCCCGCCTCTGCCACAAAATCATGACAGGCGGTCCCCGATGCCAACAAGGCCGCAAGCACACCATAACTTTATGAGTAAGCTGGTTTTTTGATCCTGACATCATCTTTGTTCCCACCCTATGTCCCGTGCATAAAAACAACCTTGCCATCCTTGAGGTGCATGTTTTCCAGAGGCAAACTTCCCCGCCTCTTCTGTGAAATCAGCACCGACGGTTCCAATGCCAATAAGGCCGCAAGCACACCATAACTTCATGAGTAAGCTAGTTTTTCGATCCCAACATCATGTTTGGTTTGCATCCTAAGTCCCGTGCAAAAAACTGCCTTGCCACCCTCGCGGTGCATGTTTTCCGGAGCCAAACTTCCCGGCCCCTGCCGCGAAATCAGCACCGATGGTCCCCGATGCCAACAAGGCCGTAAGCACACCATAACCTTGCGATAAGCTGATTTTATGATCCTGACATCATGCTCGGCTCCCAACCTAAGTCCCCATGCGAAAAAATACCTGCCGCCCTCGCGGTGCACGTTTTTTGGAGGCAAACTTCCCCGCCTCTGCCTCGAAATCAGCACCGGCGGTCCCTGATGCCAACAAGGCCGCAAGCACACCATAACTTCATGAGTAAGCTAGTTTTTTGATCCTCACATCATGTTTGCTTCCCACCCTAAGTCCCTGTGTGAAAAATCACCTTGCCGCCCTCAAGGTGCACGTTTTCCGAAGGCAAACTTCCCGGCCTCTACCGCGAAATCAGCACCGACAGTCCCTGATGCCAACAAGGCTAGAACCACACCATAACTTCATGAGTAAGCCAGTTTTTCAATCCTAACATCATGTTTGGTTCCCACCCTAAGTCCCCGTGTGAAAAAACCGCCTTGCCGCCCGCGCGGTGCATGTTTTTCGGAGGCAAACTTCCCCGCCTTTGCCGCAAAATCAGCATAGGCGGGCCCCGATGCCAACAAGGCCGCAAGCACACCATAACTTCATGAGTAAGCCAATTTTTTGATCCTTGCCGCCCTCGCGGTGCATGTTTTCCGGAGGCAAACATCCCCGCCTCTGCCGTGAAATCAGCACCTGCGGTCCCCTGATGCCAACAAGGCTGCAGCATACCATAACTTCATGAGTAAGCCAGTTTTTTGATCCTGACATCATGTTTGGTTCCCACCCTAAGTCCCTGTGTGAATAAACCGCCTTGCCGCCCTCGCGGTGCACATTTTTCGGAGGCAAACTTCCCCGCCTCTGTCGCGAAATCAGCACCGGCGGTCCCCGATGCCAACAAGGCTACAAGCATACCATAACTTCACGAGTAAGCTAGTTTTTTGATCCTGACATTAGGTTTGGTTCCCACCCTAAGTCCCCGTGCGAAAAAACTACATCGCCGCCCTCACGGTGCACATTTTCCAGAGGCAAACTTCCCCTCCTCTGCCCGGAAATGAGCACCAGCGGTCCCCGATGCCAACATGGCTGCAAGCCCCCCATAACTTCATGAGTAAGCCAGTTTATCGATCGTGACATCATGTTTGGTTCCCACCGTATGTCCCCGTGCAAAAAAAAACCTCATTGCCGTCCTCGTGATGCACGTTTTCCGAAGGCAAACTTCCCCGCCTCTGCCGTGAAATCGGCACCGGCGGTCCCTGATGCGAACATGGCTCCAAGAACAACATAACTTCATGAGTAAGCTAGATTTTTGATCCTGACATCATGTTGGTTGCCACCCTATGTCCCCGTGCAAAAAAACCTCCTTGCCGCCCTCGCGATGAACGTTTTTCGGAGGCAAACTTCCCCGCCCCTTCCGTGAAATCAGCACCGGCGGTCCCCGATACCAACAAGGCCGCAAGCACACCATAACTTCATGAGTAAGCCGGTTTTTTGATCGTGGCCTCATGTTTGGTTCCCACCTTAAGTCCTCGTGTGAAAAACCCGCCTTGTCGCCCTCACGGTGCATGTTTTCCGGAGGCAAACATCCCCGCCTCTGCCGCAAAATCAGCACCGGCGGTCCCCGATGCTAACAAGGCCGCAAGCACACCATTACTTCATGAGTAAGCCAGTTTTTCGATCCTGACATCATGTTTGATTCCCACCATAAGTCCCTGTGTGAGAAAACCACCATGCCGCCCTCGCAGTGCACATTTTCCGAAGGCAAACTTCCCCGCCTCTGCCGCGAAATCAACACCGACGGTCCCCGATGCAAACAAGGCCACAAGCACACCATAACTTCACAAGCAAGCTAGTTTTTTGATCCTAACATCATGTTTGGTTCCCACCCTAAGTCCCCGTGCGACAAAAAACACCTTGCCGCCCTTGCAGTGCACGTTTTCTGGAGGCAAATTTCTCCACCTCTGCCGTGAAATCAACACCGATGGTCCCCGATGCCAACAAGGCCGCAAGCACATCATAACTTCATGAGTAAGCCAGTTTTTTGTTCCTGACATCATGTTTGATTCCCACCCTATGTCCCCGTGTGAAAAAACCACCTTGCTACCCATGCAGTGCATATTTTCCGGAGGCAAACTTCCTCGCCTCTGCCGCGAAATCAGCACTGGCGGTCCCCGATGCCAACAAGGCCGCAAGCACACCATAACTTCACGAGTAAGCGAGTTTTATGATCCTGACATCATATTTGGTTCACACCCTAAGTCCCCACGTGAAAAAACCGCCTTGCTAGCCTCGTGGTGCACGTTTTCTTGAGGCAAACTTCCCCGCCTCTGCCGCAAAATCAGCACCAGCGGTCCCCGATGCCAACAAGGCCGCAAGCACACCATAACTTCATGAGTAAGCTATTTTTTATCCTATCATAATGTTAGTTTCCCACCATAAGTCCCCGTGCAAAAAAAGCGCCTTGCCGCCCCTGCGGTGCACAAGCACCTGCGGTCCCAGATGCCAACAAAGCCGCAAGCACACCATAACTTCATGAGTAAGCCGGTTTTTTGATCCTGACATCATGTTTGGTTCCCACCCTAAGTCCCCATGTGAAAAACCCACCTTGTCGCTATCACAGTGCATGTTTCCCAGAGGCAAACTTCCCCGCCTCTGCCGCGAAATTAGTACCGGCGGTCCCCGATGCCAACAAGGTTGCACGCACACCATAACTTCACGAGTGAGCCAGTTTTTCGATCTTGACATCATGTTTGGTTCCCACCATAAGTCCCCGTGTGAAAAAACCACCTTGCGGCCCTCGCGGTGCAGATTTTTCGGAGGCAAACTTCTCCGCCTCTTCCGCAAAATTAGCACCGGCGGTCCTCGATGCCAATAAGGCCGCAAGCACATCATTACTTCACGAGTAAGCTAGTTTTTTGATCCTGACATCATGTTTGGTTCCCGCCCTATGTCCCCGTGCAAAAAAAACTTCCTTGCTGCCCTCGTGATGCACGTTTTCCGAAGGCCAACTTCCTAGCCTCTTCCGTGAAATCAGCACCGGCGGTCCCCGATGCCAACAAGGTTGCAAGCATACCATAATTTCATGAGTAAGCCAGTTTTTTGATCCTGACATCATGTTTGGTTCCCACCCTAAGTCCCCATGTGAAAAAACTGCCTTGCTGCCCTCACGATGCATGTTTTCTGGAGGCAAACTTCCCCGCCTCTCCCGCGAAATCAGCACCGGCGGTCCCCGTTGCAAACAAGGCCGCAAGCACACCATAACTTCACTAGAAAGCTAGTTTTTTGATCCTAACATCATGTTTGGTTCCAACCCTAAGTCCCCGTGTGAAAAAACCACCTTGGCGCCCTTGTAGTGCACGTTTTTTGGAGGCAAATTTCCCCGCCTCTGCCGTGAAATGAGCACCGACGTTTCCCGATGCCAACAAGGCCGCAAGCACAACATAACTTTACAAGTAAGCCAGTTTTTCAATCCTGACATCATGTTTGGTTCCCACCCTAAGTCCCCGTGTGAAAAACCCGCCTTGTTGCCCTCGCGGTGCATGTTTTCCGGAGGCAAACTTCCCCGCCTCGGCCGTGAAATCAGCACCGGCGGTCCCCGATGCCAACAAGGCCACAAGCACACCATAACTTCATGAGTAAGCTAGTTTTTCAATCCTGACATCATGTTTGATTCCCATCATAAGTCCCCATGTGAAAAAACTACCTTGCCACCCTCGCGGTGCACATTTTTCGAAGGCAAACTTCCCCGCCTCTGCCGCGAAATCAACACCGACGGTCCCCGATGCAAACAAGGCCACAAGCACACCATAACTTCACAAGCAAGCTAGTTTTTTGATCCTAACATGATGTTTGGTTCCCACCCTAAGTCCCCGTGCGACAAAAAACACCTTGCCGCCCTTGCAGTGCACGTTTTTTGGAGGCAAATTTCTCCGCCTCTGCCGTGAAATCAACACCGATGGTCCCCGATGCCAACAAGGCCGCAAGCACATCATAACTTCATGAGTAAGCCAGTTTTTTGATCTTGACATCATGTTTGGCTCCCACCTTATGTCCCTGTGTAAAAAAACCACCTTGCTGCCCTCGCGGTGCACATTTTCCGTAGGCAAACTTCCCCGCCTCTGCCGCGAAATCAGCACTGGCAGTCCCCGATGCCAACAAGGCCGCAAGCACACCATAACTTCATGAGTAAGCCGGTTTTTTATCCTGACATCATGTTTGGTTCCCACCCTAAGTCCTCGCATGAAAAAACTGCCTTGCCAGCCTCGCGGTGGACGTTTTTTGGAGGCAAACTTCCCCGCCTCTGCCGCGAAATCAGCACCAGCGGTCCCCGATGCCAACAAGCTTGCAAGCACACCATAACTTCATGAGTATGCCAGTTTTTCAATCCTGACATCATGTCTGGTTCCCACCCTAAGTCCCCATCTAAAAAAACTGCCTTGCCGCCCTCGCGGTGCACATTTTTAAGAGGCAAACTTTCCCGCCTCTGCTGTGAAATCAGCATCGGCGGTCGCCGAGGCAAACAATGCCACAAGCACACCATAACTTCACAAGTAAGCCAGTTTTTTATCCTGACATCATTTTTGGTTCCCACCCTATGTCCCCGAGTGAAAAAATCGCCTGGCCGCCCTCACGGTGCACTTTTTTAGAGGCAAACTACCCCGCGTCTGCCGCGAAATCAGCACCGGCGGTCCCCGATGCGAACAAGGCTGCAAGCACACCATAACTTCATGAGTAAGCCAGTTTTTTGATAATGACATCATGTTTGCTTCCCACACTAAGTCCCTATGTGAAAAAACGGCCTTGCTGCCCTCGCGGTGCATGTTTTTCGGAGGCAAACTTCCCCGCCTCTGTCGCAAAATCAGCACAGGCGGTCCCCAATGCCAACAAGGCCACAAGCACATGATAACTTCATGAGTAAGCCAGTTTTTTGATCCAGACATCATGTTTGGTTCCACCCTGAATCCCCGTGCAAAAAACCGCCTTTCCGCCCTCGTGGTGCACGTTTTTCGGAGGCAAACTTCCCCGCCTCTGTCGCAAAATCAGCACCGACGGTCCCCGATGCCAACAAGGCCGCAAGCACGCCATATCTTCATGGGTAAGCTGGTTTTTTGATCCTGACATCATGGTTGGTTCCACCTAAGTCCCTGTGCAAAAAAACCACCTTGCTGCCCTCGCGGTGCATGTTTTCTGGAGGCAAACTTCCCCGCCTCTGCCGCGAAATCAGCACCGACGGTACCTGATCCCAACAAGGCCGCAAGCACACCGTAACTTCATGAGTAAGCCGGTTTTTCAATTCAGACATCATGTTTGGTTCCCACCCTAGGTCCCCGTGTGAAAAAACTGCATTTTCGCCCTCACGGTGCATGTTTTCCGGAGGCAAACTTCTTCGCCTCTGCCGCAAAATCAGCACCTGCGGTCCCTTCATGCCAACAAGGCTAGAAGCACACCATAACTTCATGAGTAAGCCAGTTTTTTGATCCTGACATCATGTTTGGTTCCCACCGTAAGTCCCTGCGTGAAAAAACCACCTTGCCGCCCTCGCGGTGCACATTTTCCGGAGGCAAACTTCCCCGCCTCTGTCGCAAAATCAGCATCGACTGTCCCCGATGCCAACGAAGCTGCAAGCACACCATAACTTCACGAGTAAGCCGGTTTTTCGATCCTGAAATCATGTTTGGTTCCCACCATAAGTCCCCGTGTGAAAAAACTACCTTGTTGCCCTGACGGTGCACATTTTCCAGAGGCAAACATCCCCGCCTCTGCCGCAAAATCAGCACCAGCGGTCCTGATTCCAACATGGCCGCAAGCACCCGATAACTTCATGAGTAAGCTGGTTTTTCAGTCCTGACATCATGTTTGGTTCCCACCCTATGTGCCCTACAAAAAAACCTCCATGCTGCCCTCGTGATGCACGTTTTCTGGAGGCAAGCTTCCCCGCCTCTTCCGCGAAATCAGCACCGGCGGTCCCTGATACCAACAAGGCCACAAGCACACCATAACTTCACGAGTAAGCCATTTTTTGATCCTGACATCATGTTTGGTTCCCACCCTAAGTCCCCGTGTGAAAAACCCGCCTTGTCGCCCTCGCGGTGCATGTTTTTCGGAGGCAAACTTCCCCGCCTCTGCCGCGAAATCAGCACCGGTGGTCCCCGATGCCAACAAGGCCGCAAGCACACCATAACTTCATGAGCAAGCCAGTTTTTTAATACTGACATAATGTTTGGTTCCTACCATAAGTCCCCGTGTGAAAAAACACCTTGCCGCCCTCGCGGTGCACATTTTCGGGAGGCAAACTTCCCCGCCTCTCCCGCGAAATCAGCACCAGCGGTCCCCGATGCAAACAAGGCTGCAAGCACACCATAACTTCACTAGCAAGCTAGTTTTTTGGTCCTGACATCATGTTTGGTTCCCACCCTAAGTCCTCGTGTGAAAAAAATGCCTTGCCGCCCTTGCGGTGCATGTTTTTCGGAGGAAAATTTCCTCTCCTCTGCCGCGAAATGAGCACCGATGGTCCCCGATGCCAACAAGGCCGCAAGCACACCATAACTTCACGAGTAAGCCAGTTTTTTGATCCTGACATCATGTTTGGTTCCCACCCAAAGTCCCCGTGCAAAGAAACCGCCTTGCAGCCCTCGCGGTGCACTTTTTCTGGAGGCAAACTTCCCCACCTCTACCATGAAATCAGCACCAGCGGTCCCCGATGCCAACAAGGCCGCAAGCACACCATAACTTCATGAGTAAGCTATTTTTTATCCTGTCATAATGTTAGTTTCCCACCCTAAGTCCCCGTGCAAAAAAAGCGCCTTGCCGCCCCTGCGGTGCACAAGCACCGGCGGTCCCAGATGCCAACAAAGCCGCAAGCACACCATAACTTCATGAGTAAGCCATTTTTTCGATCCTAACATCATGTTTGGTTCCCACCCTAAGTCCCCGTGCAAAAAACCACCTTTCCGCCCTCGTGGTGCACATTTTTCGGAGGCAAACTTCCCCGCCTCTGCCGCGAAATCCGCACCGGCGGTCCCTGATGCCAACAAGGCCACAAGCACACCATAACTTCATGAATAAGCCAGTTTTTTGATCCTGACATCATGTTTTGTTCCCACCCTAAGTCCCTGTGCGAAAAAGCTGCCTGGCCGTCCTCGTGGTGCATGTTTTTCGGAGGCAAGCTTCCCCGCCTCTGCCGCCAAATTAGCACCGGCGGTCCCTGATTCCAACAAGGCCGCAAGCACACCATAACTTCAAAGTAAGCTAGTTTTTTGATCCTGACATCATGTTTGGTTCCCACCCAAAGTCCCTGTGTGAAAAAACTGCCTTGTCGCCCTGGCGATGCTTTTTTTCTGGAGGCAAACTTCCCTGCCTCTGCCGTGAAATCCGCACCAGCGGTCCCTGATGCCAACAACGCCACAAGCACGCCATAACTTCATGGGTAAGCTGGTTTTTTGATCCTGACAACATATTTTGTTCCCACCCAAAGTCCCTGTGCGAAAAAATCACCTTGCCGCCGTTGTAGTGCATGTTTTCCGGAGGCAAACTTCCCCGCCTCTGCCGCAAAATTAGCACCGGCGGTCCCCGATGCCAACAAGGCCGCAAGCGCACCATAACCTCACGAGTAAGGCAGTTTGTTGATGCTGACATCATGTTTGGTTCCCCCCTAAGTCCACGTGCAAAAAACCGCCTTTCCGCCCACGTGGAGCATGTTTTTCGAAGGCAAACTTCCCCGCCTCTGTCGCGAAATCAGCACCGGCGGTCCCCGATGCCAACAAGGCCACAAGCACACCATAAGTTCAAGAGTAAGCCAGTATTTTGATCCTGACATCATGTTTGGTTCCCACCCAAAGTCCCTGTGCGAAAAATCAGCCTTGTTGCCCTCGTAGCGCATGTTTTCTGGAGGCAAACTTTCCTGCCTCTGCCACAAAATCAGCACCAGCGGTCCCCAATGCCAACAAGGCCGCAAGCACACCATAACTTCACAAGTAAGCCCGTTTTTTGATCTTGACATAATGTTTGGTTCCCACCCTAAGTCCCCGTGCGAAAAAACCGCCTTGCTGCCCTCGTGGTGCACGTTTTCCGAAGGCAAACTTCCCCGCCTCTGCCGCGAAATCAGCACCGGCGGTCCCCGATGCCAACAAGGCCGTAAGCACACCATAACTTCATGAGTAAGCTGGTTTTTTGATCATGACATCATGTTTGGTTCCCACCCTATGTCCCCGTGTGAAAAACCTCCTTGCCGCCCTCGCGGTGCACGTTTTCCGGAGGCAAACTTCCCCGCCTCTGTCGTGAAATCGGCACCGGCGGTCCTCGATACCATCAAGGCTGCAAGCACACCATAACTTCATGAGTAAGCCAGTTTTTTGATCCTGACATCATGTTTGGTTCCCACCCTAAGTCCCCATACGAAAAAACTTCCTTGTCTCCCTTGCGGTGCATGTTTTTTAGAGGCAAACTTCCCGGCCTCTGCCGCAAAATCAGCACCGACGGTCCCCGATGCCAACAAGGCCACAAGCACACCATAACTTCATGAGTAAGCTAGTTTTTTGATCCTGACATCATGTTTGGTTCCCACCCAAAGTCCCCGTGCAAAAAATCCGCCATGCTGCCCTCGCGGTGCATGTTTTCCGGAGGCAAACTTCCTCACCTCTGCCGCTAAATCAGCACCGGCGGTCCCCGATGCCAACAAGGCCGAAAGCACACCATAACTTCACGAGTAAGCCAGTTATTTGATACTAACATCAGGTTTGGTTCCCACCCTAAGTCCCCGTGTGAAAAAACTGCCTTGCCGCCCTTGCGGTGCATGTTTTCCAGAGGCAAACTTCCCCGCCTCTGCCACAAAATCAGCACAGGGCTAAGCATATAAGCGAACCTATACTTAATAGGGTGTAAGGATAACTCAGGTGATCAAGGGTAATCATAATGCATCAGCGGTATCGATCAATGCCTATAAACTTAATGCATCATAAACAATAAAGGACGCAAATTAAGTTAATTGTAAAACTGTAGGGAGGAATGCTCCGGGGCTTGCCTTCCTCCGATGTGCGAGGTTGAAGCTCCAGGCACTTGATCACTTCATGTCTGGCTTCTGGTTCGAGATCACCTTCATACGGAAGCTTTCTTCTGGAATTCCTCTTCTGGATTCCTGTTTCACGTCGCACTCTGTTCCCCTAGCGATCTTGTATGATGCATATGCGTGTATGAATACGAGGAATGCACATGATATGATAATGGAGTATGATGATGATGAATTCTTGCATACTCTTTCTACAAGGTAGTCAATCATCATCCAAGAACATGTACCATAAGCACATGTCACTTACGGCATTCTCTACTGCAACAATGCAAGTCTATCGGTGAAACCTACTTTCTACTTGTCGCCAGTAAACAAGCCAGTAAAGCAACTAATCATCTTACTATCACTAGCAAACAAGCTAGTACAACCAAAGATCTTCATTCTGGCATAATCCTCTTAACACATTCATCAGGCCCTAATCACTACCTACTACAGCCCTATTCAACTAATTATAACATGGTCACATTTTGACTTTCATAAAATAACCACACGCTTACCCCATTCTGCTAGAGTCTAGACATGCACTAACCATCCAGCAGGTTATACACCACGCAAATGTCTAGAAAAGCATATTTAAGGCATGTCATCAGAGAACAAAGTCCAAACAATGCATTCATATAAATAGGGCATAACTACAACATGCATTTTAATTGTCTAGAAAAATATACAAAACTTACAAGAGATAAAGGATGGCAATTCTAGCCTACCATCTAAATTTTACCTCATTTGGATAAGCCTATTATTCTACACAAAAAAGACAAGGCAGCACATAACAGGGGACCTAAAAATACTTTGTACTATGAAGTATGTCAAACCTCATGTTTCATTATATAAAGAGCTACCTTATAGCATATAAGTAGCCCACAAAAATTATCAACCCCAAACTAGGTACTAAAATGCATTTTTGAATTATTCCAAGAATAGCCCTAAAATCACATTTGAACTATAACTTCATATTTTTACACAGCAAGCATGCACCAAATATTTTTTTTAGATAGAGAATCACCAAAGAAGACTAACAAAATTGGAATCACATTTTTCTGAGCATCCTAGCTTTAGTTATGCACTTCTAAAAATTATAAGCTTTTAATGTAAATGAATGAACTTAAATAAAACTATACATAAAATTATCCCAAACATGATATATTATATTTTTACTAGGTAGTACACATCACAAGAAAGCTAAAAAAATTGGTTTCACCTGATTTGGATCAAAAATGAGCAAGATATGATTTTTGCAAGCTTTTTCACAAAATCAGCCAAAATACATTTTTCTGAAAATCGATCCGAAATTGCTACGCGTACCCCATGGTGTACCCAGAGGCACATATATGCTAACTCCACCCGGTTGGTGCACCCAGGCAGGTACCCTGCTGACGCCAGCGGCTGACGTCAGCCAGGCCCCACCTGTCGGTGGACGAAAACAGGGGAAGAGCCCCCGCCGGTGGGATCTCGCCGGCAGAAAGGTCTCCGGTGACCGGGCCGGTACCATCGGCCTCGACCCGACGAGGCGAACCCGCTGGGGCCGGAGATGGAGCTGATGGCTCACCAGCATGCGCCCGCCTGGGGCCATGGCGGACCAGCGGCCATGTATGGCGGCGAGGTGGTCGTTGCCGGCCACGGCGAGGCGAAGCAGCGCGCGAGAGCTTAGCAGATCCACGGCAAAGCTGAGGCGATGGTTAGCAGCGTGAATCGATGGATCGAAGGGCCCTGGCCACGGCGGACCGCGAGCTGCGGCCATGGCGGGCAAGGCCGGCGGGAAGAAGAAGGGCCAATTCGGCCGTTACCTTCGACGACGGCGACTGATAGCTGGCTCAGAAGATGGCTGGGCTCGTTGCGAAGCCGTGCGCGCGAGCTGAGGAGAATGTGATGTGGCGGTGAGGCGCGGCCGTGGAGCGGGCTCCCGACGACGGCAATGGCGGCCACAACCGCGGTTGTGAGCGGGAGAAAGAGGATAGGAGGGCAGTGGAGTGCGGGCGAGTGAGGATGGCAGGCCGGTGTCCCATTTAAGGCAGGAGCTGGCCGAGTTGGGGCACGCGGTTGGCGGGCGTTGGTGCCCATGCTCCGCTGGCGCGCACGATGATGGCGGGCAGGTAAGGCGTGCAGGTCGTAGCGGCGGGCGAGGCGCGCGTCGGCTAGCGCGTCAGGCAGCGGCATGCGGCATCGGCCAGCGAGGGCAGCGACGCAGCGGCGCGGCTGGCGCTCTGGCGTGGGAAGCAGAGGAACGGAGGGGAAAGGGGAAAAGAGAGAGAGGGAGATGATGACATGTGGGGCCCGGTGGGTCCCACCACCTTTTACTTTGAACTGATAGTTTGACCGGCTGTAGATTGCAAAAGATGCCGAATTTCGAAAAACTTTGAATACAAAAGTTGTTCCATTTGAAGATTAGAACATTTCAAAATAATAATAAAAATGTGAATTTGGGTCAAATTTAAATTATAAAAATAATAATTTATATATACATATGCAACTGTTTTTGGCATTTTTGAAGACCATAAAAGAATTTTCATGAGATGCTCATTAAACAACTTATGCTCCTTGTATTTTTCTCTACAAGTCATATTAAGGGTCCAACTTGAGATAAGCACTATAGCTAACACGTTTAAAAAGGGCTAGAATCAAAATCCAGGGGCATTTCGATCAAAACTCAACCAAATCATTTTTGGGTTATATGACCAACACATGAATTGATCCTAGCAACATTATAAACATATTTTAGATCAATCCAAGCATCAATTACATATCAAACCACAACCTAGCATTCAAATATTCCATTTGCAATATAAACAAGCAAGCACCAAATATCATGGCCTAGTTGTGTGATCGCCATGTATATGAGATGCTCATGAGATGATTATGCAATGTAATGCAAGACTGGTTAAGCCTAATACTGGGGATGTTACAGTCCATATCCTGGCAACGACGCTAGAAATACATGTTGGCGTTTCTAAATATATCTACCAGGATTGTATCCCTGGCATACTAGACGTGCCTTAATGATAGATCATAAACTTTTAGATATATTATCCGCAAGCGCACGGATCTACCGTTGTAGCATTTCACCCGGAAGTATTATCAAGGTTCGTTATTTATATTTTCACATAGGAAGGCATGGTGCAAATACCTCTATCATAGATATGGTTATGACTTCATATCATAGAAATGAGCCCAAGTACTATGCAGGGTAAAACAATAGGATTTGTAGACACACACTTGGGTCAACCTCAAAAATAAAGATAAAATAAAGAATAAAAGAATAAATGAACAAATGAATAAATCTAAGTAGAGCAGGTAGGTCCTATATAGCAGCAGGGCACTTATTCTCAGTTTCTGCCCTATCCGCTCTTCTTCCAATTTGTCAATATAAAATCCTGGTTGCATGAAAGTGTGCCTGGTAGAGAGGGCGGTGAACACCCAAAAGATGGTGACTGCAAAGAACCACTTGATTCTTGTCGGGCATGCATATTAGATTGCACACTCCTGCAGTCCTGGACTGGTCGAATTCTTCATTGGCCTATGCCCTACAGATAGCTGAGCTAGGTCGCACAAAAAAAAAACCCAGATAGCTGAGCTCAATTGCTCATGCAGGCGGTGCTACTTTGGATTCTCTCCCTGACTCCCAGCTATATATAATATATATAGTAGGCAGTACTTCTTCCCCATTCATAGTCATATGCATGATATTTGCTTGATTGAAATATCTCTCTATCTTTGCTTAAGAAAAAAAGACATGTAAAATGTAACTAAAAAAAGAACTATTCCTTGAATTTAATTTTTTTATTTATTTTTATTCTTTTTTTAACCCCAGCAAAAGTTCATTCGAAGTTACTTCAATAGTTCAATTATCATTTTCTTTTAAGTTCTTGTAAAGTTCCATAGTTGCTGTTTAGTCAAGAAAGTTACACATAATCCAATGGACGTATGTTTTCTATCATCTCCAGGAAATCAAAACTATCTTGCTCTGATAGTGACATTAGAAAAGTATAGCTCTAGATTTTTTTTTATTCAAGCTTATGAGGAAAGTTTCTACAATCCAAAAGGGATAAGTACCTACCAAAGGTTCAAATAAATATGTGCATATTTTCTTTTCGGATGTTATTATTTGTCACTCCATGAAGCGTCCCTTTCATATACAACATTAGAAAACCCACACAACGCGCGGGGTAGTTCAAGTTCAACTAGAAGGCCAGAACAAGAGAGGACCGAGCGATCAACTAACTACCTTGGACTTGCCTTTGAACACCTTACAAGACTGGATAATTGCCTGATCCCAAGGCCACAACACGCACTATGTGAATGATCAAATCCTTCGCAGTGCAAGTTCCGATCCAAAACATCTTTTTTTCCTAATTTATTACATGAAAGAAAAACCAGTCGTTCTACAGGCTGCTGAACAGGACAGGATGTAGTACCCAAATGGCTGAACAAGACACTGCTTTCGAAACAGACAAAAATGGAACGGATCCACTTACATCAAGAGGTGTTCTGTCTGTATGTTCCATGGTACAGTGTCTGCTAAAGAAAACATCATTATATATGTGCATTCTAGAGTTTGAAATGCAGATATAAGTTTCTCAAAAATTGGAGAATATGCCGCAGCCATGGCTCGATGTTGTCTTGACAAACTCACAAGAGCCTGCGCATTGTCAACCAGAGTACCCATCAACCCCTTGCAGGGCAAGTGCGCCAGTTAAGCAGCAAAAATTGAATGGAATAAATCATGCTACTAGCAAAGTAAATAGAAACCCACCTGACACGATTTTTATCGTCACAGAAGAATGGTGTCGATGACTGATAATCATCTGTTCCAAAGTATCTGTCTCCAAATTCACCCATCCCAGGTACAACACGAAAATCATCATTTAAACCAAACTCAATCTCTGAAGTAACGATCTTCACTCTGGGGAATCTCTTGCTCACCACATGCACTCCTTGGGGCGCCTGTAAGAGCAAAATGATACCACTGATGAGTTCGATTTCCAACCACTATGCACTAACATGCCATCATGTATAACAATGATGAAAAAGGAGTGTGATTACACACTTCATAGATTGTCTCTTTTTTTTTGGCGACAAACTTCATAGATATAGTCGTTATCTAGAGATTATCATTAACTAGTAGATGAAGTTACAAAATTGCTTTTGTGATATTAGTTAAAATGGACAGTTTCCAAGAAAAAGCTAGAAGACAACCGAGCTAAAAGATATATTCGAGTAAACCATGATACTGCAATAGGGAATAGCAAAAATGATATCCCAATCCTATAAGCTCCAAAGACTAGCTATATACATTTGCAAAACCAAGAAAATGCCCAGCCTTCATAAGACTTACTGAAATAAGATTAAGGAATATAATATTTGCTTCTTGTACACCCTTCTTCAATAGAAGGGAGATGGCTTGAACTGCTGAATTTCCTGATCAGGATAAAATACAGATGAAATGAGATAACAAGAAATATAAAAATAGTAAAGCATGTTCCCTCTCAATGAGGCAAACCATATTTATACTTAACCTACCTATAACAAAATTACAGAGCACACGCATAATTTCGATAAATATGTGTTCTTATTAATGATGCAAAAATACGTCAGAAATCTATGTTGGGGCCTTAAAGGTATTCAAATTTATTCAGCTCCATATAAACATATAGGGGACAACATTATCCCCTCCAGAGATGAAGTGTCATAAAACTTATGATTTGCTAATCAATGCAAAGTTTACCTTAATAAAACAAGAAACTTCTAGTGCACTGCTATTTTGTTATGTAATCAGATAAGATGGTTCCCATGTGCATGAGTGATTTGAATTTAAGTGGTGCCGTCCAGATAACAGGAATAAAAGACTAACCTGTTCCCAATATGGGGTCCAACAGCAGAACATGCCTATTTGCAATATCTTTTGGTAAATTTTGATAGATGAGCTGCAAAGAAATTTAGATCTTAGTAATTTGACTCACCCAAACACATGGCAAAAGTTGATAAACCAGACCTGTTGTCCATTGTCTCCTTCCCGATGAATAAGAATCTTCCCAATCTTTATACCTTTACAGCATGCACGAAGTGCATTCTCCATGCTTTCGCCACTGGAAAGCAGTGTAGCAAATCATTTGCAGAGTACACTTTTATTCAAAGATTATTATGGTGGGTGATTTTTAATTATAGATGTTCTAGTGATGAATTGAATTCTAGTGCATGAGTAGATGTTTATAGATAAAACAGCCATACTGTATTCGTAGGAGCAATGAACAATATCATATAGCAAAGATAAAATGAGACTGGTAATGAAATGTAGAGCATTTGTAAAGTGCCAATGCAGTAAAAAATAATTCACAGGCAGTCTAGGGCATAGTATCAACATAATGATATTGTTACACTATACAAAGCCCATTTTTCCCACCTTTTGTGAGTGCCTAAATCATTAACTCGGTTAGAAACTAAACAAGCGTACAAAGGAAATATCGTTTAGGAAAAGTTGGTACCTCCTGATCACTGAGATACCACACAACCTTTTGGAGAACTCCACACCAGTATAAACAGATCCTGCACACATAATAAAGTGTGCCAAGTACTGACCACAGAGAATACAAACACATGTAATTCCACCAAATAATAGAGTGCAAAACAATGGACCATGTAGGGATATAAACCAATGTCCCACTAGCAATAACAAAAACCTTTTCTCTATTTGTACCAACCATGCCAAAGTTTACCTATGACTCTAGACCAGAGATTTCCGAGTAAGCAAGAAACACTAAACAAGTGAGTGTGAGACAAATCATTGCAGCAACTAGCAAGTCTAACACACACAACAGCACAGTTTTTTTTTTTTTTTTGAATCTCACAACAACACAGAATTTGCCTGATCATCTGTATAAATTAGTGCATGTCAGTCAGGGAAAAACTATCCTGGTATTCTGGCCACGCCACTAGCAAGTCTAATTCACAGGTTAGCACAGAATTTGCCTGATCATCTGCATAAATTAGTGTCTGTTATGACCGGCATCTGTTACAGTGGGCGAAGGTCCAATGGCAGATAAGGGACGCTGGCGGCTGATGGGGCTCAAGGCCCATATTTATCATATTTAGAAATATATTAGAGTTCTTTTCCTATTATTATTTGAGAAAACTATATATATTTGTAAGGACTATTCCGATGAAATTAAGCAGAAACATATTATTGTTTCCGGCTTCCCTTAGGGAGCCGGGAGATTGGGTCAACCCTAGCCGCCGCCTCCTGTTCCCTTGCTCGCTCAAGCACGGCACCGCAGCGCCAACGTCGAGGCTACCAGCCTCGACCTCCCGTCTTCCACCCCTAACCTTCGCAGCAAGTCCGGTAGGCCTAGTCCTATCAACCTGGTATCAGCGTTGCCTGGTTCGATGACGACTCCTCAAGGCACTCCCTCCATCCCGGCCGCCAGCGAACCGCCGCCGTCGAATTCATCGGACACCGAGAATTCATCGTCCCCTGCTCCGCCCCTCACCCTCGATTCGTTGGGGGCCAAGGTGGACGTGCTGGCGACCAACCTCCAGTCCCTGCAGGACGCGTGGGCTGGGCTCCTCAAGACACCCGCGCCACCGCCGTTTCCTCCGCCACCACCGCCTCCGCCGCCACCGATTCCCTCGGCCGCGATACCGTCACCAGCGACGGCGTTTCCTTACGGCATGCCCGCCTCCGGGTCGGGTGTGCCGTTGCATCTGTTGCAGTGGCCGTCCTCACCATCGCCGCTCCCGCCATGGCTGCAGGCTGCCATGGCCTCATCTGCGCCAGTGTACTCCACCGTGACGAGCGTCCAGCCGTCCTCAGCGTCACCAGCCACCACCACGGCGACCACCCTGCCGACGGCGAGTGGCACCCTCTACGGCGGGCTCGACGGTCGGCTCTTCCCGGGGGCAACCGCGCCTAGCGGCGGCCAGCCCTCAGGGCCGGTCGATCCGGGCCTCGCAGCTGCGTTGCTCGGGGCCCACGCAGGTCCCAAACCCTACAAGCTCGAGTTCCCGACGTATGACGGCTCCGTTGACCCCCTGAACTGGCTCAATCAGTGCGACCAATTCTTCAAGGGGCAGCAAACTCCAATGTCGGCACGGACCTGGTTGGCGTCCTATCACATGCGGGGCATGGCTCAGACGTGGTACTATGCCCTCGAGCAGGATGAGGGTATGCCGTCATGGGATCGTTTCCGCTAGCTCTGTACGCTCCGCTTCGGGCCACCGGTTCCGGGATCCCGCCTAGCGGAGCTTGCCCGACTGCCTTTAATCTCCACGTGCAAGACTACTCGGAGCGCTACAGTGATGTCGTCTGCCACGCTCAAGGCCTCAACGCCCGCCAAAAGGCGGAACTCTACGTTGGCGGCCTCCCAGATCACCTCCGGCCACACGTCCAGATGCATGCGCCGCCCGATCTCCAGACCGCCATGTTCTTGGCACGGGCGTTTGAGATGGCCATACCCGCCCCGGCTCCGGCTCCGGCTCCAGCTCCATTGCGTGGCGCTCGTCCTCCGCAGCGATAGGGCCCTCCGTTTCTCCAGCGCGCCCCGGCTGCTGTCCCGGGGGCCACCGGTGCTCTGCCGGCAGGGCAAGGCGGTGCAGGGGCACCAGGGGGCCGTCCATTCCGTCGGCTGTCGCCGGCGGAGCAGCAGGAATGACGCCGCCAAGGGTTGTGCTTCAATTGCGACGAGCCCTACGTCCGCGGCCATGTGTGCCCTCGCCTCTTCTACTTGGAAGCCGACGATTACCTTGACGATGGCCCGGCCGAGGCTGTTGACGACGCGGCCCAACTTGAGCCGGCCATCCTTGACCCCCTGCCGCCAATGCTTTTCAGGTCTCCCTCCATGCGGTGGCAGGCATCCGGACGCCGACCTCTATGCTGCTGCCGGTCTTCATTAAGGGAGAGCGTTTCCTCGCTCTCCTCGACACGGGGTCCACGCACAACTTCGTCGCCGGCGAGACCATGCGTCGCCTGGGGCTCTCGCCGGAGGGTGGCGAGCATCTACGGGTCACGGTGGTCAACGGGGATCGTCTTCCTTGTGAAGGGATCGCCTGTAATGTGCCCATCCGCATCTTCGACGAGGACTTCACCATCACCTGCGCGGGCCTCAACTTGGGCGGTTTCGAAGTCATCCTCGCCTTCGACTTCATTCGGAAGCTGGGGCCGACGACATGGGACTGCGACGCCCTTACCTTGTCGTTCTCGCGCCACGGTCGGCGCATTACCTGGCAAGGCGTGCCAGGGTCGACCTCGCCACAGCCGACCGCGCCCGCACAGCTGCTCGCCGTGGCTGCCTCTGGGCCGCGGCAGCCGCTCCTGGAGGCCCTCCTGCAGCAACACGCCGACATCTTCGCAGAACCCACGGGCATACCCCCAGCGCGTCTGTACGACCACCGCATCCACTTGCTGCCCGTTACCGCTCCAGTCGCAGTGCGCCCGTATCGCTACCCTCAGCCGCAGAAGGACGAGCTAGAACGGCAGTGCGTGGACATGCTCGCCCAGGGGATCATCCGCCCGAGCACCTCACCGTTCTCAGCGCCCGTTCTCCTGGTCCGCAAGGCGGATCAGTCTTGGCGCTTCTGCATCGACTATCGCGCCCTCAACGCCAAGACCTCCAAGGACAAATTCCCGATCCCGGTGGTTGATGAGCTACTGGACGAGCTAAACGGCGCTCGATTCTTCACCAAGCTTGATCTTCGCTCCGGGTATCATCAGGTGCGAATGCACCCGGACGACATTGCCAAGACAGCCTTCAGGACACACCACGGCCACTTTGAGTTCCTGGTGATGCCGTTTGGGTTGTCCAACGCCCCGGCCACCTTCCAGGCACTCATGAACGACGTCCTGCGCCCATTTCTTCGGAGGTTAGTGCTGGTGTTCTTTGATGATATATTGATTTATAGTTCGTCTTGGCCGAACACCTGCAGCACGTCAACGTCGTCCTCAACGCTCTCCGTGCTCATCATCTTCACCTGAAGCGCTCCAAGTGCTCGTTTGAGGCTTCGTTCGTTGCTTATCTGGGCCATGTCATCTCCGCTGGTGGTGTTGCCATGGACACCGACAAGGTCGCTACCGTGGCTGCATGGCCAACCCCGCGCTCCGCCCGCGGTCTACGCGGCTTTCTAGGCCTTGCGGGATACTACCGGAAGTTCATCCGCGACTTCGGCACCATCGCCACCCCACTCACGCGTCTCTTGCGACGAGATGCGTTCGTGTGGGACGATGACGCGACGACGGCGTTTGAGGCGCTCAAGCGCGCCTTGACCACGGGACCGGTGCTGCAAATGCCGGATTTCGACGCGGCCTTCGTGGTCGACTGTGACGCTTCGGGTGCGGGGTTTGGCGCTGTCCTCCATCAGGGCGCCAGGCCCCTCGCCTACTTCAGCAGGCCTTTCGCGGCACGCCATCTCAAGTTAGCTGCGTATGAGCGCGAGCTAATTGGGCTGGTTCAGGTGGTGCGCCATTGGCGGCCTTATTTGTGGGGTCGTCGTTTTCTGGTGCGCACTGATCATTACAGTTTGAAGTTTTTGCTTGACCAGCGCTTGTCCACAGTTCCTCAGCACCAGTGGATCAGCAAACTCTTCGGCTTCGACTTCTCAGTCGAGTACCACCCCGGCCGCTTCAATACTGTGGCCGACGCTCTTTCACGCCGTGACATCGAGGACGCGGCTACTGCTCCTACCGGGTGCGCCGCCGCGGCCTGGGCCTTGTCTGGACCGACGTTCGCACTTGTGGACGAGGTTCGGCGCGCCACGACCAGCGCACCCGACAGCCGCCTGCTGCTGGAGCAGCTCCAGGCGGGCGAGCTGGGCACCCCTTGGCGCCTCTCCGACGGCCTGCTACTTCATGGCTCCTGCGTCTTTGTGCCGGACCATGCGGAGTTACGCCAGCAAGTGCTCCTCTTGGCGCACTCAGCTGGTCATGAGGGCATCCAAAAGACTCTCCACCGTCTCCAGGTGGATTTCTACATCCCACGGGATCGTGTGCTCGTCCAGGACTTGGTGCGTTCGTGCACGACGTACCAGCGCAACAAGACGGAGACGCTGCAGCCGGCAGTGCTGCTACAGCCCCTCGACGTGCCCACTCAGGTATGGGCGGACATCTCGATGGATTTCATCGAGGGGCTGCCCAAGGTGGCGGGCAAGTCCGTCATCCTCACGGTGGTGGATCGCTTCTCCAAGTACGCCCACTTCATCGCGCTCGGCCACCCCTACACCGCCACCTCGGTCGCACGTGCCTTCTTCGACGGCATTGTGCGTCTCCACGGGTTTCCACTCTCCATCGTCAGTGACCGCGACCCTGTGTTCACGGGGCATGTATGGCGGGACCTCTTCAAGATGGCGGGCGTCAAGTTGCGCATGAGCACCACTTTTCACCCGCAGACAGATGGCCAATCCGAGGTGGTCAATAAGGTGATCGCCATGTACTTACGCTGTGTCACAGGTGATCGTCCTCGGTCATGGGTGGATTGGCTCTCTTGGGCGGAATACTGCTACAACACGTCCTTCCACACCGCTCTCCGCGCCACTCCATTTGAAGTTGTCTACGGCCGCCCTCCTCCGCCGTTGCTTTCGTATACGCCGGGTACGGCCCAGACGGAAGCTGCGGATGCTCTTCTTCGGTCCCGGAATGAGATCCTAGCCGAGGTTCGTCAACGTCTTCTTCAAGCTCAGCAATTGTCCAAGAAGTACTACGACGCTGGGCACCGCGATGTCGAGTTCCAGGTGGGCGATTGGGTGTGGTTGCGGCTGCTCAACCGCACAACCCAGTCCTTGGTCCCGGGCTCCAAGGGCAAGCTTGGACCTCGGTACGCAAGGCCGTTCCGCATCATGGAGCGCATCGGCGACGTCGCTTATCGTCTCCAGCTACCGGCAGGGGCTCGTCTTCATGATGTTTTCCACGTGGGCTTGCTCAAGCGCCACCGTGGAGACCCCCCAGCCGGCCCGGGCTCTCTTCCGCCGACCTTGGATGGTCGGTTGGCTCTAGCCCCCACCAGGGCTCTCCGTGCCCAGCAGCGTCGCGGTGTGTGGCACGTGCTTATTCAGTGGCGTGGATTTCCAGAGGAAGATGCTACGTGGGAGCTCGTCAAGGACGAGCTGTTTGCGCAGGCGGGGAGAGATGTTATGACCGGCATCCGGTCGGCGAAGGCCCAATGGTGGCTAAGGGACGCCGGCGACTGATGGGGCTCAAGGCCCATATTTATCATATTTAGAAATATATTAGAGTTCTTTTCCTATTATTATTTGAAAAACCTATATATATTTGTAAGGACAATTCCGATGAAATTAAGCAGAAACATATTATTGTTTCTGGCTTCCCTTAGGGAGCCGGGAGATTGGGTCAACCCTAGCCGCAGCCTCCTGTTCCCTTGCTCGCTCAAGCACGGCACCGCAGCGCCAACGTCGAGGCTACCGGCCTCGACCTCCCGTCTTCCACCCCTACAACCTTCGCAGCAAGTCCGGTAGGCCTAGTCCTATCAGTGTCAGTCAAGGAAACTATGCTGGTATTCTGGCAACCTCAGTTACCTGGACCAGTAAAAATATTGTTCAAGCTTTTCTATCAAACTAGATATCCTATGTAAATGGACATTGTTTTTTGCTCATGCGCAAGCTAATGATCTAACAAGGATGAATATCAAATACGAGCAGGACGATAGAGCATGCAGTTGTCAGGATTCATTTGAACAGAAAACTTATATGCACGAAAAAACAGGCAACTATATAACAGAGGAACTGCTTACCAGTTGGGGTGATGATCTGCTTTTCCTTGAAAGGAAGATGACCAAGACCATGCTCGACAACCTATTTTCCACAGGGAGTTTTAAGATACCAAGCAAAACCACATAAAAGATAACTCATCAAATACATTTATATACTGACCAATCGAATCAACCGATCAGCATAAAATATGAAATCATGTGTTGCTGTGGCAGCATCCCTTATTATTGTATGCATGCCTCGTATCTGAAACAAAACAGCATGAACAATGAAATAATTATCCAAAACAGTGAATAACAATTATAGAATTGCATATTACTGCCTCCGTTCCAAAATCTAAGATTGTAGCCTTCTAGGTACATAGTACTCGTTAATGTACCTAGATATATGCTGTGACTAGAAAAAGGCAAAACAGCTTGCAATTTGGAATGGAGGGAGTACAAACAAACTACAGGGACATCAAACAGAAAGCAGACTTATAAAAATAAAAATGAATGTTTACATGAGGTACCTGATAAGTAGTCTGAATTACATACAAATTGGGGTGTATTTTACAAAGATCATGTTGTCCAAGTTTAGTCCGAATATGCTGAACAATTAGGTCAATTGCCACATCATTGTCTCCACCTCGTGGGATGATAATATCAGCATACTTCTTCGTTGGGAGGATGAAGTCTTCAAAAGCAGGCTTAACAAATTTTGAGTACTGTGGAAAAGAGTTTTGTTAGCCAAAAACGGCAAGAATGAGTAGATAACAGATAGCTTAATGTAAATTATGCAACAAGACAACAATATTATATTCGATAGAAATACTATACAATCAAGAGCCGCTAAATGTTGTTAGATTTGATGCACAATAAAAACTGCATTAGAGGAAGCTTTGTAACCTGATCTAACACAGCTTTGATATCTCTACCCTTGTCAATGGTATCACGACGGATCCTCCTTGTTAACCGTACATCAGCATCTGAGAAATCAATAAGTGAGTGTTGTAACAAGAAATACTTCACTACCATGACACTGATTAGTGAGTTTTGAAAGCCTAATCTGATAGAGTACTGTGTTTTAACATATGGTGCAGAAGCAAAAAGCTATGATAACAAATCATTAGATCTGGATTGATAATAAGTTATCATGGATGATATCTTCAACAAATAAGTAACCTGACTAACACAACATATGCAGTTCATGCATTGAAAAATCTGAGTTCTGGACAAGAGAAAATCTTTAATGCTATGTCAGCTCAGTAAGATTATAGTGCATCCACGTTAGCATGAATGACTCAAAATATAAGCATCCATACAAATGAACTTATACATGAAATGATTCATAGAATTAAGTTTTGTGTTGGGGTGTAGCAGGGATTTCGCACCCCGGCTTCCCCCTTTTCGCAATTGGCACCAGGCGAAGGCACGGTCATGAGCTCAATAAATCCATCGAGCCGACGGAAATTTCACCCTTTCGACACGTTTTTCTCCCGAGCGACGACGTGTTCGGTCGGCTGTCACTATTTCGCTTGACCAAGCGCTGCTTCCGTAGAGATCGGTCCAGCCCAGCACAGCCAATGGTTCATTCGCTCAGTCGAAAGAAGTTTCGGCTGATGAATGGTCTGCAGCGATACAGATTTAGGAGTGTCGAATGCTATTTCGAAACGCCACTCGGCTGTTATGTTTCTTTGGGCTAACGTTCTGTCAGTAGATGTTTCGATCCTGCAGGGTTGATTTGAGGGATGGTCCCACAGGCTGTCGGTTGTTACCGCAACAAAAAGCATCAGGCAAGCTAGGATGAAAAAGCCCCTGACAACTGGCGAATATTTGAAGAATAGGCGGTAGTTGGAGGGGCATTAACGTCTTGTAAAAGCCTACGGGCGACTATAAATAGCTCCCCACACGGAGGTGTAAGGGGAGGTCGGATCCCTGGTTTTCTGGGAGACCGTTTAATATATTCGCTTATCTCACTTCGTCTTTTGCACCTTGTCCTTCTTACACATTTGTATAGCTTGGGTTTCGACCAGGGGGTTCTTAGGCAGAGGCCTAGAATAACATTTTGGATAAAAAGTGGGCAGGAAATTATTAACAATGATACATTTCAACCAAGTTCAGAAAATAGTCAGGAATCAATGCTTCGGCATTGGGAACTTCTGGAACAACAACGACAAGAGATACTGAAGAAAGCATCATCAACTTATAAGCAAATACTGGTACCTGTATCAACGAAGATCTTCATGTTCATCAAATCCCTGAGGCGTGAATCATGAAAAACTAGAATTCCTTCCAAAATAATAACATCCGAAGGATTAACCTGGCGACAGTTTTAAAATAGGGTTGCTTGTAAAAATCAAGTATTATGTAGATGAATAAACAACATAAAAAATCATCAGAAAACAAACTTTTTTCTTTTTGAAGAAAATGTACAACGAAATCGATGTAAAAGAAAAAAAAAGTTGTTGCCCAACTTGCAAACAGTGTGTCCAGTACTCACCATAAATTATTGTTAAAAAAATATGGAGCAGATTATTACTGGGACCATACAAAGCATGAAAGCAATATAACTTGTTCAGGACAATGTGTAGATGTTTATAAAAATGTAGTGTTGTATTCGTAGTCTCATAAACCCAGGATTAAGGAACGATCAGTTCACCATGCAGGTTGATTATTATGAATCGCGCTAAACTTAAAATATTACCTTCCTTGCATTTGGGACACTCTTGTATGTCTTGAAGTTGTAATTAGGGATGTCGACAGCTTTGCCCCGTTTCAAGTTTTGCATACAAGAGAGAAGTAGCTCGGTATGAAACGCATCTGAAATAGGAAAAGATACAAGAGCATATTCAGTGTAGAACTCTTGGGACAGGTAGGACAGTATATATAATTCTTGTGGAAGGATGAATTGGACCTGGATGATCGAAGTTATAATCATGGACATGGACTAATTCTTCATCTGTCAATCCGTAATAAAAGGACTCCTGCAGATATTGTGACCTCATTGTTTGTAGTTACAAGAGACTGGAAACAGTGTGACATGGCAATGTGATAGATAATCTTAGCATGTAGTTTGGTGCCTACCAATGCAGTAGCATGCTACTTTGGTTAGTAAGTAATGCTGAAGAAGCGAGTATGTTGGTAGAATGGATACTGGAAGAGAGAGCAATGCACAAACCTGCGTAACAACGACAACACGCTGGTCACGGAGCTGATCAATGATCATCCTGCACACGGTACTTTTGCCTGACGATGCACCCCCAGCAACACCTGCACCAAGAACCGAACCGCATTAGGGCATGCCGCATTCAATCAATCGTGTATAGGGTATACTGACCAATAACAAAGGGCTCCTGGTGGCCATTCTCCAGACCAGACGTCGTTGGTTGTTCCTCGTAGGAAACCTGGGTGTTGAGGCCGTCCAGACGGAGTGCGGAGTAATGGACTCCGGCGGCGGCGGCATCGAGCACCTCGTCTACGGATTTGGAACCCATAAATATATACGCGCCTACCAACCAGGTGAGTGTGAGCGTCAAACAAATAGTACGCAACCAAGAAAGAAAGAGAGATAGAGATTTGATCTTGGAGGGATCGCAGTAGCTAGGAACAAAGCAAATCAGGCAGGATCTTTCTTACCGGAGAAAACGGAGGAGGGATCGAAAGGGATCTCCGGCCCGCGCCGACGTCGCCTGGGAGGAGCGGAGCGGAGAGAGAGGGGTGGCGGCGCGGAGGTATGGGGTGGATCTGGATCGAGACAGGGGAAGGAGGAGAAGAGGGGGAAGGAAAGTGAGGGTGGAGAGGCGTGCTCGGCGCGGCGGGCGGTGCAGGGGAGCTCTGCTCGGGAGAGCAAAAACATGATTTTGGTTCGTGGAATATGAGGATTGGGATTGGGAAACAAACCCCTATGTTTGGATATTGGGACCTATGTTTGAATATTGGGATAGGGAGCTCGAGTGACGTACGTCTCGCGTGGCTCAGCATGTGCATCTCCTGCTCTGATGTGCGCGCACCCATGACCATGAGCTGGGTGCCCCACAGCCCACAGGTGCCACCCGAGTACCGTGTAATTTCTAAAGAAAATAGCATTACACTTTCTCTCTAGTTTGTACTTCCTCCATCCTGATATATATACAAATAATAATAGAGAGAACAATAGACGCATGTACTCCTCATTTACCTTCTTAATATATTAAAATTTAATTCGATTTACATAATTAAAAGACAAACTCTCAGCCTTCTTATATAAAATAGGCAAAAAAAATAAATTACTTTTATATAAAAAAATAATTATGTATTTTTATTTAAGTAAATATTATCTTATTGCTCCCCGGATGCACTGTATTTCAAAAAAAGTTTAAAAGTCATAATGTTTTGTATTACAGGACAGAGGGAGTAAATTATTATTGTTTGCTAAGTAATCATCCTTTACTATTCGA
The DNA here is from genome assembly GCA_023333625.1 of Bothriochloa decipiens. Classification (NCBI taxonomy): domain Eukaryota; kingdom Viridiplantae; phylum Streptophyta; class Magnoliopsida; order Poales; family Poaceae; genus Bothriochloa; species Bothriochloa decipiens. The sequence continues at coordinate 7,656,576 of CM041645.1, read as the reverse complement.
ATATTTTATTCAAATCCCCATGGTTCGTTTAACAAATAATTCCCATGGTGGGGCCATGGCCCACTATGGCCTATACGTGCCTCCGCCACTCCTGCCGAGCAAATGTTGTTATGGTACTTGCGTCGTTCAAATTTTTTCTAGCGTGACTAGATTTGTTAAACAAAATATTAACAATTATATCTTTAAATAAATTTATATATTATAAAAGGCTGATTCCGTAGTCTATCTAATAATACTCAATATTTTTTACATATTTGTTCAAAGATAAAATAATCCACGGTCGTAGGGAAGCGAGAACGACATACAATTCCAGTTCAGTTCAGGCAACATGCAATTCTAGAAATTGTTACTTAAATAATACAAGTTTTCGTCGGCTGGAATCAATCCTCGGGTGATCCTATCACAACCGAACGGCCCCATGGTGTGCTTGACGCCAAACCTGCTAATTAAACTCCATCTGCTTCGTGCAGCCACTTGAAAAGCGGTTAGTTTAGATTGGGCTAGCTAAATATAGTATAGAAACTTTCCCTCAAAAAAAATATAGTATAGAAACTGCTGGGGGAGCAACCTCCGCCAGGAGCCCCAAGCAGCTCCGCAGCCCTGACCATGGGCCAAGACCTCCGACACGCGCTGACCTTCGCCACCCACGCCTTCCCGTGTCGGAGGCACGACGGGCGCACTAACCCTCGCGTGAGACCCCTGCTTATCGTTTCGTAATGTGCAGGAATCGGAGGTCCGGGGCTCGGATGCGGAACCCTATCCCGAGATCGAGCGTCGCGGCACGACCACGGGCAGCTGCGAGGCGCAGAGCCCCGGCAGGCCGACGCGTGGTGCACTGATATGGCGACACGTGGCGCCCAGGGACGACGCGGGAGCAGCGGGTTGGCTCGGCCCTACCAAAATGACCCTGCCTAGGGCCCATTAACAGTGTAATAAAGGGGAAAACTCTAGAGTAAAAAGCCCTTGACCCTTCGTATGCACTATAAATACTAAGAGGGAGACACCTTGTAAGGGGGAGCATTATTCCATTTTTAGTGCCATTTAATGCAATTTTCCCTGTGGGCCCACTTGACCTTTCTTGCATCTCCACCCCCAGTCCCGTTGCCCTGTGTGGTGAGACCCTCGCCCTCTCTCCTCCGGGTCATCGGCGAAGGTAGGGAGGCAAGTGCATATACCAACAGAAACAAAGCACAAGAAAATACTTCTAGAAAATAAAACTTGGTGGTAGAAAAAATAGGAAATAAAAAATAGACAATCACGGAAAATCATGTCGTTGGGGAAAAATCACAAGAAAATAAAGTCACCGTAGTCACGAGTTGTATTGATGCCAGCGAGCTAAATATCCTTTGTTTAGTAGAATACTTCTTCCATTATAAATTTTAGTTCGTTTGGATTTTTTTACTTCAAGTTTGATCACTTATCTTATTAAAAAATTATGCAAATATGGTTAAATTTAAATCATTGTTTAAGATTTTTTTTGTTAGTAAAGCAAATATTTAACACAAATTTTTAAATAACACGAGTGGTCAAACTTAAGGTCAAAAAAGTCAAATGAACTGCAATTTAAAGCGGACCAGTACATATTAAGTTGGATTCATGCCGGGGATTGCTATCTTGGGTACAAAAGGTACATTTTTATTATCAAAGAGCCTGATCGGACTCGATATATACTAGGCAAGAGATATTCTTACTCGTATCAGCACAGGTCATTATATTATACTAGTTAATATGCACGTGCGACACGTACGTGCGCAAAAAGTATATGTTGTTTTTATTTTATATTTTCTAGCTTGATTGTTGTTATCTTCTTATCCTATTTTTTTATGTTTTTTAGTCCAGCATTTTTTATAATTGTATTTGTAAATTTTGTTTTTTCATTATTTTTTGTTTCTATATATTTGATTTTTTTCATCTTACTATGATTTCTGCCTTCCTGCACTTCAAATTTCCTCCCATCAAGAACATCTTAGCAAATTATAGTTTGTTCTATAATAAATGCCAATTGTTGAACTGATAGTAGGAATCCTAACAATCATATAAATTGAATGCGGATGACCTCACCAACTAAACCACCGAACATCTCTCCAAGGTCACCCAACGACATAAATTAGACAATTATTTAGGTGAATTTCTAAGGTTACATAAATTACTTTTGCTTCAGTGGATGAAAGCAATATCAATATATTTAGAGCCAGAATTGATCAAAGCAACATTATTTTTTGACGTTTGTTAGGCATGATTAATTTTAGTGGCAAATTATAACACCCATGGTGTCAAGCATGCATGATCTTGCATATCATGAGCATAATCATCTCATTCGCATCATCATTTGTTTACATGAAATGATAAAATGAAAAATATGCTTGCTTTGGTTTGAACTAGGGCTATGTGATAGGTTGCTTGTTTGGGGTTGAGTGTTAAATGAAGTTTGTAGAGAAAATTATTTGGAGCAAAACTTATTTTTATATCAAATCATGAAAAGGCATGGAAGTGGGTCAAAAATGTCAAAAACAGTTTATAAAAATGTTTTTTCTTTTAATTTTAAATGAATTTTAAATCCCTATTTTTGAATTTCAAATTCTAGGTAGAATTAGGCTGTGATGTTTAAAAGTGAAATGTTCTACTCATTGAGAGCAATATTTCATATTTTACAATTTTCTTCAAATTCGGACTATTTTGGAAAATATGGAGTTAATCAAGTTCTGCACGAATCTTAGCGCAGTGGGACCCACCCATCGGCCCCCTTCTTCCCTCTCTTCTTCTTCCTCGCGCCGACGGTGTCCGTGCCGACGCCGGCCGCGTGGCAGCCGTACGCGGGTGCGCCCGCGCTGCCTGCTGTTCGCCTCGCGCACGCACGCGCCGCACACGCCCTCGCTCGCCCTGCCCCATTGCCGCTCCATGCACCCTCGGCCGGCCCCGCATGCGCGCCACGCACCCGACGGCGTCCGACGCCATGGCCCACCTTTCCGAGCTCGGTCGCCGTTTCAACGCGCCAGCGACCACACCTCACGCCTTCACTCCTCCACCAGACGCCCCTCCTCGCCTCGCATTTCCCTCCCCGAGCTCAAGCGGACGCGGAACCCGCCATTGCCGCCTCCCCGAGCTCGCATCGCCACCGCACCTCACAGCCTTGCCATTTTCTTCCCAGAGCTCGCCAGTAGCTCCGCCGCGGTGTGAGGCACACCATGCGCACACTCCCCGCCCCAATGACCTAAGGTAGAGGTCGAATCAACCGTTTCCCCCTTCGCCGGCCATGGTCGCCCCGACCGCCGCGCGGTCCGCCGTGGCCAGCTTTTCCTTTCTCCCTCCCTTATCTTGCGTATCGTGGTCGCCTACATGAGTAGCACAGGTTGGTGTAGTTAATGGGATCGATTAGGGTTTGTGTTCGGTGGATTTTGGCCAACCGCCGTCGCGCGTCGCGCCGCCGCTCGTTGGCCGCTCACACGGAGCTCACTCCGGTGGACCTTTGCCTTTATTTGCTAGTGCAATCGAGTCGCCCCGACTTCAATTAGGTCGCAGGATAGTTCTTGGGCCTTGATTTACCCGGAGTTGACCGGCAGCCGTCGAACCGCCGACATGCATGCCGCTGCTCGCCGGCGTGCATCGCTGTCGTCATTTCTTCTAGCTTTTCTTCGCGTTTTCTGGTGAATCCGAGTCGCCTTGGCTCGCTGCAGCCTGTAGGCTAGCTCTTGCACCTCGCCGTGGCCGATTCCGGCGAGTTCGCCGTCATGCAGAGCCGCCACTCGCCGCCGTTCGTCGCCGCCGCCATTTTCCTCCACGATAGCTTGCATCTTGTACACCAACGGGGTCGCGTCGACGAGTAGAGTCTAGTGGTGGCCGTAGTTTGGCCGGTGACCTCGCCGCCGATGACCTTTTCCCTCGGTGTGGACCACGTGCATCATTTATGTTCTTTTTCGGACTTAAGTGCAAAATGGCTAGACACAGAGAGTTTCTTTATAGGGCTCGGTTAATTATTAGAAAGTCCAGGGTTCCCGGTGCAAAACGGTTTTCTATTTCGTTTTAAAGAATTTGTTTTCCAGATTTTGATAAAAGCTTTGAAAAATCATAACTCACTCATTTTTAGTCCAAATGAGTTGGTTCAAATAGCAGTATTTTTCTTATGCGTAGATCTATGCATGAAAAATATGAAATGTAATTTTTGTGATACTTTTCTGTATAGATTTATTTATCCCTATTAAATACCTTTATCTTTAAAAATGCATAAGTAATTCTCTGTTGCTCAGAAAAATGTGAATCCAAGTTTGTTAGCCTTCTTGTGTCATGCTCTATCTAAGAAAAATGTTGAAAGGCTATGTCATATGTAAATATTATCCTGTTTAGTTATGGTGCCTTTTTCAAGTAGATGATAAATAATTCATAATAAATAATATATAAGTGATTTATGCATAAAATTTTTTGGAGAATGTTTTTATGTATAATATTCTGAGATCTATTATTTCACACTTTTTTATGTACAAAGTATTTTATGTCCGTTAAATTATGTTGTCTTGTCATTTTTGTGTAGGATAAAGTACTTACTGTTTTGACCTGAAAATTTTGTGGTAGTCTACATTAGGCATTCTTAAGCTTTTGTAATTTTTAAAGAATTTTTTAAGTAATCTAAAGTCATGTTACAGTTCTACCCTGATTTCTTTTAATAATTAATAATGCTTTAAGTCATTATTTCATGTATATAATAATACTTTTTCTGATGTTTGTGATAGCTAAAATCTGTTATTGGTTTTGGTTCAGTAGAGGGTAGTGTGCAAAACATTTGTCGTTTATAATTCCTTTTAATGTGTAAGTAAATTATAATGTAAGGCTTGTATAAGATTTGATTTTACAAGAGAATGTAGATGACATGTGCTTATCATACATGTTTTAAAATCATGTCAATTATCTTTGACTGAGCATTCATTCACATCATCATGTACCTTTGTATTTACTATGTATTCGTGGTATTCATACGTACCATGCATCATACAAGATCGTCAGAGCTCGAAACGGTAGTTCTCGGAGTACAAGGAGAGGAAAGCCAGCAGGAAGCCTTGGTACAGGGGATAGCAGTAGAAGAGGATCCTGAGGTTGATCTTCCCAAGTGTCCCGACCATCAGCCAAGCTCTTTCCTGAAAGGCAAGCCCCGGAGCATTCTCCCTGTGGTTTGCAAATATCTAACTTGAGTCCTTTACTTGTTTGATGCATTAAGTTATAGGCGTTGTTTTATACCGTTGCTGCATTACTTATATTCCTTACCCACTGATCCTTCAACCTTGTTAGGTTCAGGTGCGATTATCTGCTTAGCCTTGCTTTAACTAGATCGGTAGAAGTCGGATGATTTCCTGTCATCCGCGAGTTATAGGTGGTGACTCGGAATGGTTGAATACATTGTTATCTTGGATAACCATGTGGAGATAATAAATCGAGACCGGGCGGGATTGGTGTTGGGACTGAACTGGAGGTTCGATGAGGTTATCTCGTCTGTGTCGAACTAGGACCTCGTCCGTTGTACATCCTCAAGTCATATTGAATGCATGCCTCACATTTAGCTGGAAGGATAAGTCGTTCCGACCGCGAAGCCTGGGTTTGGTTTGGGCCGGGAGTCGACCTGCTGTACGCATCGTATTGGAGAAGATGGGGGACCATGGGTTACACGGAGAGTAAGTCCGAGGTCAGGGTCGCCCTGAATAAGGTAGCCGGGCGGTTCCCGGATACGATGGTACCTATTGATCCCGCGATTTTCTCGAGTCAAACTTTCGGTGATCTGTAGCTCACTTTAGCGGGTGAGTGTGATTTGTGTGAGGAATGCCTCACCATTTGGTTAGTAATCGATTATAATCGCCATCGTTCCTGGACAGTGAACACTTGACTTGAGCAGCGGCATCGTAGTAATAACTTGAACAAAAAGATAAGATGGTTGAGCCTACTTATCCAGCCTTGCATACTCCTTGTAGTCAATTTATGAATCAGCTATCCTACTTATCCGCAACTTATGAATCAGCTATCCTACTTATCCAGCCTTGCATACTCCTTGTAGTCAATTTATTTTTAGTTTATGATGGGTAAGTCTAGCTGAGTACATTCTCGTACTTAGGGTTTTATTTCCCATGTTGTTGCAGATGGTGAGATGTACTATGGCTATTACCAGCACTGCTTCTACCCCGCGTTGGATGATGATTAGACCTTGGGCATGGTCACCATACTCTACCTTATACTTTTGCTGGATATTGACCGAGGACCTGGCACTGTATTTGAACTAAAGGCGTGTGTGTGGATTTGAACTAAATCGCTTCCGCTTTATTTCAAATTTGAACTTGGGTTGTAATAACTTATTTCGAACTCTGATGTTTAAACTATGTGCGAACTATGTATGTTATGAATAGTAATAGCTAAACTTATTACGATCTTGGCCATGCTGGAAATATTGGAAATCCTTCAAGATTTCAGGAATGACTACCGGGTTTATTAGGTGTCAATCATGTACTTTGCTATCTTAATGGTGAATTACGTGCTTGTGCTCTAATAAATTGGTCGGTTCTGTCACATAAATGAAGCTGATCAATGTGTCCATCGGCCATCCTCACCGCCGGCTGCCAGCGCCCAGTGTGAGAGGCATTGGATCCAATCTGCTAGCGCAACTGATCTCGCTGACTACACGGAGTCTGTCTCTCTCTCCAGTGCCACTGCCCCGTCGTCGGCATCGTCTCCTCTAGGGCGTCCATAGTCACCATCCTGTCGTCCTCTCCTTGGCAAGCCTCCTCACCGTGTCCTCCACCCGCTGCTTCACCCGCGAAGGACAAGGTGGTATGTCCGGGGCAGGTGACAAGGGCGTCATGTCGTAGACCCTAAACGCGCCAAGCAAGGTCCAGATCTCCTTATTATTTTTCTCCCTATAATATGTTTATAAACCTAAAACTTTAATATTAATACAGTCCTAATTATACTTTCTCTGATTTTGGACCTCAAAAATGTAGACGAGAGTTGAGCCTGATAATATAAAACTGATTGGAGAATGTTTGAATCTTTTTAAAATTTTACCAGCATATGTTGCAATGCGTGCACGGTAGGCTTCTCGTTAGCAGGGAGCAGCCAGCTGCCTGCTGACGAGGGTTGGGCACCAAGACGCACAGTGAGGATATCATTACCTCATAAGTTGTCGAAGAACTATCCCCATATCTACAACAATTTTGTCAGTTAACTCAAACTCAGTTGAAGCTTACCGGCTGCCCCTGCAAAAACAAACTACAATGCACCGAATTAAACTATACATTCACCAAATCAATCAAATTATATATAGTTAAGAAAATAAAGGGCAGGCTTTCGGAAACACTACTACCGTAAAGAACTTCCGTGACGGGCATTTTCGGTTTTCCACAGCGAGCAAGAGCGAACGCCATAGATGGAAGGTTACGGTTAATCATGGTCTCCTGCGGGCGTCGATGCCCGCTACGGAAGTTCGGTTACCGCTAAAATCTCGTGTTTGGTTTTGATAATTGATGACACCCAATGTTGCTAATGTTTTGGTCTAAGTGTGACTAGACACATAGAAACATGATGGTGAGGCCTCGGGCTCGGTGATGGACTTGGACATGGTGATGATCAAGCATCGAGGCTCAAGGCTGAGGTATCAAGAGATAGGTGTTTTCCCTTTCGGTGATCGAGACACTACAGAGAGTGTGATCACGTTTAGGATTGATAACCGACTATCAAGAGGGGATTTCACGGTTGAATTCGCGGTTCAAGTGCCTCTAGGTTCGACTTTGCGATGCATATGAGAGACTAACTAGAGAGCTAACATTTGCCCTTGCTCGTCATGATGTAATGCTAACTCATATGGTCAAGAGTGTCCTACATGTTGGAGTTGGCACCTAAGGCAAGGGGTTCGACTTGGATCGACGACGGTGCGACGAAACGACGAAGTCAACATCTTTTGTCACTGGCCGGACGCACAGTGGACGCTGCGCCGGATGCTCGGCCAGAGGGCCGGACGCGTCCGGCGCTCCATGGTGGGTTGCAGTGTCCAGGCACGCCGGACGCGCGCGTCGGACGCGCTGCTGGCACTGTTTAGCGTCCGGCGCTGCTAGACGTGCCAGGTCTCGCGGTGCAATGGCGCCGAACTCTGACGCAGGACGCGTCAGGGGCCCGCCGGACGCCACCCAGAGCGGACCAGCAGTGGGCCGAGCCACCGGACGCGGAGCGTCGGACGCGGCTCGGTGGCGCTGGACGCTAACGTGGCGGCTGTAGTTCAAACACGAGGCTCCAACGGTCGACTGGCGCATAAGGCGCCGGATGCGTCCGACGGTTCCGGCGGACACGTCCAGCGTGTGTAACGCCGGCCTCTGAAGTGCGAAAACAACGTCGGACGCGTCCGACGCCTCCGGGCGGACGCGTCTGGCACTTAGAAAAAAACGCCCCCGAGCTGAGTAACGGTTGAATTTTGTGGGGAGGCTATAAATAGAGGTTTGGCCGGTTGGAGAGGCAACTCTTGCCCATTCTAACATCTTTGAGCATCCTTTGAGCTAGAGAGAACCTCCCTCACTCATCTCTTGACTTGATTGTTCATCTAGAGTGAGATTGAGTGAGAATCAAGTGCTAAGCATTGAGAGTTGCATCTAGAGGCACTTGTTCTTCGAGTTCGCTGCAGAGTTCTTATTACTCTTAGGTGATTCCCGTCACCCTAGACGGTTTGGAGGTAGCGGGGTGTTGAGCTCGAGGTGGAGATTGTTCGAGGCCGCACCCGGTGATCTTGTGAGGGGTTCTTGGTCCTTCCCCACGGGAGTTCGCGAAAGGATACTCTAGTGGATTGCGCGTGGCTTGGAGGATCCTTGTCTTGTGTTGAGAGTGCGGCTCCCGGCATCGGTATTTGGCATTGAGAGCCAATTGAGCAAGCACCTCTCCAAGCAAGTGCATCACCACAACGAGGACTAGCTTGCCGGGAAGCAAGTGAACCTTGGTAAAAAATCATTGTGTCAATATTGTGATTACCGAGGATTCTCTTGTGTAGTTATCTCGATTGGGTGATTGGCCGTCTTCACTTCTCGTTGGTATAACAATCCAATCCCCCTCTCTTGTATCTAGCTTTATATCTTTGTTCATACATTGCTTCTCTTGCTAGATATTGAGTAGAACTTGCTAGATCGTGTAGCACTAGTTTACTTTGTTCTTATATCTTGCTACCTTAGTGAAATGCCTAGAGTAATCTTGTTTAGAATTGCTAGGTTTGTTGTCGATTGGGTGCTAGTAGTATAGTCTATTTACTAGACTCATTAGAAAGGCTTGCATAGAGTAATCGAAGATTTAGCTTTGTGTTTACGCCATCTCTTAGTCTAACAAGTGGTCTAGTGTATTTGGAAGAAATTTTATTAGGCTATTCACCCCCCTCTAGCCATTTGGACCTTACAACCGCAGCGGGCAACATAAGCCGCCCGCTGCGGTAAATGAGTATTAACCACAGCGAGCGGCTTATGTTGCCCGCTGCGATAAAGAATTTCAGAAAAACAAAAAACAGAAACCCTAGGTAGGCCCGCCGAGCCCATCCACGGGCCCGACGAGCCCATCTAGGGTTTGGAGCGCCGCCGTCGCCAGATCCGCTCCGTGCAAGCCATCCCCGCCGTGGATCCTCTTAGGCGCGCTGCCAGATCCCGCCGCCATCGTTGCCGTCGATCCGCCGCTGTCAATCCTGCCGTCGTCGCTGCCGTGGATTCACAAAAGGAGAGTGAGAGACTGAGAGAGATGAAAGAGAGTGGGGGAGGGGAGTGGCGTACCTACCTCACGCGTAGCCGTCACCCCACGCCGCCGCCGGATTCTCCACCGCACATCCCGCCGCCGGGAGCTCCACTCACAGGAGCGCCACGGAGGGGGTCGCTGCCGAGATCCAGTCGCTTCCAGCCTTGCCCGCCGAATTCGCCCTCGCCGAAGGCTCCCTGCTTAGCCGCCGATGGAGGACCAGGGAGCGGAGAGAGGAGGGAGCTGTTGGATCCTTCGCGCGCACCGATGTTGCCTTCCTCATGCGTGTCGCCGGCATGAAGCAGGGAGAGAGAGGGGCACAGGGAGGAAGAGGATGGGGAGCTCGAGCGTGGTGGAGGATGGGGGAGCCGAGCGCGGTGGAGGATGGAGAGCTCGAGCGGCGCTGAGTAGTGGAACGCGACTCTCGCGCCGAGAGCGGCGCTTGCGCGGTGGAGTAGTAGAGTCGCGTCGAGAGCTGTAATGTGGAGGACCCAAACCCTAACTGCTGGTTATATACAAGCAAGGTAATCGGGCCTCGTCCTGGGCCTATTGGGCCTCTGCATTCACCGTGGCAGGCTTTTAACAATGCCCGTTGCGGTAAATCGATTTACCGTAGCGGGCATCTTAAAACGTCCGCCACGGAAAATAGATATTTTTCGTGGCGGACATTTTAAGATGCCCGCTGCGGTAAATCGATTTACCGCAGCGGATAACTTAAGATGCCCGCTGCGGTAAATTCTAATTTACCACAGCGGGCTTGTTACGTTGCCCGCTACAGTTAATCATTAACCGCAGCGGGCGCGTTAGTGGCCGGCCGGGCTAGGCCGGCCACCGAATAACTGTGGCGGGTAAAACACGCGCCCGCCACGGAGTGAACAGTACCGCCGCAACGGAAATTCATTTCTGTAGTAGTGAAATACATGCAAACATCCAAAGCTACTTGCATACCTTTTTTAGATTGATCGGAGGACTGTGAGTGCTCTCAATCTTGTTTTTCCTTTGTCCCTTTGCATTTCAACGTGTCGGGCTGGAATGCATGCTGCTCATTGTCCGGTTCTTGCGCTGGCTTGCTGCCGATGTACGTGTTGCCCCACACAACCGAAGCGTGCCTGCCATAGCGAGTCGATTAACAAGGTTGCGTCTGCCTGGTGGGCGAGCGCGGAGAAATTAAGAACTGGCGGCGGCGGGGCGCCACAAGCTTTGCACAGCATGAACGTAAGAGAAGGGGCTCATAGGTGATGGGGCTCTCGGTCATCAACGGCAAAGCGTCGAAGGCCCTAGCACCTGAGCGTATAGGACGACGGCGGTTGGCCTATACAGTAGTCACACGAACGCATTACAACGGGTGAAGAAAAGAAAACATGATGGGGCTGACAGCTGACTCACGTTTTATGGGCTTAATGTAAAACACACAGGTTTGGTTCAGGACTCTAGCGGGGCGACATTTGTACGCGTGTGTATAATATATAGATGAGGCAATAACGTACGTATGGGCCGACGGACGTGCCGGGTATGTCTTTTGGTGAGAAAAAACAGGGTAGGCCAAGGAATTCAACGGAAAAAATACAAACAAATCTTACATCTTACAGGTGACCCACTCGTTAGAAATTAAAAAGACATAATATCTCTTAGATCAAGATTTAAGTTATATTTAATGGTTGAAACACATGGTGGGTATGAAATCTCAGATGACGTGTATTTATCAATTTTTTCACTCTTTTATAGTATAGATATATAAGTCTAGAAGGGAGAAACTAACTCTCTATTGTCCGATAATTAGTGAGAGATGGACCAAAAGAATGGATAGATATAGATATATATGCATAAAGAATAGGTTGATTCCATCCAAAATTTATGTAGCACATCACCGATCTGGGAAGAAGTGGCTCCCGCGGTTCCCCCGAATCCCCGATTGGGATTTATATTCACCCAAAATAATTATGCGTGTGAATTGGACAAAAGAAAGGCTAGGCAGAGAGTAAAAGTGTGGGTGTGAGATATAGTACTACTGACTGGTAGCTAGTCGTCGTTAATCATGTCCGTGTCGTCGTGGTCTCGCTCAACAGTCGCGTCGCGTGCGAAGCCAACTCGCTATCAAAATGAACACACCACACCAGCTTATAGATTAGCTACCAGAAGGCAGGCAGGCAGGCAGCAGCTTATTATTGGTTGTTTCTTTCTCCCGTTTCCCACCTGTATGTAGCTAGCTCCCAAATTAATGTCGTAACGTAACCCAGGCGCCGCCGATCGTGTCCTGCACCGCACCCCTTACCTTACATTGAGCCTGCTTGATCGATTGCTTTTAGCTTAGCTTAGCTTAATTACTGGATGGTGAGCTAGCTAGAGAATAGTCTCAACCGTACCATCATATCCACCCTTTAATTGCATTGGCAGCTCTTGCTGTATTTCAGCTCCATATATCGCTACCAATAGCAACGCCCTCCCGCGTGATGCCATGCCATGCCAGCCACGGTTAACCAACCAACGACCTTTTCAATGGAAATTAAACCTTGATATCTACCAATAATATCATACCATCCATACCTGCAGGGATTTATTATTAATTCTGGCTTGGATTAATTGGCCGGGAAGCAAATACAAAGCAAGCTGCAGCACCACAGGCACCAGCCACACCACATCCTCCTCTCCACAGTGCACTGGGTGTCTTCTTCAATTGCAATGCGTCTATCATATCGTCGTCGTCGCAAGCCCGCCGTCACTGCTCGTGCTCAGCCTCCATCGAGCTTGAGCTCGCCACACACGCAGACACAGAGCTCAGCTACCTCCGGCCTCTCCTCTCCGAGAGGCTCCAGCAGGTCGCGTAGCCATGGCTCATCATAAACAATCACAGGTACGGTATGGTACGGTACGGTACGTTGCGTGCGTGGATGGGTGGGTGGGTGGGTAGGCTGCTACCATAATATATCATCGTTCCTTCTCGATACAACACCCATCGTCATATCCATCAGTTGCTCGCTCGAGCTCGAGCTCGAGCTCGAGCTCGATCCATGTTCATCTCTCTTCCATCAGAGCTATAGCGCGCTTTAATTTGATTTCGATCCATCCAGCTGGCTAGCCTAGCTATTATTCGATTGATTGATTCCATCTGCTGCGTGCAGATGCAGGGGGCGATGGGAGACGATGGCGGCACGTTACTATCTGTTGTAGCTGTAGATGATCAGGGTCAGGGGCAGGGGCAGCAGGGCCAACAGGAAGAAGAGGTCGACCAAGACTCCTCGTCCTCGCCCTCAACCACGGGGAGGAATAAGCATAAGCAGACGAGCTGCCTTCTGCCAGCACGCAGCCTGAGATCAACAGATGATGAAGCAAGTCAAGCAGACGGCAGCGGCCGGTCGCTATCCTTCTCCAAGATCTTCAGCTGCTCCTTCAGAATGTGGGCGCCTGCCGGCTCATCCATGTCCATCTCCACCCCCACCTCCGCCTTGGAGGATCAACATCGTCAACTAGAGCATGACGATGATCCTGCTGCCGGTGCTAGTGCCACCAACAAGGATAAGGAGCTGATGAGGCAGGTATGCCGCTCCCAGTCCGTGCCAGCTACGAGCGTCGCCAGGCGATTCAGCGGCGGCACCGCAAAAGTTAAAGGGTCGTCGAGGAGAGTGGCGGACTCCAGCTCTCTCAGGCGGCGGCTCAGAGTGGTGCCGCTGCGTGAGCGTGTTCCTCTTCATCCTGATCCGGCCGCAAGCGCCACCACCACCACCACCGGAGGAGAAGAGGAGGATGAACAAGCACAGCAACAAGAAGAGGAAGACATCGCCGCCGAGGAGGCGGTGTGCCGCATCTGCATGGTAGCCCTGTCGGAGGAGGCGGTGCTCAAGCTGGAGTGCTGCTGCAAGGGCGAGCTGGCCCTGGCGCACAGGGCCTGCGCCATCAAGTGGTTCAGCATCAAGGGCAACGGCACCTGCGACGTGTGCAGCCAGGAGGTGCTCAACCTTCCAGTCACCCTGCGACGCCTGCCGGACCCTGCTGATGTCGTACAGGCGGCGGCGGCTCTGGCTCAAGCACAGGCACAGGCACAGGCTGATGGCGGTGGTGCCGGTGATCCTACTACGGCAGCAACCACCAGCAGCTACAGGGTGTGGCACGGCACCCCAATCCTCGTCATCGTCAGCATGCTCGCCTATTTCTGCTTCCTGGAACAGCTGCTGGTCAGTTTGCTGCTCGATCTGTGCTCGATCTGTGTTCATCATCATGAACGACAATGCAAATTTTCATGCAGGTCGGCGACCATGGCACGGCGGCTCTGGCCATCTCCTTGCCCTTCGCCTGCGTCCTTGGCCTCTTCTCCTCCCTAACCACAGCAAAGATGGTGTCCAGGAGATATGTATGGATCTACTCTGCGGTGCAGTTCCTCTTCATTGTGCTCTTCACGCACATCTTCTACAGATACGTAAGATCGAACAACCTGCTTGTTGATCCATCATATCATCTTCAGATTTGATATCATCATCCTGCTGAGCTGTGCTGTGTGAATGGGAAGGTGCGGATGCAAGCCGTGATCGCCATCATCCTGTCCACCTTCGCGGGCTTCAGCGTCGCCGTCTGCACCAACTCCGCCCTCCTCCAGATCCTCAGATGGAGGGCCAGGCACGCTGTGGCATCGTCCACCACAAGCGCTACAGCTCCAGGGGAGCCACCAGTGCCCGCAGTGTACCTTGAGATGGTTCTGCCTCCTCGTGCTCGTGCCCCTGCATAGAGCGCTCCCCTTCACTATAGCATAGCATCATCCAGTCGTCATCCGCTCTCTGTGTATATATATTCCTTTCCTTTCCTTTCCATTCCAGGGGAGCTCACCCCAGCTCCAGTTAGCATTGTTTGTTTATATAATAATACAGAGCTCCACCTTTTGTTTCAGTGACATGCATCTCCATGTATGAATATGAATGACCTATACAGTATATGGTATAAATCCGAGCACCATCTTTCTTCTAAACTGAAAGCAAAAGTAAAGACAGAAAAACAGACGCATAAAGGCAAAAAAAGATTAAATTTTATTTGACTATATGCCGATCTGTTCCAATTCCACTCCTCGAAGTCCTCAAAGCTGACCACTCTTCCTCTACAAGTACTGATTTCTCCCCCTCCCTCATCATCCACCAAGGGAAGATCGCAGAGGATCCACATCCACCTCAAAACTAACAGCCAGCCCTTAGCTGTATGTATGATATTTCAATGCCCTACAGTTCGTCCTTCAGGTTCGTACCAGAGCTCTTCACACCCTCCGTCTGAGTGTTCTCGGTCCTCGACTCCTGGCGCTTCAACTTGAAAGGGATGCTAGCATGTTTCTTGATGAACCTGTACATATCTACCACTGTCCGTTCCCCCTCAAAAGTGACCTGAAAAGGTATAGCAAAAACAAACCAACACATTGAATCAGTCAATGTTCATATCTTAGGAGATGCATGCGACCGCAACGTTTTCATGTTCCCTGGTCAACTAATACCTGGTTGAGGAGAGCTAAGCCTAAGCTCCTCCCAAAACCAGAAATTGGTTTTTATCAGAGAAGTACGTGACAAACAATTAATAAACTCTTTTACTGGCTAGCCTTGGCGTTTCATGTCCATTTCAGTTTCTCTTTTGATCTTAACTACTAATCTACTGGATCTGCCATTCCTCACATCACTAAATACTAACGGTGAACTGAACTTTTGACCACAGAGAGTGAGCAACACCGTAGGATATAAATCAGCATAACGCCCATGAAAAATCACGAAATGTTTAAAGGTATAGATGATTGTCAATGCAAGAATCATGTTAGCTAGGAACGGGTTTCTGTTTTAGGTGCAGTCCCAACAAAGCATGACTGATGAGAATAATAATGTGATTAATGCATAACAGATACCACACTTACAATACAACAAGTAAAATGATCGAGTTATAAGCACTTACAGGCTCAAAGCTTTTCTTCCCAGCTGGATAGAAGAGAATAGTTGGGTATCCGTCAGGCTGTAACAGGAAGCCAAGTGTCAGATTTATATCATGCAATGGTTGTAAAACTGAACATAATGCACATCAGCAAACAGTTAATCACATTGCCCATGCACTGAAATTCAAGAAGACAACCTAAGGAGACTACCAAATTATGTCTACAATAAGAGCCACGATTAATCATGAGTATCCAAGTTCAGCTAGTATCCAAGTTCATTGCTATTAGTGCTAGTTAGATTTCAGCTCGTTTTAACAACAATAATGGACAGATCATATGAGCCATTGACTGCATTATTAGGAGGATATCATGGGCAGCAGCGAATCTATGGCCCGGGCTGCCCTTGCTGCAGCCCTGGTCTTGGACAAGAAAGCATCACTAGAGCTACTAATAAAACTAATAAAATGTGTAGAATGTTATAAAATCACAAAAGATTAAGACTAATTTAACTGAGTCAGCCCTAGTCCAAGACAATTTACGGGATACGCCACTGATCATGGGCAGGTTAATAGAATAATAGCCTGTATAGCTATATATATGTGAGAAAAAGATGAGGGCAGGTGGCAGCATCGAACAAAAACTATGTGTTGTTTTGTGCATGTGCGTGTCCAGCAGAGAGAAAAAGTAGTGCTTGCTTGTGATAAACACTAGTGCTTGCTTGTGATAAACACTCAAAAGTCAGAGTGTGATTTTGTACAAAAGGATCACCATGTATGGAATGGCAAGTGAAGCAGATAAGCTGAATCATAGTACCACACTAGCCACAGAGGTGTCCAGGTTCTCTCACAAGTACTGGATCAGCCAATCTAAGTTAACAAGCTCCCCTAGGCATTGCTTGGAAGTTACCATTTACCAAAAATACTGATTCACATATAGTACCATACTACCCACAGAGGTGAAGTAAATACATTATGGCATGCATAAAACAGCAGACCAGGAACAGACCCATATATTCTTTTGTCCATCATATAAGACAATGAAACTCTGAGCAAAAAACAACGGCAAATGATGTTCACGTGTCATGACTACTATTGGCATAGCTAGCAAAAATTAGACATTGCAGTGCCTTGCAAACTTAGTGCTCCCCTTGATAAAGTTTTTTAATGCTAGCTTTAGAATCTGTGCTGCACTACACTACAAACTATGAACATAGATATGTTCATAATTATTAAGTTGGCATTGGCTATAGATACTGTCTCTAAAACACATTTTTATAGCATTACATTTTATCCAATCCTAAATCCATTATAAATCCTAGTGACATAATAAGTTACAAAAACATAAAGGTCAAAGTAACATTGAGATACAGTAATATGTTTTTAAAAAGATAAATATAAAATAAAAACAAGCAAAGCATTTTCAAGAAAATGGATGGTCAGCCAAAACAAACCATCGAAGGCAGTAATGCAAACCTTTGCACGTGGATGCTCATTGGCAGTACCATCCATTTTAGCAATCACAAGGGAGTCAACGCCACGTAGATGCTTGGCTAGTTTATTGTAAGTAGGCTCCAGCGATTGACAGTGCCCACACCATGGTGCGTATATCTACATCCAAACGGCATGTCATTATTAGTAACAAATAAGTCCTATTTTCATAAAGAGATAAATGCATGGCTGTCCCCCACTGTAAGGCCTAAAGCTGAGTTGCACTCCTTTTGTCAGTTTGCAACACTGCCCCTGCTGTTCCTGAAATTTTGCACCATTGCCCCTAGTTTGTGTAAGCAAAGAGGCAATGGTGAAAACATATTGAGAACAGCTGGGGCAATGATGCGAAGTGAAAGAAAAAGCGAGGGAAACTTTGCCCACACAGTGGGGGCAACCATGCCAATGTCCTTTCTTAAATGTCTGCCAAAGTGCCAAGAGCAGACCTCCAGAAGTACATCTTTTGATTCATCCAAAACTATTAGATCCAGATTCTTCCCGACAACAATTTTGACATCCCCATCACTCTGTGTGGAAACACAAGTATAATGTCTCAGTAATGTGAACTGAGTGAAGAATGGGGATATATCAGATAATTTTCATGAGTTGAGACTCACAAATTCAGGTACTGGTTCAGACTTGTAGAATGGTGTAAGCTTGCCTTCCAAGAAACCTTCAGCAAAGTCCTGTCAAGAGCCGAAATATCATAGGTATTAAATAGATGAGGTTTTGTAAAGAAATGTCACCGACTCCCTAGTTCCACCTCCCTAGTACAAGCAGAATCCCACATCAGCAGTGACAAAATACTGAAATGTCACAAGTACACTATTTTTTTTAAAAAAAATATTACTGTTTAGTGCGAATTTTGATAAAAGTAGAGCATTGCAATATGTTCATGAGAGTATATTCACAGGTTAGTGTGCCTGTCTATGAGAGAGAGAGAAAGAGAGGATCACACTGGTTTGCCACATAAATAAGTGCATATTCATTAAGAGCCCTCCAACCGTGTAGATAGTTACTAGCTATAAGATTGTCCATGTAAGAAATAGAGAGCACAGTACATCAGCTCTCCAATGGACCTATAGCATGCTCTTCAAAAAAATACGGGTCTACATATAATAGGGGTATTAAATGCTGATGCTTCTCTAAGTGTGTTATTGTTAGGAGAGTCAAGGGCCTATTGGGTCTTAGCCCATTAGGGTTAATTAGTCGCTTGCTTAGGAGCCAAGTAAGACCTCTCTATATAATGAGAGGAGATGTAACAATTTAATCAAGCAAGAGATTAGAAGGAAATCCCTTCTCTCTTGCCGGCCATGGGCGAATGCCCCGCGGCCGGCGGTCTAGCCCTCACAACCCTAAACCATGAAAAGTAACCGTGGGTACTGTTCACGCCCATCGCCACCGCTCTGCAACTCTCTCTCCCTTGCAACCACGCAGCCCCAACGACATCCATAACAATCTAGTACCGGAGCCCATGTCGATCTCTGGTTCCTCCGTTTCCGCCGCCACCGCGTCCGCGATCGACATCCTCTGGAACTCCGTCTACGACCTTCAGCTCCAGATGGCCGAATTTCAGCGCCTGATGGCTGATGTGGCTTCTCGGCTCGATCGTGTGGAGTCTAGGTATCCACCGCCGGCGATCTACCCATCACTACTGCTCTCGGTCATTCTCCCGATGCTGATCGCGCCCGTGCCTGTGCACATGGCTTCCTCACCATCGCCGATGCCACCACCCCTCCCCTACGGGATGGGAGGTTACGGTACGACGTTGCTGCCGTTCCAGGGCGTGCAGCCAATGATGCTACCGTTCCAAGGCGTGCACCCCACGATGCGTGATCTGCAGCTTATTCAGCCCTCCACCCCTTTACAGCTCCAAGTTGTGCTCCGTCGTGTGGACGACTTTGATCTCATACGCTGCGTTGGAAATCTTCGGCATGATGTTTTCCCCACGGGCAGCGAACTCAAAGTCCCTCCGCTCTTTTCTGTGCGGTGCAGACCGGCAATTGTCCGGCAGGGCGAAGGCATGGTGTCACTGGCTGGAGTGCACCGCATAGCACCGCTGCATTCCGTCGTCGGACACCGCGAGGGTGGCTCCGCTGGTCGCTATTGCGACCACTTCTAGGTGGCCATACACGTGCACCTCTTCCATTCAGATGGTGTCCATGGGATCCATGAGGCTGTACACCTATTGGGCTGGCACGTGGTTGGTGTCTACCTTATGTTCAGGAGTCAAAATTCAAGAGTCAGAGTCCATTTCAGGTTGAGAATAATAAAATAAGCCAAAATGTAAAAGGCTTGTTTTTAGGTGTTAGGTTTGTGTCTAGCAGAGTCATCATTGGTGTCATCGTCAAGTTGCAGCCCGAGGACGAGCTGCATGTCTAGGTGGGGTGTAGTGTTAGGAGAGTCAAGAGTCTAATGGGCCTTAGCCCGTTAGCGTTAATTAGTCGCTTACTTAGGAGTCAAGTTAACATCTCTATATAAGGAGAGGAAATGTATCAATCTAATCAAGCAAGAGATTAGAAGGAAATCCTTTCTCTCTTGCCGACCGCGGGCAAAGCCCTGCGAGCACCCCAAACCCTAGCTGCGCTGCTGTGAATAGTACCCGCGGGTACTGTAGCACGCCTGGTGCCGTCGCTTCCCAACTCTCTCTCCCTTGCAACCACGCAGCCCCAACAACATCCATAACAGTTATAGATTAGCTACTAACTACTAGTTAGCTTTCCTCTCTTCTTTCCTTATCCCCTTCACATATGCAAAACGATGACAAGGATCCTATATGTCCAGCTGAGGTGGCATTGTTGGGGCGCTCTAAGAAGATTTCCAATCAAGTGGTACAGCACACTTAACAAGTTTTGGGACCAAATCTGCATTTGGTGCTTAGGGGGCCTGGATATGATACCGTTGATCCATTTTACTCAAGTACTCAACAGAAAAACACATAGGCAGAAAACCAAGTCAAGTAATGGTTAGTAGAAACACACAAATCAGCTTCAAATTCGTAACATGACGAACACTCACTCTTAACTATTAGCACTACTCCATTAGTTCTTATTTCTCATATGGTGCATAATATATTTCAGCAATTACCTTAATGGCTTCAAGTGACACCACACCATCAAGGAAAAATTTCTTAGCATCTTCATTACCAGTGTAAGCAAGAACCTGCAGAGGAATGCAATTGAAATTTACAAAATGATAATGTAAAGACATGAAACCAGGTTAATGACGTAAGAAAAAAAAGGTATTACTGTGGTCTCTTGTCCAGTAATACCAAAGTAGTCAGCGACTGGTTCACCAACTTCCTCATTGTCTCGCTCCACAAAGACAAATAATAGCTGCACATTCGTGATCACTCTTCATCAATGATTCACAAAACACTCACATCAAGAAGTATTAAGCACACAAAAAAAATACGAGGAAAAACAACCAAAGAGTTGGAAATTAACTTGAACATAGAACAAAGCAAAGGATCAACAATGTAAGTGAGGTTAATCGCATAAGATTTGATTGATTGAGCCTCTCAGGCGGTATATAGAGAGTACAGAGGCAATTTGCCGCCCCACAAACATATGACAATACCAGGTTACCCCCACTCCCCCAATACACACACACACACAGAGCGGAAGCATCGCAGACTGATGCTAATAGTGTGTGCTTAGATTGACCGAGCCTCCCGGTATATATAGAGTAAAGAGACTTAGGGGGCAAGTTGCCTCCCTCGACAAATACAACAATACCAGATTACAATCGTAATTACCAAATATATACTCTTAACAAACAGAAATAATTACCTTTCCCTTAAATGGCTTTGCTGCTTCCTTAAAGATGGGCAGAAATTTGGAGGACTCGCTTGCAACAGCAAATAGTAAAATCTGACTTGCAAACAAAAAGACAGTATCTCAGTGAAGGAACAGTATATGGACAAAAAAAATGTTAGAATGCAGAAAAGAGATCCGATTGTAGGCAACATGACATGCCTGCTTCTTGATTGGATTGCCAAAAATAGAAGGGGAAGTTTCTTGAGTTAGTGTAGTCACCAAAGGAAGCTTGTTAGCAGACACAAAATCAGCAATGGCTGATGCTTTAAACTTCCCATCTGCATCATACACATTGGATTATATCTTCTGTTAATAGGTGCACAAAAAATTGAAAATAAGGCTGGTACTGAAATCTAGAAATAACTTAGAGATGAAGGCACCTACCATAGAAGGTCAACATCTCCTCCTCTTTCTTCAGAAGTACAACGGATGGACGCTTTGCTGTTGTGTCGATATGGAAAAGCTTAGCAACATCAGGAGTCGAAGTCTGATAAAAGTTGATGCTATCTTCCAGCCTTGAAGCAGCAGCAAGCTCGTCACTGTAAGCACCCTATATAGCAGAAGTTCCCATATAATAATTAGAGAAGGGTTCAAGGTCCCAACTTACAAGTCATCAACTAGTAATCATTTTTGCTGTTGCGAGTTATTTTCAGCCATTAACATCGGTCCTCATCAAGACATAGAAGTAGAACATTTAACCTTACTTGCAGGATATATTATTGAAGTGTGAAAAAAAAAAGAACTACAGTAGTATATATAAGAAGCAGGCTTGGTTTCTTCCTCTGAGAAAAATTCTACAGTAGCTGTTGTGCCATTCATGTTTAAGATGTACAGACACTTGTGAATTAAATAAAAGAATGATTGGATTTCAAAGTGCAGGAACTAAAATGAAGTGAAGAGAAAATATATTATTATTAGGCAGAAAATAATAGAAAGGGTGATGGTTGGTTCGTACGGATAGAGTGTCGAGGAAGGCGAGGACGGCTTTGTCATCCCCGGTGAGTATCCTCTGGGCCTCGTCGACGGTGGTGAGATTTTGCACGGCCGGGCCGAGCTTCTTGCTGATCCAGTCGACGATGGCGTCCTTGGTCCTGGCGCCGTTGTAGTCCTTGGGTACGCCGTCGATGAAGAAGAGGATGGTGGGGAATCCCTGGACGTCGTAGGTCTGGGCGAGGTCGGTTTCCTCGGTGGCGTCGACCTTGGCGAGGGAGAGGTCGGCCTGGTGATGAGGGTGGGCCCCGGCGAGATGCGCGGCGGCGGCGGCGTATTCCGGGGCGAGCTCCTGGCAGTGGCCACACCAGGGGGCGTAGAACTCAACCATGACATGGCGGGTGGCGGCGAGGAAGGAGGAGAAGTTGGCGGCGGTGAGGACCACGACGTGAGTCTCGTCGATCTGCGGCTGGTGGCCGCCTGGGAAGTCCTGGTCCTCCTGATCTTGGAAGAGAAGGTCGTCGTCGTCGTCCTCGCCCTCAGGCCACCCCTCGGCGTCGTTGGCGGGGATGTCGTCGGAGTTTTCCATAAGGTACTGGAGGTCGTCCACCTCCTCCTCCGCCTCAGCCTTGATACTTCCGGCGGCGGCGGCGGCGGTGGCGAGGAGGAGGAGCAGGAGGACGAAGGGGAAAGATGGAAGGGACATTGTTGTTGATCCCAGTCCCATTCCCTCTCACGGTCACAGGTGGATGCTGCTTCGGCGGGTGTGCTCTAGTCCAGGTCCAGCGAGAGAATTGGATGCGAGGCAGGCAGCTGGTGAGATGGATGAGATCCGTGCTGGGCAGGGGGAGGAGGGGACTGACTGAGCTCAGCAGTGGGCGGCCATCTTCTCCGGCGGGGACTGAGGAGAGCATTCATCAGTCAACTCCCTCCTCATGCCTGTCAAGTGACTTCCCTTCCCACCCTTTTCTTTCGTGGGCCTGACTTGCCTTTCCTTTCATGGGCCTGGCCCTGGCCTCCTTCATCAGGAGGGCCCATCTTAGTGTGTTGCTCTCCTCACTGACAGTGGGCGGGGCTGTGTAGAAGCCGCTAGAAGCAGCAGCCGCCAGCCCCTCCCTCCCCCTCCCCTTGGGATCCATCAAAAAGGAAGAGGAGAGCACAAGGAAAGGTACCCTAACTAAACCGTAGCCAAGGGAAGGGAAGGGAACCATGGATGCCTCCAAGCTCCGCGAGCTTCGCGACTTCGTGGAGGCGTGCAAGAAGGACCCGTCGCTCCTCGCCGACCCCAGCCTCGCCTTCTTCCGGGATTACCTCCAGAGGTTCATCTTCCTCCTCGCTCCCTGTTTCTTCCGATTCGCCCCCCATCTTCCTTCATTCCTTCTGATCGGAGGACCTTTTTTTTTGTTTGTGCAGTTTGGGTGCCAAAATTCCAGCCGCCGCCGCCGCCCCCTCCGACAAGCCCAAGGTAACATTACCCATCCATCTTCTCCTCTACTCGATCCATTCCGCGTAGTATAGAGACTAAGTACCTGCTCGGATCCTTCTTTTTCTCAAAAAAAAAAAGAGAGAGTAAATAAGACCTACGAATCTTCTTCTTTCCAAAGCATGTGATATTTTTTAGGGTATGGCACTTCAAGTGAAATTACTGAATTGCTTTTCCCACTCCGTAGCCTCCAAAGTCCTTTCTTGAGTCCTTGTGTGTTCATATGCAATTATGTACTGCAGAGATCTTCCATGGACGACATTGATGACGATGACGATGATGATGACAACGATCTGGATATGAGGGATCCCACTCCTGAGCCAGATGAGCTCGATGAAGAGATTGTTGAGTCTGATCTTGAGCTTGAAGGAGACATTGTACAGTCTGACCATGATGACCCACCACAGAAGGTAGCCTCTCTGCTCCATTCTCTTGCCACCAACATGTTCCCTTCCCCTTCTGTGGGGATCATAGCGAGAAGGGAGATGTGTTGCTAAGTCTTTTCTTCTTGCCATGGCAGATGGGAGATCCTTCGGTGGAGGTGACTGAGGAAAATCGTGATGCCTCTCAAGAATCAAAAGGCAAGGCTATGGAAGCTATGTCTGAAGGTACTCTCCTTCCTACCCCTCTCTCTGCAATTGATCCTCTTCTGGCCCTTCGGATTAGCATCTCGATCATGTATTATTCTTCAATCCGTGTCATTGTTGGTCTTGTCATCTCAGGAAAACTCGAAGATGCTATTGAACACCTTACCAACGCAATTGTGCTGAATCCACTCTCAGCAATCATGTATGGCACTAGAGGTAAGCGGCAGCCACTACATACCAGATGCCACCACTGCATGCATGATGAATCACTTGTCACAGATACTAATCATGCTGGGGAATTCTTATGTTTATACAGCATCTGTGTTTATAAAAATGAAGAAACCAGCTGCTGCCATTCGTGATGCCAATGCTGCTCTAAAGGTGATAGTTTTGTATCTCTTGCATTTTCCTTGAGCAAAATGTTATGTTACACATTCTTAGAAGATGCCAAGAGGCATGCTTGAGACCTAAAATGCTGGACATGATGCACCTAACCTGTCATTTTTGTTTGTTTCTGCCCCCCAGATCAACCCAGACTCTGCAAAAGGCTATAAAACTCGTGGAATGGCATATGCCATGCTTGGCAAATGGGAGGATGCTGCTCGTGATCTGCACACAGCATCTAACATGGATTATGATGAGGAGATCAGTGCTGTGCTCAAGAAGGTGAATTTCTTGAGAACTAGATGTATAATTTGCATGGCCAGCTAATTAGCTCATTATCCTGTATTCCATAATAACTACTCTCATTATCCTGTATTCGGTGATCTTGCAGGTGGAGCCTAATGCTCACAAAATAGTGGAACATCGCAGGAAGTATGAGAGGCTGAGAAAAGAGAGAGAGGAAAAGAGAGTGGAACGTGATCGGCTTCGTCGACGTGCAGAGGCACAGGTAACTCACACTAAGGCAGGCCTCCATGCATTTCCCTTTGGAGGATGCTTCTTATTGTTACATCTGAACCAAATTTTGTTTTGTTTTATTTTACCAGGCTGCTTATGACAAGGCCAAGAGGAAGGAGCAATCGTCAAGTCGCTCATCAGGAGGCGCATCTCCCAGAGGCTTTCCTGGAGGGATGCCCAGTGGAGGTTTCCCAGGAGGGATGCCCAGTGGAGGTTTCCCTGGAGGCATGCCTGGTGGGGGTTTCCCTGGAGGGATGCCTGGGGGTTTCCCTGGGGGTGGCATGCCTGGAGGTTTCCCTGCGGGTGGCATGCCTGGAAATGTTGATATGAGTAAAATCCTGAATGTAAGTGATTAACCGGTTGCTGCCTTGCTTGTTTATGTTCTTTTTTTATCCACTTTTGATACACATGAATCTCCCTTTTGTACAATGATCTGCTCTCTTTGTTTGCCAGGACCCGGACCTGATGGCAGCATTCAGTGATCCAGAGGTCATGGCGGCGCTACAAGATGGTATATTCTGGTTTCCCACACCAATCTTGTCATGCTAGTTTACTTTCAAGTTCAGCTTCCTATTTGCTGTGGTATCTGAATAATGTCTTCTTCAATTCTAGTGCAGTGCTACATTGGTTCTTGTTATTTGAAATTAATGTTATATATACTAGTTCTATATTTGGGCATTAGAATGAATAATGCTTGTTAGGATTGTTGGTAGTATGAATATGATTTAAGAAGAGTCAACATGAAAGCAGTGCTAGTTAGCGACAGAAACCTGTGTGTGCAATCAAGCGATTTGAATGATCCATGTACTATAAGTCTATAACACTTCCATTCGAGCACAGTTAGATATAGTTAACATAGCATTTCCACACGAGACCCTAGCTAACAGTAGTATGTTGTTAAGACATGAAGCTGCACTGTGCAACCTATTTTTCTTAGTTATAAAATTTACATGCAGATTCAGTGGTTTTATGTTAAGATGTGAAGCTGTGCTTGGTTACCTTGGTTACCTTGGTTACCTGTTCTTGTTTATATGGAATTTGCATACAGATTCAATGACAGTGATTTGACCCAGTATGTTAAGACAGCTGCATCATTTCACCTGCCTGTTTTACTTGGCTATATAGAATTAATGTATGCATCTATTTATTTGATTTGACCCATTGTTTTAATGCCTGATTGCAGTGATGAACAATCCTGCCAACTTTGCTAAGCACCAAGCGAATCCCAAGGTGGGCCCTATCATTGCAAAGATGATGGGCAAGTTCAGTGGGTCCCAGTGATGGTCGTGTGGCAGTTAGGTTTTGTGAGCAGCAAGTAAAGGCCCGTTGGACAGTGAACAGGTGTTTTCTTTCTGTGCATCTGGGGTTGCGATTAGCTTGTGATGAAGAACATGAGTGAGCAATTGTCTTTTTGTGCATCTGGTGGTGCGCTGATGGAAAAACACCAAATGGCTCTATCCGGATGTATGCAGAAAGTTGCTTTCGAACATGAACTTGTCGATTCGGATATTGGCTCACTATTCTCAATTTACAGATGCTTTGATGACAGTTTCTTGTTCCTGTGTCTTGTGTGCTAGTCTCCCTACCTGTTATTATGTTGTATTATTATGGTGAAAGCTTGATGCTGACACAGTGGTGGAAGCGGCGGGTGATTGGGAGCTTATTGTTTGTATTTTGTGCCTGTTTTTACGTATGCATACGCCATTGCGGTGCACTTATAAGCTTGGAGAGAGGCAGGGTCAGTGAGTAAGATATGATTGTGATGGATATTTGTGGTTGTTTAAGGAGTCAGGAGTTGTATGCTGAGAAGCATGTATCTCTCGTCTGTTTTCCCGGAGTCTTAAGAGCTGGTGAAAAGTGCAAAGCGTCAATAATGCTGCCATCCTTTTTGGTTTGGCAAAGAAGATGCGAGAGATCTTGGCTTATCCCTGCCTGTCAATGCGATGGAGCATATTTTCAACTGATGAACTGACATGGTAGAACAGCATATTCTTTGAGAAACATACTTTTTAGTTTTACCCATATAATCCAGCAACGAGGAAAACAATTATACTCTGAATATTACTTGTCATCTTATATATGAAAAGACTTAGGGCAGCGGTGTCAATAATACAGTAGCGTAGATAGTTGGAAATTGTGTGAATGTTCCGGGTGGATTCCAATCGATCCACTATGTTTTTTTCTCTTGCGTTGTAGTATTGCTTTGCCTTTATGATCTTGTCTCTTGTCTGGCATCATGGCATGAATCATGATTGACCACCACCACAGCACACCCATGGGAAATGGAATCCTGCAGCTGCAGGGCTTTTGAGAAAGGAAGATAGGGACTACATACCCTTGTTCTTATGTGACGTGTTAGCCGATGATTGCAGTTTCAGCTTTGTTCCTTGTGTTAGCCGATGCTTGGTTCTTCCGGTTTGCAAATACGGCAGATAGTGCGACTTGTTGGTGTTGCTTCCTCATCCATCCGGTTTGCAAACTGTGACGGTTTGGACATGGACACCAACTCCAAAATATCATATGATTTTCGCGTATATTTTTATATTAGAATTAGGAGAAAACCCCGCGCGTTGATGCGGGAATCGCCGATGAAATTGTACCTTTTATATTTTCTAATATGATTGAATGAATATCATAATACATGTTAGTAAATGATTTCGAGTATTATGACGTGAACAACTAATTATATGTTAGTAAATAAATGATGTGGTTTGCTAATATGAATAGCTTGAATGAAGCATAATGACATGTATTAGTTGGATGTGTTAATGAATGATGACGTGGATTCTTTGCATGACGAGATAGAAGTGCTAGTAGGATGTTGAATGGATGTTTATGTGGACATTTTGTATGACAGGAGAAATAGCTGGCGAGGTTTATCTTTATAAGAAATATAGACATGAATGAACATATAACAAATTTACGTGCCGGTGAAAATACTTTTCCGATCAAGACAAGTCTGATTACTTGTTGATATGTTGATGATTTTGGGATGTATGGAGCCTGCCCTGCATTGTGCTTCAGCTTTACGCCATGCAGCAGTGTCGTTCATTCATTCCTTCTTTTATCTCCAATCCCGTCTCGGCCAACTTTTACAACTTTATTTCCATCACCATCGATGTGGCCGGCCGGCCAGCCGCAGCAAGCTAGAGGAGAGCAGCACTATGATATGATGCATGCGCAGCAGCCAAACTACTGCAGGCTAGGGAGATCATGTCTCTGATCACGGGTGATCCTGAGGATTCCCCAAGGGACTGCTCCAGGTCCTCCTCCCGGCCGCACAAGCACCACCACCACTGCAATCGACGTCGTCGTCGGGCGCTCGTCGCCGTCTCTTCCACCGTGGCGTCGCTGCTGTCGCTGGTCCTCATCCTGTGGCTCACCCTCCGCCCTTCCAGCCCCAGCTTCTCCCTGCTCGCCGCCACCGCCACGGTAGCCAACGCCTCCGGCGCCGGCGCCGCTACCATAATCACCGTCGACGCCGCGCTCACCGCCCACAACCCCAACTCCCACGCCACCGCCCTCTACGACCAGCTCCAGGCCACCGCCTCCTACGCCGGCGTGCCCCTCGGCGGCGCCGCGCCGCTGATGCCCACGCCCTTAGAGCAGCCCGAGGGCGACGTGGTTCTGTCGGCCATGCTCACGTCCAACTCGGCCTCGACAACCTGGAGGTCGCCGTCGCCGCCTGAGCGCGCGCTGCTCAGGGTGCGCGTCCAGGGGCAGCTCCGCTGGAAGGTGGCCGCCTGGGTGTCCGCCACGCACGGCGTCACCGTGGACTGCATCGCCGCCGTGCTGCTGCAGGGTCCGGCGGTGCCACCAGGACGACAGCAGCAGCAGGGGTTCTCCTTCCCCTCGCAGTCCCAGTGCGCCACCCACGTCCAATGAAGAATCCAAGATATCCGCCGTATCTTCACATCTCCATCCATCAATAATATGATGGTGATGGTACATACGGTGCAGTGCGCAGCCCGTTACGTCGCCATCTATAGCCTAACTAATGACACTAGTGCTAATACGTACGGTTCTACCGTCCTAGCCTAGCCAATAACGGTCGTAGTCCATCGGAACGTCGCCAAATTGCATCAATACAGTAATCCAAGTATGTATGTATCTTACTACAATATATATATTCCATCAATCAAATTATATACATGTCAACGAGTACATATGTAAAATATTTGCTCTTTTTTTTCTCGACTAACCACTTCCTACTAGCTCAATCTCTTTTCGACTAAATAGCTAGCTCCTCCTCCCACACCCTTTTAATTAAGAGGAAAAGAAAATTAGAGCTCTATTTGCCCTGCTTGATCTGTTTTTTATTTTATTAATTTTTATGCATGTTGTTTTAGTTTTCCTCTTATTCTATATAGAAAACTTCGTCTGCACTATTTGTGTGTGTGCTGCTCGCTAAGGAAAGAATTCCCTATTTTTAAGGCCCTCTTTGAAACGTAGCGATTTCACATGATCTATACAGGAAGTTCATTTTCACGTGAAAATGGCGGAAAACGAGAAAGTTTCGTTCCGAAGGAGACCTACATGGTTTAATAGTCACACGGCAAAGGACATCAAAATATTTATGCATTTTTTTCTTAAAAAAGTAATGCAGATATTCAACCTGATGGACTGTCTTTTTCTTGGCTGTTCCTACCGGCTGCGACTCCTGTTGTGTTTATTTATTTATTGTTATGCTGCTGCAACAGCCGCTAGAAGAAAGGCGGCCAATCGGACTGATCCAAAAATATCTAGTCTAATCTTATACAGTATCTTAAAATTATTAAATTTTGTTTTATACCTAATAAGGGAGAAAAACGACAACAGTTTTTTAAAAAATCCCTATCCCTACAGATTATATTCTATGTTATGGTTCCTAGTTTTGAGTCATTTGACTCTTATTCTAGTAGATGTCTAGTTTATACTTTGACAATAACACAAGTGTGGCCGGTGGGCTGTGATGGCCGTCCCGGACCGTCGGATTAAGTGGGGCTTGGGCGCTTGGCACGTGTGTTCTGGTGGGGTAGCTGGCTCCAAACCCCCTCGCCCGCAGGCGCGGCGAGCCACACCAAACACTCGAGACCCCAACGACCAGTCAACTAAGTGTCGCTTGCAGAAGAATCGCAGCTAACAACAACCCACAACAGGCATGCAGAGCATGCACGCGCGATTGCATTCCGTTCCAGCTACAGCAAGTACAATGTGTCATCTATCTATAAATCTCAAGAAGCAGAGATGCATCATGGTACCGACGATCGAGCATCCATCAATCTCCAAAGTCGGCAATATACATTGAATTACTACTGGCTAGAAGAACAGATGGCGTCGTCGTCGCCGGTGCTGCAGCTGCCGGCGCGCGTGGAGGCTCTGAGCGGCCTCTCCGCCATCCCGGCCGAGTACGTCCGCCCCGCCGACGAGCGAGCCAGCCTCGGGGACGCCTTCGACCTGGCGCGCACCCATGCCAACGACCACACCGCGCCAAGGATCCCCGTCGTCGACATCTCCGCCTTCCTCGACGCCACCAGCAGCCAGCAGCAGCGGGACGCGTGCGTGGAGGCCGTGCGCGCCGCCGCCGCCGACTGGGGCGTCATGCACGTCGCCGGCCACGGCATCCCCGCCGAGCTCATGGACCGCCTGCGCGCCGCCGGAGCCGCCTTCTTCGCGCTCCCCATCCAGGAGAAGGAGGCCTACGCCAACGACCCCGCCGCCGGCCGCCTGCAGGGCTACGGCAGCCGCCTCGCCAACAACGCCTGCGGGCAGCGCGAGTGGGAGGACTACCTCTTCCACCTGCTGCAACCCGACGGGCTCGCCGACCACAAGCTCTGGCCCGCGCACCCGCCCGACTACGTCCCTTCCACACGCGACTTCGGACGACGGACACGGGAGCTAGCCTCCACGCTGCTCGCCATCCTCTCCATGGGGCTCCTCGGCGCAGACCGCGCCGACGAGCTAGAGAAGGCGCTCATCACCACCGACACCGATCAACAGCAGCAGGACCTGGACCTCCTCCTGCAGTTCAAGATCAACTACTACCCCAAGTGCCCGCAGCCGGAGCTGGCCGTCGGCGTCGAGACCCACACGGACGTCAGCGCCCTCTCCTTCATCCTCCACAACGGCGTGCCGGGACTGCAGGTGCTCCACGGCGGCCGCTGGGTCACGGCGCGCGACGAGCCGGGCACCATCATCGTGCACGTGGGCGACGCCCTGGAGATCCTCAGCAACGGCCGCTACACCAGCGTCCTCCATCGGGGCCTCGTCAACCGGGAGGCCGTGCGCATCTCCTGGGTCGTCTTCTGCGAGCCGCCACCCGAAGCCGTGCTGCTGCGCCCGCTGCCGGAGCTCGTCACCGCACACCAGCCCGCGAGGTTCACGCCGCGCACATTCAAGCAGCACCTGGATAGCAAGCTGTTCAGGAAGCAGCAGCTGGAGGAGAGCAATGGTGATCACCACCACGACGAGCCGGAGCCTCAGACTCAGACCAACTAATCGATCTCCTTCTCGTCCATCCATCATAATACGACGACAATCGATCTATCTATGCATCCGGCCACGCATATCTTCGCTCGCTAGTAACTAATAAGAAATTATTCAGCATGCATCTTCATTTTCATATCATAGATTTGTGTGGATCGAATTGTGCTACCGTACCCTCAACGATTCATTCTGTCCGTTCCATGTACTCAATTTACAACTCTCGACTTTTGAAACTGGATCAAATCATCGCTTAGTTATATTTTGTCCCCTGTTCCCGTTCCTCGTCATAAATTTGTGTTTTCGTCTCGAATTTGTGGGGGGCAAAGAAGGACAGAACATCTAGAGGAAACAGCTATTTTTCTGGAGTATATACCAGGTCTGATTTAATAGTGCTAATGACGATTTTCTGATGTGGACCGGTGCTGCAGCCACGGCAGCACCAGTCCTTCCTCCGCCCGTGTCAGAGTACGCCAACAAAGCCAACAAGCCGAAATCACATAGCTTGCTATCCGTGTTTCGATCCCGGAGACCGAGCACCAACGAGTGAATTTGCACTGCGCGCTCCCTAATCTGGACGGTGATGCAAGAAGAATATATAAGGTTTATCCTGGTTCGGGCAATAGAAGGCTCTACGTCTAGCCGGGGGGTGAGTTTGTATTATCTTGCACCGAAGTGCTTGTACAGGGGAGAATACAAACGAGCGAGTGTGGTCGGCTAGGACTTGAGCGCTGCGGGCTCTGGCTTTCCTCTGTTTTTGGTCGAGTTCCCCTTTCTATGCTAGCCCGACGCCTCCTTTTATAGGCCAAGAAGGGGCACGGGTGTACAGTGTAACCCTAGAATAGACGCCTGTAGGGCTGGCGTAGGTTATGACGTCGAAGGAGATGCCAATCAAGTCGCCGTTGCTGTAGAGGTATGCCTCGGGCGTGACTCGCCCTGTAACGACGTGCTTGGAGACGACGGCCATCCTTCCCGTGCGTGTGATGACGTCGTAGATGTCCGGTGAAAGACCGGTGCCCATGCGTGGGCGTGCAGATCCCTGTAGCTATCGCGTCGGGAGTGGTTGGAGTACTGACCGACGGCGTTGAAGTCTTGCTCGAGGGGGTGGTCGAGGGGGCCGAATGTAGTCGAGGAGGTCGAGACCTAAACGGATAAGACCAAGCCCCCGGAAAATACGGTGTTTGTGTTGACAAATGCGTCTCGAGGGGGCCGAACGGGGCACAGTGGGCGGTATGGTGACACAGTACAGTACGATCCGCTGGTTTCCTGGGAATGGCAGTAAAAGGTGGATTTGACCGGTGTATTGTCCACTGTTACCACGGCAGTAGCCATGAGGTAGGCGGGAGCAGGTGAAATGCATTAAATGTCTGGGGAATCGTACGGGAAGTAGGCGGGTCGAGGGGGTGCGCGGTATTCGACGGGTGATCGTTCGCCCAAGGGAGTTTCGTCACTCGAGGGGGTGACCGTCCCCCCGAGTGGACAACCTCAAGTCGAGAAGGTCCCGTCGAGTGAACATTAGCTCGGTTCGTCAAGACCCGTTCGTGGGCCGGCCCAGCGTAGTTTGATACTTGGATCGGATATCTTATGTACTTTTGGGCTGAGGGATAATAATGGTGGTTCTGGGTTTGTTAATGCAGGGATTGAGTTGCTTAGTCGAGGGTCAAGGGTACCCCTTATTCAGGTACCCAACAGTAGCCCCCAAGCTCCTGCGTGAGTGCTGGGAGTCATGCGGGAGGTCTTGAATCGAGACCGAGGTGTCGACCATAATTTTTTGGAGGGTACACGCGAGCGTACCCTTCGAGGGTAGCCCCCGAGGCCTCAGAGGAGTAGGGAGACTCCTCTGAGGGCTTTACTTGTCTTTTGCTGAAAGATGTTTTCATTCAGTTGGGCATAGCAGGCATCCCTAAAAGGTTAGGATAACATGAACTGGACCAGATTTGTCATTTGTTTTTCGTTTTGATTTCAAACCTTATCAGAGAGGGGCCACTAAGGCTGGATGGAAAGAGAGGAGTTAGAGAGGAAAAGAATTTTCCAGGAAAAGAACCGCTTTACAGCACCAAATAGGGGTCGTTGCGCCTAGTCAAGGGGTATCTCGAGTCGTCGAGCCCCCGGGTGTATTCGACCCTCTTTCGTCGAGGGGTGCCTGGCGTAGTTGAGCCCCCGAGCTTCATGCAACTTGGGTATTGCTAGCCTCGGGCGTCCATCTCACGAGTCCTTTCGACCGGATGTGAGGTGAGAAGCGCCGTACTAGCCTCGATTGGGCGAGTCTTGATGTTCTCTGTGAGCTGATAATGGGAGATCCAAGTGAGAGCTCGTGCCCCGTTCGATGGGGTCGACTGGTGGCCCTGAGGCGTTCTCATTGATGCAAACGTGTAGATACATGGATACCGGTTCCATTCGATAGGACTCGGCGGTTCGATGCCTCCCTTCGTGGGGATTCCATGGTAATCCTTTCGTTTTGCCTTGGATACGTCCGAGGGGATCTTGAGGGTTCGTCCTCGAGTTGAGCTTCGTGTTGGCTCCCCTTGGGCGTCCCTGACTCGGGTACTCGAGGGTAGCTGTCGAACCCTGATCGAGGGTCAGCCTCCGCTCCCTCGAGGATTTCGGTGTGGGACCGGAGTTCGTTTTACTTCCCGTAGAAGGAAACGCCATGAATAACTTCTCCCATCCATTGGGCGCGTATTTTTAGGCAAGAGCTGAAGTGGCGCGATCGTGGTGGACCCGGGTAACGGCTAGAGATCTTGCGGGTGACGCATGTGCCTGTTCCGGGAATCGTGGGGCGGTTAGGTGAGCGCATTAAATGTAGGGAATTACCGTGCCGTTGCCGGTTCCGCCCGTTGTTTCTCGGCCCCATTGCTTATAAATACGAGGGGTAGGGTTATTCCGATTCCCATCTTGCCATCTTGCCTCCACCGCTACTACCAGAGCGCTCGAGCCTTCGTCTGTCTACGCTAAAGAAGAACCGGTGAGAGAGAAATCAGGATTGAGAATCTTCCCGGTCGCCCATCCGCCGAGCAAATTCACGCTGCATCCATGGCGCCCACGTTCCTCCCTCTAGAGGCCTGGCCCCATTCTGATGTGTCGCAGTGGGAGCTAGAGAAGCTGGTGGATGAGGGACTCCTTCGCCCCGCTGCTTTGGCTGAGCGGCCGGAGTGGATCATGCCGTCAAGGGAGCATCAGGAGCCGCAGCCGCCGGAGGGCTACATGGTGAGCTTCGTCAAGTTCCACTAGTTGGGATTTGGTTCGCCTCCAAGCCACTTCATGCACGCGCTGCTCCACTTCTACGAGGTCGAGCTCCAACACCTCACCCCCAACGCCATCTCCAACGCGGCGATATTCGCCTCGCTCTGTAAGGGGTACATGTGTATGGAACCGCATTTGGAATTGTGGCTCCACCTTTTCAAGGGTGAGCACTACACCAAGTGGATCTCGGAGGGGAAGAGGAGGATCATTCGCATGGGCAGTTGTAGCCTGGCACAAAAGAAGTCCAAGCTCTATATCGGGACGGGTTTGTCCACCAACCATGGCCGTTGGCAGTCCGGGTGGTTCTACATCCGCAACGACGACGGCCTGCTGCCCGCCTACACTGGGCGCGTCATCGGGGCGCGTCCGAAGCACTAGCTCTGGAGTGTGGCTCAGCCCTTCCAGCGGAGGCTGAATCCCCTCCTCGATGCGTTGCGCACCTTGTCCGAACAGGGTGTGCATGCCACGTACGTCATCGCGGGCTTCCACAGCCGAAGAGTCTTACCTCTAATGGCGTGCCCGTTGCACTTAGATCAAATGGGGCCTGAGGCGCTTCTCAAGAAGCTCAAGGGGTGCCAAATGTTGCATGCGGACCTTCCTCCCAAGGATGTTGCAAAGCGGGTTAGGAGCTCGGTTGCCGACGACTTTGGGCCAGGGGACGTGGATCGTGTCCCGATGCTGCTGGATCCTTGCAGCATCATCTTGGTAAGTCCTTCAATTTCACATCCTTAAGTTTCTCCCCTGTTTTTTGGCTTGTCTTGACATTCTGGCTGTGGTTTTGAGTGCAGGGTAACGTCAACTACAGGGTCTCCGTGCCTCCGGTTCGAGAAGACGACCCCGATCGCCAGGTGAGGCGTTTTGATGCTCAACAAGAAAAGAAGAGGAAAGATCTGGAGAAGAAGGAGAGAAAGAGGAAGAACCTCACACGCTAGGTGCTCAAAATGCACGGGGCTAAACAAAGGCGAGACGGCCTTCCTATTGAGGAGTCCCCCCTAAGGAGACGGACGCAGAGGATGATGATGATGATGATGATGATGTCGAGGGAGTGGCGGGGCGTCTCAAGCCCTATCTTTCCAGCTTTCCTCTAGTTGACGCACCTCCTACACAGGAGGACGTCTTGGAGCGACCACAAGAAAGGAGGCAAGGGGGTTCCTCGACCCGCGTGAGGTCCTCGTCTCGTCACCAGTGTGGTGGCACTCCGCCGGCCTCGTCCCAGGGTCCGTCTAGTGCCTCGCCACACCAAACTAGGTCCTTGACGATCAAGGCGAGGACCCGGGGCCGGACGGGCTCGGAGGAGAAGGTGACACCACCCTCGGCGCACGACTCACGGGAGGTGGCTCCAGTGGAGCTCGAGGTGCCAAGGTCCGAGTCGGTCGCCCCGCGTAGCTCTAGCTCCAGACAGGATCTGGTTCGAAGGGGGCAGTCAAGGCACCCAGGTAATTTGAGGGGGCCCGGGTCGGTCATCATCCCTCTAGGGTAAGTTTTGCCGTCCAAAATTTTCTTCCCTTTTCCTACGATTCGTAGAATTTGGTTGATGTTCCTGCCTTTCTCTACGTTGTCCAGGCTCAAGCATCAAGTAGAGGAGGCGAACCCTTCGCTGGCCAAGCGACTCAAGGTGGATGCGGCCGCGAGGATGGCGGGAAGGGCAGGTGTGATCCTGAGGCCCCTGTCGACGTCGGAGGCGGCCTGGCTATCACAGTCCCAGGCGGCGATTATTCGGGGCAAGCTGACAGGCTCTGGTCTCGTTGCAGGCTCAAACGGTGAGGGGGCCATGGTGGGCGGCGGCTCCGACTGGGGGCAGATGCTGGAGAGTGGGGTTGGTGGCCCGATCTCGACAGTCACGGCCCCTACACCTGGCCAGGTCAAGGCCCCCACAACCGACAGGGGAGCCCTCGACAGCCGCGAGCCTGGGTTGGGAAATGCCCCGATCGTCCTTGGGGACGAAGAGGCTATGGTTCCTCCTATCTCCGTCAAGGAGATGGTGGAGAGGTTGGAACCGAGCCAGCCATAGTTGCACCAGCAACAGCAATAGCAGCAACTATAGCAGCAGCGGTGGCAGCCAACGCCGGAGGGTGCGGCGCCCTCAGCCCCGCTACCTCGGCAACAGGATGAGTCACTGGAGGAGCCAATATCCTCGAGTCTCCCGCAGCCGTAGGGAGAGGCTATGACTACTTTGGGTCAGCCGCCACAGCAGTAGGAGGTGTCGGTGGTTCTGCTAGCACCACAGGAGCGGGCCGAGGAGGTGGCTGTCAAGAGACCACAGTCGTTGCCTCGGCATGAGGAGGAGGAAGAAGCCCTTCCTCTTGCCAGAGTGGCAGTACCTCGGGGGCCCCTCGCAGCCCTGGCTGGTCCGACCCTGGCTCTTTTGCCCTGGCAGGGCAGGTGAGCGGTGAGACCGAGTTGTCGGCGGCTAGAGCGGAGGTCGAGCTGCCGTTCCCTACCTTGGCCGATCGGGTGGCCCGTTATGGCGGTTCGCCTGATGCGGTGGAGCTCATCAGGTCGACGGTGTGGAAGAGGGTCGAGGCGACTCTTCCTTCTTGGCGTAGGGAGCGCCTCCCGCTCCAAAACCCGCTAGAGCCTAGTGTCCCCACGATTTGGATGGATGACGCGGCGGAGGTAAACCACTAGGAGGATGCGGAGGAGTATCGGGCATGGATGGCCCATGCTCTGAAGCTGGCCGTTGATGTTGCCGCCGAGGATCTGGGCTGTGTTTTTTTGGTAAGTGTTTCCTCGGGTGTGTTGAGCTTGGATAACTTCCTAATTTGATGCCTAATTTCTTGCTCTTTGTCCTTAGGACCTGAGAAGGCGCTTCTATGTGAAGTCCGAGTTCCTTCACGCGACGCATGAAGGGCGGGAGGAGGTACGGCGCCAACTCGAGGCCGGCCGGTCTGCCCAGGATGGGTTGGCCCAGGCTAAAGAGGAGGCGAGGAAGGCGAAGGAGGAGACTACCATGGCCAAGGAAGAGGCTGAGGTAGCTCCTGGGGAAGCGTCCCAGGCTAAGGAGGAGGCCAGCCGAGCCTGCGCGGAGGCCCAAAAGGCCCTCAAGGCCCTCTCTTCCTCGGAGGGACGTCTGAAGACGCTCGAGGGAGAGCTTCAAGACTCCGCGAAGCACGTGAAGGTACTTGAGACAGACGTCGCTCAGGCCTCGAGGGCCGCGACACCCTCCATGTCTCGGCCTAGGTGGAGAAACATCATGCCGACGCCCTTGCTGTCGAGGTTGCCGCGCTGAAGGAGACCCTTCTAGAAAAGGAGGGGGCCATCGCCTTGGTTGGAAGGACGATCGAGGATCTATGGCTCGAGAGGACAGAGGTGATACGCGCTTTCAAGAAGGCCCAGAAAGAGTACGACGAAGCAGTGGATGCACGTGAGGTCTTTGACACCCACTGCACTAGTGAGTCTTCTTTCTTGACCCCAATTTTCTTGCCTCCATACGCTGCGACTGACTTCGTTCTACCTTCTAGGTCTCGAGGCTGACCTACTCTCTGTTCGGACTGCTTCCAAGGCACTGCAAGAGGGCCTTTTGGCTGAGGCGGCTTTGACTAACAGGCTCCACGCCGTGATCAACGGGCTCTGCAACTCCTGGGGGGTCGAGCCCACGGAGGAGGTCGAGGAAGAAGTGCGCGGAACCGCTCTCATCGACTGGCTGTACTATCTCGGGGCCACCATGAAAGATCATGTCCGGGATGCCCTCCACATCGACGTGAAGCGGGCGATGGCGGTCGTCTACTCCGGCTTTACGTACGACATGAACGTCGTCTCACACGGCTTCGTCTCTGACCTCACAAAAATGGACGCCGAAAATAAGGAGAGGTGCCGGGGCTTGATTGAAGACACCGAGGAGCCGAGTGAGAAGCTGGTGAAGCTGTTCGAGCCCGAGGTCCTTCCTTTCGAAGGTGAAGAAGGCGTCGACGATGAGGGTGGTGGCGATAGCGGCGACGAAAGCCAAAGCTTATGAACCAAATCTGGGTGAAGAGGCCCATGTAATAGATTAGTTTTTGTGACATTTTGATGTCATGACCTGAGGGCCTTAAAACATTTATGCATGTATATATTTTGCATACTTTAAGTTATTTTCTTTCTTGCATGCCTTGATTGTGTTTCTACTTAGTGAACTCGATGCACGGTCGTGCCCCTCGAAGGGGGGAGTGAGTGGAGTTACCACAGCGCAGACGCGTAGGCGAGCTCCCGGCTCAACAGCCCTCGACCCTCGGGACACTCTGGCGTTTTCGGCTAAGTAACAACACATATCGAGGTGCGTAAGAGAAAATAGACGTTGAGTTTCAAAAAAACGTGCGAGTTCTTTAAGGACTTCGGGGGGTTCCCCCCTCGTAGCCCCGAGGGAGGCTCGACTCGGAGGGAGCAGAGTCGAGACTACCTTATATGAACAAATAAGAAAATAAGTTCAATCGAAGCCATTTTTCATTTATTCATTCATGATGCCATAGTTGTGCAAAATACGAGATATGTACAAGGCCCCGAGGCCCTAGGGGTAAAAGTGATGTAGCTGTTCGATGTTCCAAGCGTTGGTGAAGGTTTCGTCTTTGTTGTTCGCTAGCTTGTATTTCCCAGGTTTCAGCACCTCAGCCACGGTATATGGGCCTTCCTACGGTGGAGTCAACTTGTGGCGCCCCTTGTTGAAGCTTTTGCTGGTACCTCGCGGAGTGGAGGAGGTGATGGGTTATGAGGGTGCTATGCTAGCCAGAAAACAAAACTTTTCGACCTCATAAACCTGGATCTACTGCTAGTTACAGGTTACGGGATTACCACTAGACGCGTAGGTGCAGCAGAAGACGACTCGATGTAGTTGTACGCGTCGCAGTAGGTAGTGCAGTTGCATGGTCATCCTTCACCTCAATCCCCTCGCACGGTTCATCCCAGTGCTCCAGATGCAGCACCTCCGAGGAATCCCACACGTACAGGGAAGAAGCGATGCGCCTTCGAACTGCTAGGTCTGCGAGGAGCAAAGGTGCGAGCTGGGGAGGGCGACGACGGCTGCCAAAGGCGTGTGTTCTCCTGACCGTGCCCCTACCCCTTGCTTATATAGGCGTCCCCAAAGAGCTCACGAGTTGGAGGCTCATTAGTAACCCTAAGCCTTCTCTAATTCGGGTCCAACCCGAATTAGGCTTCTAGCCCCTTAAGCGTGCGACCCTATGGGTTCACTCACACATTAACATGGGCCGAGTACTCCTACTCACCCAATAGTTGACAGCGGCCTCTAGCAAGGCGTGACAACTCCTATGTGCACGCAAAGATCATATCAGACGAACCACTACGACCACATACAAGTTATTCCCTTTGCCACTCGATATGTGGTTCAACTCGTGGGTTAACACTTAACCCAAGCACAGCCATGCATTTGTTGATCCAATCACTTGAGTGATCTAGTGATATCTCTCTTGCGTAAAGAGGGGCAAATTCTATCTTGATTGTCTATGTCTCATAGCATGCTTCCCGACCACCCGAAGACCACCTTTATAACTACCCAGTTACGGAGCAGCATTTGATAGTCCCTAAGTAGGCCGTTTTACATCTTGAGTACATACCACAATCTTAGGTCTAAGGACATAACATACATGACATGAATAGAGAATTTCTCATGTCAGGTCTGTCCAGCCTACATGTCTCACATGTGCCCATATTATTAGTTTGACATCTCCATGTCCATGACTTGTGAAACATAGCCATCAACTAATACATGTGCTGGTCTAATATTCAAGTGTGTTCTCACAAGAATGCCGACCAGGAACAACTTTAGAATAACCATTCAAGTAATTGAGTTCCACAAATAATTTACATAATTTCCAATCAATACAAGTTGTCTATAATAGATATTCAATGAACTCTTTATTAATCATAGATACAATCAGACTATCATCATCTACATTATTAGCTCTAGGGCATATTTCGAATAGTCTCCCACTTGCACTAGAGTTTATCTCTTAGATGTCTAATCCCCATAGACCTCATGTACACCTCATACTTAGGCTGTGGAAGAGCCTTTGTCAAAGGATCTGCTACATTGAAATCCGTATGTATTTTGCACAATTTGATCTCTTCTCGTTTCACAAACTCTCGAATGAGATGAAACTTCTGGAGTACATGTTTGTTCTTCTGGTGATCCCTAGGCTGCTTAGCCTATGCAATCACCCCATTGTTATCACAATGTAAATTCAATGGGTCCGACGCATTCGGAAACACACCAAGCTCAATGAGGAACCTCCTCAACCAAACACCTTCCTTTACAGCACCAGAAGCTGCAATGTACTCAGCTTTTGCTGTAGAATCAGACACCGTCTCCTGCTTGGAACTTTTTCAGCTAACTGCACCACCATTTATTATGAATACAAAACCTGATTGAGATAGTGAGTCATCCCCGTCGATTTGAAAACTAGCATCGGTGTAACCATTTACAATGAGCTCCTCCTCACCTCCATAGATTAGGAACACATCCTTAGTCCTTCGTAAGTATTTTAGGATGTTCTTAACAAGCATCCAGTGAGGTTCACCCGGATTAGCTTGGTACCTGCTCGCAACACTTAGAGCATATGAGACATCTGGGCGAGTACATATCATGGCATACATGATAGAACCAACGGCCGAAGCATATGGAACCTTACTCATGCGGTTGCGCTCTTTATTTGATGAAGGACACTCCTTGTCACTAAAGCGCATACCATGTGACATAGGCAAGAACCCTTTCTTGGGCTGTTCTATGTTGTACCATTTCAACACCTTGTCAATGTATGTGTCTTGGCTTAATCCTATTAGCCTTCTCGACCTATCTCTATAGATCTTAATTTCCAAGATGTATGTTGCTTCACCTAAATCCTTCATAGAAAAACTGTTATTCAGTGAAGTCTTTATAGATTGCAGCATAAGAATATCATTCCCAATCAATAGTATGTCATTCACATACAAGATCAGAAACACAACAGTGCTTCCACTTACCTTCTGGTAAACAGAAGTCAAACCCTTTGACTACCTCATCAAAACAAATATTCCAGCTCCGAGATGCTTGCTTTAACCCATAAATAGATTTCTTAAGCTTGCATATCTTTCCAGCATTATTAGGATCAACAAAACCTTCGGGCTGTATCATATACACGCCCTCTTCTAAATACCCATTTAGAAAGGTTATTTCAACATCCATCTACCATATCTCATAATCAAAATATGCAGCAATTGCTAGAATGATCCGAATAGATTTAAGCATCGCTACCGGCGAGAACATCTCGTCGTAGTCAATTCCTTGACCTTGCCAAAAACCTTTTGTGACAAGTCGAGCTTTATAGACGTGAACATTTCCGTACATATCCTTCTTCTTCTTAAAAATCCAAATGCTCTCTATGGGTCTAACCCCATCAGGCATGTCAACCAAGTTCCAAACTTGATTGTCTCCCATGGAATCTATCTCGGAACTCATAGAACTTTGCCATTTCTCAGAATCTGGATCCATCATAGCTTCCGCATAATCCGCAGGTTCATCATCATCTAACAATAATAAATCCCCATGC
The DNA here is from genome assembly GCA_023333625.1 of Bothriochloa decipiens. Classification (NCBI taxonomy): domain Eukaryota; kingdom Viridiplantae; phylum Streptophyta; class Magnoliopsida; order Poales; family Poaceae; genus Bothriochloa; species Bothriochloa decipiens. The sequence goes on along the minus strand of CM041645.1, from coordinate 7,614,545 downwards.
AATGCACGAAGTCTCGCTGATCTTCGTGGTTGTGGTAGTGTCTCCACTGCCATGGGTGTCTCAACTTGCTCTGCTACATTAGCATCACTCGTAGAGTCAGTCCCTACTGGCTCATCTTGAACTTCTTCAAGATACACCTTTTGTCCATTATTTTCTCTTTTGAGAAACTCTTTCTCCAAGAAAACACCATTTCAAGTAACAAACACTTTGCTCTCTGACCGGTTATAGACATAATACCCTAAAGTTTCCTTCGGATATCCCATAAAAAAGCACTTATCCGATTTGGGTGTTAGTTTATCTGATATAAGTTATTTGACATAAACTTCACAACCCCAAATTTTCAAAAAAAATGGGACTCTTACCAGTCCACATCTCATATGGTGTCTTAACTACAGACTTAGATGGTACCCTATTCAATGTGAAAGCGGCTGTTTCTAGAGCGTATCCTCAAAATGATAAAGGTAGGTCCGACTGGCTCATCATAGACCGAACCATGTCCAACAAGGTCCGATTACATCGTTTAGACATGCCGTTTCTCTGAGGCGTTCTGGGTGGCGTAAGCTGTGGAACAATTCCACAACTCTTAAGATGATTGCTAACTCATGACTTAGATATTCGCCTCCACGATCAGATCGCAAGACCTTGATCTTCTTGCCACATTGATTCTCTACTTCATTCTGAAATTCTTTGAACTTTTCAAATATTTCAGACTTATGCTTCATTAGGTAGACATATTCATATCTAGTAAAGTCATTAGTAAAATTTATGAAGTATTAAAATCCGCCTCTAGCTATCGTGCTCATTGGTCCACATACATCAGTATGTACAAGTTCCAACAAGTCAGATGCCCTCTCAGAAAATCCTTTGAATGGCACCTTGGTCATCTTGCCTAGCAAGCAAGCCTCACATGTCTCGTATGATTCAAAATCAAAAGAAGTTAGAAGACCATCATCATGGAGCCTCTTCATGCGATTCTCACTTATATGACCTAAACGACAATGCCACATATAGGTAGGACTTAACTCATTAAGTCGAGGCCATTTAGCACTAACATTACAGACAGGTGCATCATCAAGATTTAAAATAAGTAACCCATTCACAATGGATGCATAAGCCACAAACACATCATCCTTTGAGATCACACAACCATTGTTTTTACTCGCAAATGAATAACCATCCTTCATCAAGCATGAAGGTGAAACAATGTTTTGACTTAAACTAGGAACAAAATAACAATTATTTAATTCCAAAATAAATCCTGACGGCAAGGGAAGTTGCATCGTCCTGACGTTCAATGCAGCAACTCTTGCATTATTGCCCACACGGAAATCAACTTCTCCTTTCTCCACGCTTCTACTTATTATCATTCCCTGCATCGTATTGCAAATATGAGCAACCGATCCGGTATCAAATACCCAAGAATTGATATAAGAGTTAGCAAGGAAAATGTCTGTAATATAAACAACAAGTGTATGAGCGGGAGTACCTTTACTACCGCCATCCTTCTTCAAGGATGCCAAGTACACCTTACAGTTCCTCTTCCAGTGACCTTTCCCTTACAATGAAAGCATTCATCATTCTTCGCAGGTGGTTCATCCTTGGAAGACGATTGGTTTGGCTTTGAGATCTCATCTTTAGCCTTGCCTTTCTTCTTCCAATTGCCCTTCTTTCTCTTAAATTTAGGCCTGTTTTGAATTGCCAACACTTGGCCACCTCCTGCTTTCTTGATGTCAGCCTATGCTATTTTTAGCATGCCACATAGTTCATTCAAGCCCTTCTCCGCCCCATGCATATGGTAGTTCGAGATGAAGTTTCCATAACTGGGTGGAAGAGACGAAAGAATGAAATTAGTTGCGAACTCTTAGACAATTGGGAAGCCTAGCTTCTCCAACCTTTGAGTGTAACCAACCATCTTGATTACATGTGGACCAACAGTTGCGTCCTCTGCTAGCTTGGTTTCTGCAAACGCTTTAGAGACATTGAACCTTTCAGTCCATGCTTGAGTTTGGAACATATCTTCAAGCGCCACAATCATATCATTCACTGAATGATTATTGTTGAACTGCATCTGCAGATCAGGTTCCATACAAGCAAGCATGAGGCGAGATCCGCATCACATGCTTTCTTGTAAGCGTTTTTCTCAGCAGCAGGAGCACTCTCATCAGGCTCATCTAGTAATGGGGTGTCTAGAATATCTTCCTTTTTCTCAGCCCTGAGAACAATTCTCAGGTTGCGGATCCAATCCGTGTAATTTGTTCCATTCAACTTATCTTTCTCAAGAATTGTACGCAAAGAAAATGGTTGATTGCGAGCGGCCATCTACAACAAAAGTAACGCAAAATACTAAGACAATGTATCCATGAAAGAGTAAATTATATCAAAATAAAATCTACTCTCACTAAAATCAATATCCCTCAATTGATACTTAGTGATTCAATACCCACAACTAACAAGTCAACTAGTGAGCTTTAGCATCACCGCTAGAAGACATGGTAGATCGGTAAGCAACACTTTGCTAATCATATCAAATATAACTCTTGTTGTTGGGCAGCATCTCTATGCTATCCTCAACCTATCGACGCTCCAAGGTCCCTAACCTAACCGTTAGGATGACCTTGTTTAAGTAACCAAACCTTCTTGCAGTAAGTATCCGATACGAACCTGCCTAATCGAGGAAAACCTATGGCACCCTAATTTCATAGACCCACCACCGATTGTACAAGACTTATAACAATGCAAGGTTTGGGAAAGCATTCAACTTAAACATTGCTGAGGGATCGTTCTACTTCACTACCGCACTCATGTAGACAGAAACATAATAGCATGTGAAAGAAGAACATAGAAGAACGACATAACACAGACATGACTTGGTATAGCCCATTATTCCTTTGGGGATTTCCATCTCCTTCAATCTGTGCATTACGGTGATCTCCATCTCCACGATTCGAGTATGCCATCCTTCAGTGATGATTCCGCCAAGACTAGCTACTACTAGCGCAAGTAAAATGAAATTACATAGTCACGGATAGATCATCACAGATTGGCACACAGGCCATTACATTAATTTTGACAATATGTATGTGGCTCCTGCCCATATTGTCCTCATGACATGCAAGCCATGCATTAAATATATACATGCATCACATACACATAAGGGCTATACCAGTCATCAATACCTACAAAACAGAGTCATCCGAATCCGACGTCTAATCTTGCAATGCAGAAAACTCTATTTTCTAAGTCTTATTTCGCAATTCTAATTTTGCTGAATGCGGCGAAGTTATGGCTGTTTTATCGAACAGCACTTGGCGAAGTTACAGCTGTAAAATTTTGTTCTCTATGATTTTCGTTTAGAGTTCGTCTCAATCTGAGTTACAGTTGAAAAGTTACGGCTGTTTTACCGAACAGCACTTGGTAAAACGATGCTCGGCAGTAAATTCTATCTACCACCGCCGCGCATCATATGCGCTCGGCACTTGACCTAGGGTTCAATTTGATCAATCTGATTGATCTCTAACTCACCATGACTGGATTTACATGAATCACTTAACTCGGATGGCGGAATTCCGACCGATACGAGTAGATCGTTTCAAGACCAACACGGCAAGATGACGAACCAAGGTTAGAGACTCATCTACAACCACGCATATCACCATCACAAAATCAAACCTATAACGAGGCAGTAACGACTCTAATACCACTGATGGGTTATGAGGGTGCTACGCTAGCCAGAAAACAAAACTTTTCGATCTCATAAACCAAGATCTACTGCTAGTTATAGGTTACAGGATTACCACTAGACGCGCAGGTGCAGCGGAAGACGACTTGATGTAGTCGTACGCATCGCAGCAGGCAGTGCAGTTGCATGGTCGTCCATCACCTTAATCCCCTCACGCAGTTCATACCAGTGCTCCAGATGCAACACCTCTGAGGAATCCCACACGTGCAGGGAAGAAGCGATGCGCCTCCGGACTGCTAGGTCTGCGAGGAGCAGAAGGTGCGAACATGGGGAGGGCGACGGCGGCTGCCAAAGGCGTGTGTTCTCCTGACCGTGCCCCTACCCCTTGCTTATATAGGCATTCCTAATGAGCTCACGAGTTAGAGGCCCATTAGTAACCCTAAGCCTTGTCTAATTCGGGTCCAACCCGAATTAGGCTTCTAGCCCCTTAAGCGTACGACCCTATGGGTTCACGCACACATTGACATGGGCTGAGTACTCCTACTCGCCCAATAGTTGACAGCAGCCTCTAGCAAGGCGTGACAACTCCTATGTGCACGCAAAGATCATATCAGACGAACCACTATGACCACATACAAGTTATTCCCTTTGCCACTCGATATATGGTTCAACTCGTGGGTTAACACTTAACCCAAGCACGGCCATGCATTTTTTGATCCAATCACTTGAGTGATCCAATGATATCTCTCTCGCATAGAGAGAGGAAAATTCTATCTTGATTGTCTATGTCTCATAGCATGCTTCTCGACCACCCGAAGACCACCTTTATAACTACCCAGTTACGGAGCAGCGTTTGATAGTCCCTACGTAGGACGTTTCACATCTTGAGTACATATCACAATCTTAGGTCTAAGGACATAATGTACATGATGTGAATAGAGACTTTCTCATGTCGGGTCAGTCCAGCCTACATGTCTCATATGTGCCCACATTATTAGTTTGACATCTCCATGTCCATGACTTGTGAAACATAGCCATCAACTAATACATGTGCTGGTCTAATATTCAAGTGTGTTCTCACAAGAACACCGACTAGGGACAACTTTAGAATAACCATTCAAGTAATTGAGTTCCACAAACAATTCACATAATCGCTAATCAATACAAGTTGTCTATAATGGATATTCAATGAACTCTTTATTAATCATGGATACAATCGGACTATCATCATCTACATGATTAGCTCTAGGGCATATTCCCAATAGGAGGGCCATATCTTGAGCTTCTTTGAGCTGGTCAATGGCATTTGCGAGGGCCTCCTCGTTCGTTTCCTCGTTGTAGGCCTTTAGTTGAGGGGACCCAAACTCGAGATCGGTGAGGAGGACGGCCTCGGAACCATAGACTAGGAAGAACGAGGTAAATCCCGTGGCTCGACTAGGCATCATCCTTAGGCTCTATAGGACCCAGGGTAGCTCGGCGCCCACTTCTTGCCATACTTCTTTAACCCGTTGTAGATTCTTGGCTTGAGGCCCTGAAGGATCATGCCATTGGCGCGATCGACCTGGCCGTTGGTTCGAGGATGAGCGACTGCGGACCAATTCACATGAATGTGATTGTGGTTGCAGAAGTCCAAGAACTTCTTGCCAGTGAATTGCATGTCATTGTCGATGATGATGATATTGGGGACCCCAAAGCGGTGGATGATGTCAGTGAAGAACAAGACTGCTTGCTCGGAGCGGATGTTGGTAATGGGCCGAGCCTCGATCTACTTGGTGAACTTGTCAACTGCTACCAGCAAGTGCATAAAGCCCCCAGTTGTCTTCTTCAGAGGCCCGACGAGGTCGAGCCCCCAAACGGCGAAAGGCCACATGATGGGGATCATCTGCAGAGCGTGGGCGGGTAGGTGCGTTTGCTTGGCGTAGAATTAGCACCCCTCGCATGAGCGAACGAGGTTGACGGCGTCGGAGATGGTAGTCGGCCAGTAGACACCTTGCCGAAAGGCGTTGCCGATGAGGGTCCTCGAGGCGGCGTGATGGCCGCAAGCCCCCAAGTGTTTGTCCTCGAGGAGCCTCCTGCCTTCCTCAATGCTGATACAACGCTGGAGGATCCCTGACGGGCTTCGTCGGTAGAGTTCCTTGTCATCGCCATAGATGATGTAGGTCTTGGCCCGCCGAGCTATCTGTCGAGCCTCGATTTAGTCTTCTGGGAGCTCCCCTCGAATAAGGCAGTCCAGGAAGGGAACGCGCCAGTCTGGTGGTGGATTTGACGGTGGAGATGACCTCTTGATCTCCATGACCTCAGTCTCATTCGAGGTGGCTTCGTTTGAGGGCAGGGGATCGAGTGTTGATGACGTGATGCTAGCCCCGGCACATAAGTCCACAGAGGGCTCGAAGAGGACCCTCGAAAACACGTCGGGCGGGATGGTGCCATGATTAGACGTGATTTTGGCTAGCTCATCCGCAGCTTCATTGTGTAGTTGAGCGATGTGTTTGACCTCGAGGCCGTGGAACTTGTTCTCCAATTCATTTACCTTATTGCAGTAGGCTTCCATCTTGGGGTCGTGGCATCTCGAGGCTTTCATTACTTGGTCAATGATGAGTTGTGAGTTGCCTCGAACATCGAGGCGTTGAACCCCAAGCTCGATTGCAATGCGCAAACCATTGATGAGGGCCTCATACTCCACGACGTTGTTGGAGGCAGCGAAGTGGATGCGGATGACATAGCGCATATGGACTCCGAGGGGCGAGACAAAGAGCAAGCCCGCGCCTGCTCCTGTCTTCATGAGCAACCCGTCGAAGTACATCATCCACAGCTCGGCTTGAATCTGTGCTGGCGGAAGTTGGGTGTCGGTCCATTCGGCGATGAAGTCTGCTAGCACCTGAGACTTGATGGCCTTGCGCGGCGCATAAGTGAGAATCTCACCCATGAGCTCGACCGACCACTTAGCGATCCTTCCCGTGGCCTCCCAATTTTGGATAATCTCCCCGAGGGGAAAAGACGAAACCACGATGATCGGGTGACTGAGGAAGTAATGCTGGAGCTTGCGGCGCGTGAGCACGATGGTGTAGAGCAGCTTCTGGATTTGAGGGTAGCGAACCTTTGTTTCTGAGAGTACCTCGCTGACAAAGTAAACCTGCTGTTGGACGGGCAGGGAGAGTCTTTCCTCCTTCCTCTCAACCACTATGGCCGCGCTGACCACCTGGGTGGTTGCAGCGATATAGAGGAGATGAGGCTCGGCTGGATTGGGTGGCACGAGAATCGGAGGAGAGATCAGCATACTTTTGAGTTTAGCAAGGGCCTCCTTGGCCTCGGTGGTCCATGCAAAGTGCTTAGATTTCTTCAGAAGATGATACAACGGCGAGGCCTTTTCTCCCAGGCGCGAGATGAAGCGGCTGAGGGCCGCGAGGAAGCCCGTGACCTTTTGTACGCCCTTTAGGTCTCGAATTGGCCCTATCTTGGTGATCACCGTGATTTTCTCATGGTTGGCTTCGATACCGCACTAGGAGACGATGTATCCTAAGAGCATGCCTCGAGGCACGCCAAAGACACATTTCTCGGGGTTGCGCTTGATATTCATGGCTCGAAGGCACCCGAATGTGATCTTGAGGTCATCGATGAGGTTGTCGACCTTCTTAGATTTGACTATGATGTCGTCGACGTAGGCCTCAACCGTCATCCCTATATGTTCGCTAAAAACATGGAGCATGCATCGCTGATACGTTGCCCCGGCATTTTGAAGGCCGAAGGGCATGGTAACGTAACAATACATGCCAAAAGGGGTGATAAAGGAGGTCATGAGCTGGTCGGACTCCTTCATCTTGATTTGATGGTAGCCAGAATAAGCATCAAGGAACGAGAGGGTCTCACATCCCGCAGTTGAATCAACAATTTGATCAATACGTGGTAAAGGAAATGAAACTTTAGGACATGCTTTATTTAAACTAGTATAATTGACACACATCCTCATTTTTCCATTCTTTTTCTTAACTAATACAGGGTTAGCTAACCACTCGGGATGATGAACCTCCTTGATGAACTCGGCCACCAAAAGCTTGTGCACCTCCTCGCCGATGATCCTGCGCTTCTCCTCGTCGAAGCGGCGCAGGCGTTGCTTCACTAGTCTGGACCTGGCCTGGATCTCCAAGGCATGCTCGGCGACTTCGCTCGGTATGAATGGCATATTGAGGGACTCCATGCAAAAATGTCAGTGTTCTTACAGAGAAAGTCGACGAGCACTACTTCCTATTTATTGTCGAGGGTGGCACTGATCGTTAGTGCCTTCCCATCGGAGCTGCTCGGGTCGAGGAGGATCTTATTGGTATCTTATGCTGGCTCGAAGCTGCCTACGTGACGCTTGGAGTTAGGGACCTCTGCGACGAGGCCCTCGAGGGTCAAGGCCAGCCTGGTGGACTCCTCGACGGCCTCTCCATTCTTGACGCACTCGACATCGCAGTCGTATGCGTGCTTGTAGGAGGAGCCGATGGTGATGACGCCCTTAGGTCCCGGCATCTTGAGCTTGAGATACGTGTAGTTGGAGATCGCCATGAACTGCGCGTAGCCAGGTCGACCAATGATGGCGTGGTACGTGCCGTGGAACCTGACTACTTTGAAGGTGAGGATCTCCTTCCTGAAATTCGAGGGGGTGCCGAAGTAAACGGGGAGGTCAACGCGACCGACGGGAAGGGCCTTCTTCCTCGGCACAACTCCACGAAAGCCTCCAGTGCTGGGTCGAAGCTATGACCTCTTGACCCTCAGGAGGTCAAGGGTCTCGATGTAGATTATGTTGAGGTTGTTGCCCCGTCCATGAGCACCTTGGAGAGGCGGGTGTTGATGATGACGGGGTCAACGACGAGCGGGTAGACTCCTAGGTTGACGACACGATCCGGATGGTCATCACGGTCGAATGTGATGGGAGCATCGGACCAGTTGAGGTACTGGGGTGTAGCGACTCAGACGGAGAAGACCTCTCGATGCTCTCTCTTGCGTTGTCGAGGCATGAGCTGGGTCGAGGGGCTGCCATAGATCATGTAGCAGTTGAAGACCTTGGGGAACATATCGTCCTCCTTGTCGCCGCTCTTGTCACCGCCTTTGTCCTTCTTCTGGTCGTCCTTCTCGATGCCCAGACTCTTGTAGTAGTTCCTGAGCATGAGGCAGTACTCGAGGTTATGATTACCCCCTCCCTTGTGGTAAGGGCAGGGCTCCTTCAGCCTTTTGTCGAAGATGGCCCCTCGGGGGGACCTCAAGGCTTCTTGCGCTCGACAGCAGCGACGAGATCGTCGTCCGCAGCCTCACGCTTGCCCTGCTGGGTCTTCTTCTTCTTGTTGCCCTTCTTGGGGCCCTTGCTCGTGACCTCGTCGTCGGCCGCCCACGCCTTCCCTTTGTCCTTCTCGTTGTCGAAAAAGGCTCTGACCGTTTCCTCATTGGCTGTGTAGTTGGCGACGACATCCATCAACTCATTGACGGTCCTGGGGCGATTATGTCCCAGCTCCCATACCAAATCCTTGCAGGTGGTACCCGAGATGAACTCTAGGATGACGTTGTGGTCAGGGATGTGCGAGAGCTTGGTGCGTTGCTTGGAAAAGCATCGGGCGAAGTCGCGAAGGGACTCCTCAGGTTGCTTCTTGCAATTACGAAGGTCTCAGGAGTTGCCAGGGCACATGTAGGTCCCCTTGAAGTTTCCCTCGAAGACCCGTACCAGGTCGGCCCAGTTATGGATCTGACCAGGGGGGAGCTCCTCGAGCCACCGTCGAGCGGTGTCAGAAAGGAACAGGGGGAATTGGCGGATGATGGCGCGGTCATCGCATGCCCGCCCAGCTGGCAAGCTAATCGGAAATTGGCCAACCAGAGCTCGGGCTTGGTCTCACCATTGTATTTGACGACACTCGTGGGGGTCGGAAGGGGTTTGGCAGCGGCGTGTTGTGGATTGCCCTGCTGAAGACTCGAGGGCCTAGCAGCTCAGGGGCCTGACGGTCCTCGTCGCTGTCGTAGCGTCCCCCTCGATGGGCGTTGTAGCCTTGATCTTCAGCATCCCCGCTCTTGCGTCGTCGGTTCTCGATGATGTCATAGCGTGCGTCTTGGGCTTTGTGGTTATCGGTGATGCGGTCTCGGACAGGGGTCGCCTTCTTTGCTCGGGGGGCACTTCCTGGTGAACCGAGACCTCCCTCTCATCGCGGGAGGGCTCGACAGGTTGCACTGAGGCCACCCCTCGATGTCTCGAGGTTGAGCTCTCGGCCTGCTGTGCGACCGCGACTTTGAGGAGGTCCCCGACCTCATCCCGTATCCGCCGAGCTTGAGGGTTCGACGGCGCGAGCATGTTACGAAGAAGCATGGCGGCCGCGACGATGTTCTGACTGGCTCGAGGAAAACGGTTGATGACAGGGTGCTCGGGTGCCCCGTCTTCAACGATATGTCGGTTGACCTCTCGGGCTCTAGCTCGGGCCCTTCCGCCGGGCAGGGGTCGGCGCTCCTGCTCGAGGGTCCGCTCGAGCTGACGCAGGTGCTCCCGATCCTCGTTGAGCTTGGCTCTCATCTCCTGGACCTGTGCAAGCTGAGCATCTTGGTCGTCCAGATGCAGGCGTTCGTCTTGGGGCGCAGCCAGCGGCTGCTCCTTCGGGTCCGCCACGACAAGGGCCCTTCCTGCTGCGGCCGCAGCTGCTGCCGTGGTCGTTGGGTCGATGGTGTTGTCGCTCGACGCGACTCCGCCCTCGATGTGAAAACACTCACGGGTGGGGTCGTAGTGGTCGGAGTCAGAGTCGGGGTTGCTGGAGTAGAAGATGGGGAACTGTCCGCGCCGCTTCTCCTCCAGCCGATGTCGCATCGTGCCAAGGGTGTACTACCTTGGGCCAGGTGCTCGCGAGAAGCCAAGGTCCTCGGAGGCCAGCAAGACCATTGCCAGGTCCATGGTAGCACACAAGAGAGCCCCCGGGCGGTCCTCATGCGTGCTCATACTGGAGCTCATCGTGGCGGAGTTAGTCTTGGCGGCGTTGTCCAGACCGAATGGGAACTGGCGGCAGTCCCCAAACAATCCGTGCGGCAGCAGATTAGGGGTGACGGAGTTGTGCCTATCGGGGGAACCTCGTCGAGATCCCCTTACGAACGCATCGCGAAGGTGAAGTCGGGGTCTCCATAGAGCCCTGCCGGCTTATTTTCCGTTTCCAGGCGTGGGTCAGACAGGTCCCTAACGAGGGGCCCTGCGCTGCCCGCTAGGGACAGAGGAAACGCGGAAGAAGTTGACCGAGACACGGGCTGATGATGACGGTGGCGCCGGTCGCGCCTCCTCCTGGGCACAGATGCGTGGTGACGAGATCAGCGTGTGGCCCCTCATGTGCGTGGGGGCTCGCTGCGGCCTCCGCTCGGATCTCCAACCGAGAGCAGGGTCATGTCGTAACCGCGGCCGAGTGACATGAACTTCAGGCTCCCGAACCAGATCACCGTGGCTCGCGGAAGCGGTGAAGCTGAGTCTGCCATCCGGAGAAATGACGGGAAGTCGTTAAAGACACGCAGATTCCCTACCTGGCGCGCCAACTATCGGTGTTTCGACCCCGGGGGCCGAGCACCAACGAGTGAATTTGCACTGCGTGCTCCCTAATTCAGACGGTGATGCAAGAAGAATACACAAGGTTTATCCTGGTTTGGGCAATAGAAGGCCCTACGTCTAGCGGGGGGAGAGTTTGTATTATCTTGCACCGAAGTGCTTGTATAGGGAAGAATACAAGCGAACGAGTGTGGTCGGCTAGGACTTGAGAACTACGGGCTCTGGCTTTCCTCTGTTTTTGGTCGAGTTCCCCTTTCTATGCTAGCCCGGCGCCTCCTTTTATAGGCCAAGGAGGGGCACGGGTGTACAGTGTAACCCTAGAATCGACGCCTATAGGGCTGGCGTAGGTTATGACGTCGAAGGAGATGCCGATCAAGTCGCCGTTGCTGTAGAGGCATGCCTCGGGCGTGACTCGCCCTGTAGCGACGTGCTTGGAGACGACGGCCATCCTTCCCGTGCGTGTGATGATGTCGTAGATGTCCGGTGAAAGACCGGTGCCCATGCGCGGGCGTGCAGATCCCTGTAGCTGTCGCGTCGGGAGTGGTTGGAGTACTGACCGACGGCGTTGAAGTCTTGCTCGAGGGGGTGGTCGAGGGGGCCGAATGTAGTCGAGGAGGTCGAGACCCAAACGGATAAGATCAAGCCCTGGGAAATACGGTGTTTGTGTTGACAAATGCGTCTCGAGGGGTGCCGAACGGGGCACAGTGCGCGGTATGGTGACACAGTACGGTACGATCCGCTGGTTTCCTGGGTATGGGCAGTAAAAGATGGATTTGATGGTGTACTGTCCACTGTTACCACGGCTGTAGCCACGACGTTAGGTGGGAGCAGGTGAAATGCATTAAATGTCTGGGGAATCGTACGGGAAGTAGGCGGGTCGAGGGGTTGCGCTGTATTCGACGGGTGATCGTTCGCCTGAAGGAGTTCCGTCACTCGAGGGGGTGACCGTCCCCCCGAGCTGACAGCCTCGAGTCGAGAAGGCCCCGTCGAGTGAACAGTAGCCCGGTTCGTCGAGACCCGTTCGTGGGCCGGCCCAGCGTAGTTTGATACTTGGATCGGATATCTTATGTAGTTTTGGGCTGAGGGATAATAATGGTGGTTCTGGGTTTGTTAATGCAGGGATTGAGTTGCTTAGTCGAGGGTCAAGGATACCCCTTATTCAGGTACCCGACGCTTGCTGAACAACATAAGCATAAAAGGGGCCCAAAACAAGTTAATGCAATGGAGCTAGTGCATTGTAAATCAGTATCATAGCTCATCCAGCAAAGGTGCAAAATAGTTTACTCAAACTTTCGTACAATCAAATAAAAAGAAACCAAACTTAGCTGAATAATGAGATACGATCCAACCCATAAAACTGAAGCATAGTGGATTGCTGGTGGCAAACATGTTCATAATGTCAGAGACCCAGAAAATTACAGGTTAACATGGAAGACCATCAATCAGTATATTCAGAAGCAATAGAAGAGTAACTCACAAGCTCAAAACTGAAGCAGCAGGCAACAAATAGCTACAGGTTGCGAGTTGTAAGAAGATCCTGCCACAACCACAATCGCACAGCCAGTTGGTAAGTCTATAAAGATTCACGGTTTACCTGTACACTACATGTACATATAGCAAGTTTGCCCAAGGAAAAAAGCTCAAGGGCATCCAAATAAACAGTTACCTGAGTTACAACACGCATTTCAACTTCAAAACTTCACTGACAATTGCAAGCAGCCAAGTATAAAACATAATCACACCACATCACAGAGTTTGCTCATTAGCCCATAACACATAGACAGGTGGGAATGAATGTGGCAATATTTGACTTGAATCCACCGATTTGTTCCATGTTCAACTTATATATAGGGAACAAAGAATTGGGGAGAATCACCATGCTGGTTTTGCAATTTGAGGTAGTTTATAACTACTGAAGGTTAACATGGAAGACCATCAATCAGTATATTCAGAAGCAATAGAAAAGAGTAACTCACAAGCTCAAAACTGAAGCAGCAGGCAACAAATAGCTACAGGTTGCAAGTTGTAAGAAAGTCCTGCCACAACCAAAATTGCACGGCCAGTTGGTAGAATCTATACAGATTCATTGTTTACCTGTACACTCTATGTACATATAGCAACTTTGCCCCCAAAAAAAGCTCAAGGGCATCCAAATAAAGAGTTACCTGAGTTACAACACGCATTTCAACTTGAAAACTTTATTGACAGTCAGTTGCAAGCAGCCGAGTATGAAATCATAATCGGTTTCAGTTGGTATTAATTGGCCAACCACATCACAGAATTGCTCATCAGCCATAACAGAGTAGACAGGTGGGAATGAATGCACTCCAGAGATTTGTTCCATTTTCAACATATATATATATAGAACAAAGAATGGGGAGAATTATCAGCCCTACCCTATCGGCTTATTACCATTGCTAGTTTACAGTTGAGGTAGTTTATAATTACTGATTCTACAACAAATTGTGTAGCCAAGCAGTCAGAAGATATAGGCAGGTCCTAAAGAATGAATCATCAGCGTTGATATCTTTGTGTAGCAAAGAAGGCAGCAGGAAACCTTCGGTGGTTGTTATGTGCTGTGGTGCTCCTGGTGCTGCTGCTTCTGCTTCTGAAAGGAGTAAAACCAGCATCCACAGTGGTGGTAGGCGAAGAATAGTGAACGCTGCGGCTGCGGCGGAGCCAATGGAGCCTGTCCTTGAGGCGAGGCCGGCAATGGTGGACATGCGCATGTCCAACAGAGTCACCGGGGAGTGATATCTCAGAAGAGTCCATACCATTCCCAGCTGAAGACACGGAGCGGCTGCCGTTGAGTCGGATACCTTGCGACTGGGACGAAGAGCTTCTTGCGATGGCGGTGCCCCCGGGGTGGAGGGCGTACCTTGACCTGGAGGACTCGGAGAAGGACCTGTTGAGCAGGGGCTTGGCGAGGAAGCCCTTGATTGGCCACAGGTGGTTCCACCTCAGGCTCCCCGTCCTCCTCTCGACCATGGCAGCGCAATTGCTTCCCGCAGAAGCAGCCGCGTTGTTCGGGTGTGGATTAGTAGGCGCCAGCGGCAAACCACCAGCAGCGGCAGCTGGTGCGGCGGAGGTGGCAGAGGAGGAGGCGTCGAGGGACTGACGGGAGGGTAAGCAGGAGGAATGATTGCCGGCGGCGGCGTCGCAGCAGGCGATCCATTCGCTGCAGGAGTGACGAAGGGAACGCTTGCGCTGGAGGTGATGTGGCGGATCTTGGGCGTCGCCGGCACTGGTGGACGCGGCTGCCTCGGCGTCGGTGCCGGTGTCGGTGCCCTGCTCACGCTCCTCTCCTTGGTCCTCCAGCTGGAAGAGGCGAAGGAGCGTCGTCCTCCCTTCCCCTATCCTCCTCCCCACCGCTGGCGGTTCCCCTGTTGTCCCTGTGGAACAA